>JAAONU010000017.1:33036627-33636627 GCA_012932295.1 Cyclina sinensis
TGGGATTCAAGCCAATGCTCTTACCTAATGTGTGGGATATGGATAGTCACTGAAACACTCAATACTGGTGGGATTCAAGCCAGTGCTCTTACCTAATGTGTGGGATATGGATAGTCACTGAAACACTCAATACTGATGGGATTCAAGCCAGTGCTCTTACCTAATGTGTGGGATATGGATAGTCACTGAAACACTCAATACTGGTGGGATTCAAGCCAGTGCTCTTACCTAATGTGTGGGATATGGATAGTCACTGAAACACTCAATACTGATGGGATTCAAGCCAATGCTCTTACCTAAAGTGTGGGATGTTGATAGTCACTGAAACACTCAATACTGATGGGATTCAAGCCAGTGCTCTTACCTAATGTGTGGGATATGGATAGTCACTGAAACACTCAATACTGATGGGATTCAAGCCAATGCTCTTACCTAAAGTGTGGGATGTTGATAGTCACTGAAACACTCAATACTGATGGGATTCAAGCCAGTGCTCTTACCTAATGTGTGGGATATGGATAGTCACTGAAACACTCAATACTGGTGGGATTCAAGCCAGTGCTCTTACCTAATGTGTGGGATATGGATAGTCACTGAAACACTCAATACTGATGGGATTCAAGCCAATGCTCTTACCTAAAGTGTGGGATGTTGATAGTCACTGAAACACTCAATACTGATGGGATTCAAGCCAGTGCTCTTACCTAATGTGTGGGATATGGATAGTCACTGAAACACTCAATACTGATGGGATTCAAGCCAATGCTCTTACCTAAAGTGTGGGATGTTGATAGTCACTGAAACACTCAATACTGATGGGATTCAAGCCAGTGCTCTTACCTAATGTGTGGGATATGGATAGTCACTGAAACACTCAATACTGATGGGATTCAAGCCAATGCTCTTACCTAAAGTGTGGGATGTTGATAGTCACTGAAACACTCAATACTGATGGGATTCAAGCCAGTGCTCTTACCTAATGTGTGGGATATGGATAGTCACTGAAACACTCAATACTGGTGGGATTCAAGCCAGTGCTCTTACCTAATGTGTGGGATATGGATAGTCACTGAAACACTCAATACTGATGGGATTCAAGCCAATGCTTTTACCTAAAGTGTGGGATGTTGATAGTCACTGAAACACTCAATACTGATGGGATTCAAGCCAGTGCTCTTACCTAATGTGTGGGATATGGATAGTCACTGAAACACTCAATACTGGTGGGATTCAAGCCAGTGCTCTTACCTAATGTGTGGGATATGGATAGTCACTGAAACACTCAATACTGATGGGATTCAAGCCAATGCTCTTACCTAATGTGTGGGATGTTGATAGTCACTGAAACACTCAATACTGATGGGATTCAAGCCAGTGCTCTTACCTAATGTGTGGGATATGGATAGTCACTGAAACACTCAATACTGGTGGGATTCAAGCCAGTGCTCTTACCTAATGTGTGGGATATGGATAGTCACTGAAACACTCAATACTGATGGGATTCAAGCCAATGCTCTTACCTAATGTGTGGGATATGGATAGTCTTTGAAACACTCAATACTGGTGGGATTCAAGCCAATGCTCTTACCTAATGTGTGGGATATGGATAGTCTTTGAAACACTCAATACTGGTGGGATTCAAGCCAATGCTCTTACCTAATGTGTGGGATATGGATAGTCTTTGAAACACTCAATACTGGTGGGATTCAAGCCAATGCTCTTACCAGTACTCTGTATCTTCTTATTCAGGTGATTGATTCTGACCAATTTTTATCTCTAAGTTTTTTTCTTGTAGAACTTGGAACTTTTCCTTATCTTAATAAATAGAAAAAGAAAACAGAAAAAAACATCTGGAACTTTAAAACTCTCATTATTATTCTATCTGGGTTGATGAAAGAAAAAGTTATATAATTATTGTTTGAAGTTTTTTTGCATTTCTTTCTGCTGGCTGTATCTTGGCTTAGATACCTTTATAGAATCTAGTGAGTGACATTTATTGGAGGAGTAAAAACAAGATTTTTAAATGATGAAAAAAAGCAAAGGTTTTGCACACAAAAAAATGCAGTTGCACAAATGCATGGTTTAAACAAAAAACAGGAAAAGAAAGGAGAATTGGCATAGACATGCTTCATTTTATAAATATAGCAGCAGTCATGACATAGCAAAAAGTCAGAGTCCACAATACCATATTATTTCTAATACAAAATCAGTGTGAAATATGAAACAATCTTACCATACTGAAGATATTGCTGGTAAAAGATTTTTTGTCTCTGAGTATCCTATTCTTTGGTTAATGTACAAGAGCTGTTGCCCTTATACCAATCGTTGCACAGGTGAAACTCTTAAATATTCGAATTATCATCTTTATCAACTTTGGAGGGCCTTGTGGCTATGGTCACAGTCAAACTTATAATTTTTTTGCATTGACATCTTTATAAATTGTTTGTCTGTTTGTGTAAATTGATCAGTCTTGCTTCTGGGGTACTTATTACAAACAGTGTAGTAAAATATGTTGTATGATCAAAAGTATATAGCCCAATATAGCTGATGTTATGCAAGACACTGTAAAGAATACATTTAAAATTTCATTTGAATTCAGCGTAATGCATTGCATAAGAATTTATTCAAACTGTTAACTCCTTATGACCAAACATTAATGTGAAAACATTAGCATGAGTTTTACACACCACGAAGTAGTAATATATGATTTTTTCAAAGAGAAAAAGACAAATCTGAACATCTTACAATGAAAAAAAAAATTTGCATTTTTATTACTTATGAAATATACTCCCATTTATGTTTGAAGAAATGAAATGATTTTGCTTACTGTTGATATTAGAAACTCTGACTTTTCCTTAGTTCACTACAAACTTCATGCAGAGTTACTTCCCCTATTGTATCAGTAACAACTGCCATCACAAAGTTTATTTGGTGCATTACATGTATAAATTATTTTTTAGGAATATTTTCTTTATCCCTTTCTTTTGTTGTTTTGGTCAGATTTTATTAGCTTGCCTGAGCAAAGAGAAAAAGACAAATCTGAACATCTTACAATGACAAATCTGAACATCTTACAATGAAATCTCTTTGAGATTTTTTGTCTCTGAGTATCTTATTCTTTGGTTAATGTACAAGAGCTGTTGCCCTTATACCAATTGTTGCACAGGTGAAACTCTTAAATATTCGAATTATCATCTTTATCAACTTTGGAGGGCCTTGTGGCTATGGTCACAGTCAAACTTTTAATTTTTTTGCATTGACATCTTTATTAATTGTTTGTCTGTGTAAATTGATCAGTCTTGCTTCTGGGGTACTTATTACAAACAGTGTAGTAAAATATGTTGTATGATCAAAAGTATATAGCCCAATATAGCTAATGTTATGCAAGACACTGTAAAGAATACATTTAAAATTTCATTTGAATTCAGCGTAATGCATTGCATAAGAATTTATTCAAACTGTTAACTCCTTATGACCAAACATTAATGTGAAAACATTAGCATGAGTTTTACACACCACGAAGTAGTAATATATGATTTTTTCAAAGAGAAAAAGACAAATCTGAACATCTTACAATGAAAAAAAAAATTTGCATTTTTATTACTTATGAAATATACTCCCATTTATGTTTGAAGAAATGAAATGATTTTGCTTACTGTTGATATTAGAAACTCTGACTTTTCCTTATAGTTCACTACAAACTTCATGCAGAGTTACTACCCCAATCGTATCAGTAACAACTGCCATCACAAAGTTTATTTGGTGCATTACATGTATAAATTATTTTTTTAGGAATATTTTCTTTATCGCTTTCTTTTGTTGTTGTGGTCAGATCTTATTAATTTAAGGTATATTGTTGTTATAGAATTAAAAAAAAAAGGTGAACTTGAAATACAGCCATCATCAGGTGACATGCATGGTGGCAGTGGTTGTTAAGGAATGTAACTGCTGCGTGAAGTTAGTTCACTATTCCATTAGCGTGGTAGAAGTAAAATATGGCACTTACTCCCTTGCCTATCAGCTAGATTTTATATAGTGATGTCCTGGTAATCCTCTTAGTAATCTTAAGATACCTGAGTTCAAATCCATCTCAGGACAAGCGCATTTTTCTAAGTTACACTTGGCACCCAACACAATTAACTCATGAGTGAAGATGTGTTGACACCCTCAGAATGTCCCATAGACATTCAGTGCTCCAGGAATTCCAGGACAAATTCTGAGAAGCAGAGGGTCTATGTAGCAGAGGTATATTGATGTCAAGGATAGAGAAAGTTTATCTGGCAAGGCGTAGGTATTTATCTGGTGAGCTTTTTACTGACAAAAAAAAATGCAAAGCACTACTTTGATAAAGTTTGTTGAAAAAAGTCCATCTGATCAAATGACCAGATAACCGTATATCAACATCATGTGGCCAACTGCCATAGATAAAGAAAATAAAAGGCACCTTGTTATTAGTTCAAAATTGTTATTAATGACAGGATAAATACAGCACTTCTACTCCCTTGTCTATCTGCTAGCTTTTATGGCAACGTGGTAGAGTGTTGTGCTTAGTAATCAAAGGTATCTGAGTTCATTTTAATCCATCTCAGGGCAAGTGGATTTCTCTAGTTACATTAGGCAGCAAAAGCCACACATGTATCTAAAAGTAGGCTTTCAACACCTAGGTGACAGCAAGGACTTAAAAAAATTATTGACATCAGCATTGTCTGTGTAAGATATATATTAAAATGTCAAAAACCTCTTGGCACTAAATGCTGAAATCTTGTGTCTGTTGTCTTTCCTTGTGTCTCAGTTTATCTGATCCTTGCATTACTTTGGGTGGTTGACTGAGTGGTTGACAGGAACAGAGAACAGAACAAAAGAGAATATAAACATTGACAGGGAAGGATAAAGTGTCAGACTATAATATAATTCAAGCTCCATATTCTAACTGCTACTGTTTATACTCAAATTAAACTTGCAACATATTATTAATAAAATGCCTGATGTGCATTTTGTGCCATTCAAGCATTCCAGAGTTAAGGCCCTATGAAGTATGACACCATATATGTTGATATTCCTCAAATTGTGGTTACCTTTCTGTTGCAGGGGTATTGCTCAACTTAAGTGACAGATAAGTTTGTATGTAGTAAATATCACACAAAGTAGTTTCTCAGATTGCATTGTGATTTATAATCTTTAATTTAACATTAGTTGGAAGGAAACACTTAAATAATGATACCTCCCTGAAATGTGAACCTGATGAAGGGAGCAGTCTTTAGACAGATATAAGACAGCTTGCTGAGAGAAAGAAAGAAGAGGTATTTTGTGTATGTAATCATTCGCATACTTTAGCAGTTTATGTTTTTTGTACTCACACTAAGGGTATTGTTCAGAGTTATAATAAACTTATGGATTTCCTGTGGTTAGTGATGAATTGGAAATGTAAAAAAAAATGAAATAATTTTAGTATCATGACAGTTCTGTTTATTTGTATTTATAATGATATAACGAGTATACAAATGCAAACTGCAGAAAGTTTGAAATACCTGCATTTTTTTCTGTTAAGGTTACCGGAAACCTTTAAAATAAATACTTTGAAGTGACTGCAAGTTTTTTATCGGAGACTTTCTCAGACACTTTCCAGCAAAGACATGATAATTTAGTTGTCTATACAACCCTCTAACAGTATCAGTAATCAAGTTCATAGTTGTTAGGGTCAACCTAATTGTTTCTAGGTAAAGGTCATAGATGTTTGTTCAAAGTTGACATGACTCTCATACTATTCGGGTCAGTCATAACTGTGATGATTAAATGTCAAAGAATTCATCTGGCCATTTCTAGGTCAAGATCATAGTAATTTTTGTTGTAAACTGTATGGTCAAAGTCGAAGTTGCTGGTAAATATTTTACTGCAATTGTGTCTTAGGGGTCAGTGTCATAGTTTTATATTCAATGTCATCCTCCAGGTTTTGTTTGCTGTTATAATGTTTTATACCTGATCGAAATTAGAGAAGATACCCTGCTTTTTTTTGGAACTAGGATACTCAATGTCATCTCTTCCCTATGTAACTGAAATAAAATATGTCATCATTATAATGTGTGGTTTGACACATCATGTCTTTTTTTTTGAGTAATGGCAATAAAACTTTAGATAAAGTGACTGAATTACTGCATTCAGTGGATAAAATGATTCTAAGACAGGTAGAATGGTTTCCTGTTTTGCCAGCTTTATTATCTTTTGTAGGAAAATAAATTCAATGACGAATAGGAGTTCATATAAATTATTTATCAAATGGGGAATAGAATTTGGCTTTTATTCACACTAATAAGCACTAACTGATTTAAAAAAGTGTTAAATAAGAGTAGGACTATCAATAAAGAATTAAGATAATTATAATGCTGCATATATCATAGCACAAGTACTATTTAGAGACGAAAATGGCATTTTAATGACGTGATAAAACCAGCAAAAGAGGTGGCAAGATAACTGTACACAAAGTGTAAGTTGTTTGACATAAAAGCAAACATTTGATATACCAATGACGTAAGTATCACAGTCAGCAATACTTTAAATGCCTGAAATATTTTTCTCACTTTAGCCATTATTGAAAAGACTGGTTACAAAAATATGAGGTGTATAATTAAACTGAGTCTGATGTTCCTGACTTATGATTGGTCAGCTGTAAATCTGAGTCAGTATATTGATGGCCGAGAAAAATATGAACTATTTCATTCAGGTTTTCTCCATATACTTGGAATGTTAGATGATTCAAATGCTAAATTGTAAAAATCTTGATTTTTTTTTGATTTTTTTTTATCAATTTTCACACAATCAATCCAGTTTTACAAAGGACACAAGTTTATAACAAATCACCTATCATGACAAAATTTCTTACCTACAACCAAAACAAATAGTTCTGATTGATTGATTGATTTATTTATTCGTGTATATATATATATATATATATATATATACACAAACATAAAAATACACAAGTATCAGTATAAAATATCATATTATATTATAACATCTTCTTTTATTATCACAGAATCTTATATCACAAAATTATTATCTCTTATTTTCATCATCACATTATATCTGATTTTTCATTAAAATATAATCATATTTTCATATAAAATATAACATATAACAAGTTGACATATAATCACAGGATAACCCATAAAGTCGAAAATCCATAAATAATCAACTTATTTCCAATGGGGTTTTATTGATTCTGTAATTTAAAATAACATGTTCATACTTAGAAGCTCAGTGATCATTTAGCAATATAGAAATTACCTAATTCAATATCTTTTTAACTACCTTGGTTTCAGAGAAAGTTGTTTTTAGCTCACCTGTCACATAGTGACAGGGTGAGCTTTTGTGATCGCCTTTCGTCCGTCGTCCGTCCGTCCGTCGTCCGTTCACAATTGTTGTCCGCACTCTAGCAGTCTTAATTTTGGTGCGATCTTCTTTAAACATGGTCAGAATGTTTATCTCAATGATATCTAGGTCAAGTTCATAACTGGGTTATCTCACCCTTAAAACTAGGTCACTTGGTCAAATTATAGAAAAAGCTTGTCCGCACTCAAGCGGTCTTAATTTTGTTCCAATCTTCTTCATACTTGGTCAGAATGTTTATCTCAGTGATATCTAGGTCAAGTTCATAACTGGGTCATCTCACCCTTAAAACTAAGTCACAAGGTCAAATTATAGAAAAAGCTTGTCCGCCCTCTTACAGTCTTAATTTTGGTGCGATCTTCTTCAAACTTAATCAGAATATTTAACTCAATGATATCTAGGTCAAGTTCATAACTGGGTCATCTCACCCTTAAAACTAGGTCACTTGGTCAAATTATAGAAAAAGCTTGTCCGCACTCTAGCGGTCTTAATTTTGGTCTGATCTTCTTCAATCTTGGTCAAAATGTTAATCTCAATGATATCTAGATCAAGTTCGAAACTGGGTAGTATGACCTTCAAAACAAGGTCAAAAGGTCAAATTATAGAAAAAGCTTGTCCGCACTGTAGCAGTCTTAATTTTGGTCCGAGCTTCTTCAAACTTGGTCAGAATGTTTATCTCAATGATATCTAGGTCAAGTTTATAACTGGGTCATCTCACCCTTAAAACTAGGTCACTAGGCCAAATTATAGAAAAAGCTTCTCTGCACTCTAGCGGTCTTAATTTTGTTCCGATCTTCTTCAAACTTGGTCAAAATGTTAACCTCAATGATATCTAGATCAGGTTCGAAATTGGGTCATGTGACCTTCAAAACTAGGTCACAATGTTAAATTATAGAAAAAGCTTGTCCGCACTTTAGCAGTCTTAATTTTGGTCAGAGCTTCTTCAAACTTGGTCAGAATGTTTATCTCAATGATATCTAGGTCAAGTTTATAACTGGGTCATCTCACCCTTAAAACTAGGTCACTAGGTCAAATTATAGAAAAAGCTTCTCTGCACTCTAGGGGTCTTAATTTTGGTCTGATCTTTTTCAAACTTGGTCAAAATGTTAATCCCAATGATATCTAGATTAAGTTCAAAACTGGGTCATGTGACCTTCAAAACTAGCTCACAAGGTCAAATAATAGAAAAAGCTTGTTCGCACTCTAGCAGTCTTAATTTTGGTCCGAGCTTCTTCAAACTTGGTCAGATTGTTTATCTCAATGATATCTAGGTCAAATTCGTAACTGGGTCATGTGACCTTGAAAACAAGGTTACTAGTTCGAATTTTAGAAAAAGCTTGTCCGCATTCTAGCGGTCTTTATTTTGGTCCCATCTTCTTCAAGCTTGGTCAGAATGTGTATCTCAATGATATCTAGGTCAGGTTCGAAACTGGGTTTTGTGACCTTGAAAACTAGGTCACTAAGTCAAATTATAGAAAAAGCTTGTCTGCACTGTAGTAGTCTTAATTTTGCTCCGATCTTCTTCAAGCTTTGTCAGAATGTTAATCTCGATGATATCTAGGTCAAGTTTGAAACTGGGTCATGTGACTTTGAAATTTTAGTCACTAGGTCAAGTTATGATAAAAGCTTTTCTGCACTCTAGTGGTCTTAATTTTGGTCTGATCTTCACTTTCATTACCATAAGATCTTGGTTCCTTTCTTCAGATTGCCTTATTGCATTATTGGTTCCAGGGTTATGGCCCCTGAAAGTGCCAAAATTAACTATTTAGACCTTATCTGCACAATAGCAGCTTCATTTTTGATTTGAAATTAATCAGACTTACAATACTTGAGTTAATATAAGATCTTGCAGGGTTCAGGGAAATTTGATTTTTTTTCAAGGTCAGGGAATTGTCAGGTAATTTTGAAAATTGGTCAGTAAAAAATAAAAATCCAGAAAAGTTAGTGAAAAGTCAGGGAAAAATAATTTTGAAGGGCTAATATTGTTCTATTTTATTAAAGATTGCATTTACACATTTTTTTCCGTTATGAATCTTTTTCTTTATAATTGTGTACATTGTATTTTAATAAAAGTTCTAGTATTATAAATAACATTACTTAAAGACTGAAAGTCTCTGCAACCCTTACAACCAAAAATTAAAATAAGTATGTGTTACACTCGAAACCCATGTTCCTCCCTACAAGATCCATGTCACAGCAACCCTCTGAACTTAGTAAGTTCTGCTATATAGGCCTTACTGCTGATAGTTTGTGTCTTGCCCATATATTTTTTGCATCTATGGTTGAATTTTAAAATAATTAGTAGAATTGGCAATAGAGTGAACATGTGTCATGTACATAATCCCTGTTTGGAACGGTGTTCCAACATTCAGTTCACAGCAACCTAGTTTTTTCTATAACGGCAGGATTTTTTAAAAAATATTGCGGCACAAACTTCTACATTTTTCAAGATACTGCTTTGAAACTTTAAACATGTTAGGTATCATGTGTATATGTGCCTGATATATTTTTTATGAGGCTCAGTCCATTATAGTCCACGTTGTGCTTTAACAATCCTGATGACGCACGACATCTAGTGAAACTCTACCAAAGATGACCCCATGGTCATAATTGCCTGCACCCTTTTAGTCAATTGGCAATTGTATTTGCATCCACTGACTCTTGCAACCATTGAGCAGTTGTTGGCAGGTGAGCGACCCAGGGTCCCATGGACCCTCTTGTTGATTTTCTGGTTTTTATTACACACCGCCCTGGAGGCGGCATGTATATTGGAATGCAGTAAGTAAAATTTCCATGAGGTAACTCCTTTTAGACTGTAAACTGATTTTACAGTTTGTTCTTTGTAACAAGTGGTCTTTTGATTTGAGATTGCGAACCAGTCTAAATGTGGAAATAGCCTTTTAAAATTGGCTTTTTCCGTAAAATTAAGACTGGTTTGCGATCTCAAATCAAAAGACCGCTTGTTACAAAGAACATGAATACGATGTTATTTTTAGTGAGGACGTGAAAGTCATGGGTTCGATTAACTAATATTTTTCCAAAATAATTTTTTTCGTACGTGAACTGTAAAAAAATAAGCAAATTTATATTTTAGAATTATAGAGGTAGGAAAATAAAAAATATTATCTTTTGATTAGGTCAATGATTTTTGTTTAATTCCACTCCCTATATCAAAAACAGCATAATCTGACAGCAGCCAATTTTCGTACAGAGGAAACAATGCCTATAGACTTGATGTAGAATCATCTTTTTTAGCATTAAACATTAAAAAATGTCAGCCATATACAAAATTAGAGCGCAAAAAGAATATATTTGGTTAACCACCATATATTTAATCCAACATTACTAATTATCGCAACCCTCACTCCATTTGGCGGGGTTCAAACAATTGACTTGTTTTACAATTGTCTGTCTGTTGTTCTAGGTAGCAGGGTGATTCAAGATCATTGCTAATTTTAGAATATACCTTATTCATTGGCTGCTAGCCTTCCGGTCATGACCTGGTATAGTTACGCAAAAATTCAGTTTGATTAGAAGGTAAGTATTGTTAAGCAATAAGCAATTAAATTTTAATATTTTGGATGTAGAGAGCAGCTGTTTTGCTTTGATTATTTATCTTTTATTATTGATTTTCCTAGTTATACTTACACAGTATTTATTTTCCTTTTGATTTAAACTTTTAATCTCAAGAGTGGACTTACACATCATGACTGAGTTGGCAAAAATGAGATTAAACAGTATTAAAATCATGTATGGCACGTGACCAGTCTACTAGAAACTTGAATGTGGATTACCGGTAAAAGAGAATCGATCCATCAGTTTTTTGTAATCTTTCATTTTATTACCAGGCAGGACTAAGTAGTTGGTTTTGTTTTTCGTCCTATGCTATTGACTTGAACAGTCTTTAAAGTCTGTACCTATGCCTCTGATTTGTGATTTGTCATTTTTTGAAAACCAGAGTCTTAGCCAGTTGAAAAGCCATTGCCTTGAGACTGCAGGCTCCAAATATGGCAAGTAATGGAATAGATTACTAAGGGAAAAGTTTCTTGATATATACTGAAGAATTTAATTCAACCTACATGTTTCTTTTGATAATTAAAACTGCATGACAAAACAGTAACTGTTGAAGATGTTGAGTTTTAAATAGAGCATAATGCATCATTTAAGTTGAGGACCAGATGTAATAATTAACTTGTGTGATTGTTGAAATGCATTCAAATTATTTTTTGGAATTTGTGTTGCAGGCTTTACAATTTCAGTTTGAATCAATGCATATCATATAATTTTATAAAGATTATGAAGTCTGAAGTAAATATTATAGTAAGCTAAGTCTATAAACTATTATAATTGGTACTTGGAGGGACATTTTCCCAGTGCAGGCCAATTTACAAGTGTGCATTTATAAGTGGTGCTCTCTGTTAATCAGGCATTAGTAGTATGTAATTGTGGTTGATTGAAAGGTGATTTTTAGACATAGAATAGAAAATTTGCATCTAAAAAAAACTTTGAACTGATGATATGCATATTAAAGATATATATACTGCAAATCTTTTATAATGTCACTGGAGGGAGTGAGGAAAACAGAGGAAAATTTGGTTTGATTTTATTGGGGTTCAATGCCAGCTTTAACTGCTAAGGTCATATCCCAGCAGTCAGTCCACCTAACCAGTGTTCCTGGGTATCCAACCAGTTTACTAACCAATTTCTCCCAAAGTGACTGACTACTTCCTCACTTGCTTCAGAGGTGAGGGACAAATGACCTATAGACATATTGTCTGCGATCAATAATCATGGAGAAATTTTGCCATCCCTGTTGGGGATCGAACCAAGATCGTCAAGATTAACACTCCAATGCTTTACCGACTTAGCTAGCTGGGCCGGTTTAAAAAAGAAAAAAAAAAAATGAACAGAAAAACTGAGGAAAAGTGTTGACAGTTAAAAATAAAGCCATTGAAGTTCACAGTTTAGACTACAAATCACTGATCATTCCAAAAAGAAGATTCCCTACCCCCACCCCCTCTGAAAAATCCATTGCTGAAATTAGGTACATCATAATAAAGGTACATCAATAACAGTAGGTTACTGGGTAAGAAAATAATTGGCTCTTTCAGGGAGGGGATGTCTGACACAAATGGTTAATTTGATCTGAGATGCTAGGTAGAAGAAAACCAGCATTGATTATGCTTTTTAGCAATGCCTGTCATTCAGTTTACAATTGTTGATTCTAATTTAGTTCCTTCAGGGCTTTTTTTTTATCAAAATAAAATTACCTTATTATTGAAAAACTGGTCAGTTGAATAAAGGGTTTTGTATGTATTTGATATTTTACTTAATATTAAAGATTTCTTAACTGCTTTGCTGATTGAACAATTCCTACAAATACAAGTATGATATATTTCAAAAGAATTCATTTCATTTAAAAAAGTAGGAAAAGTACAGGTTTAAATCCAGGAAGCAGTCTTTGAGCGGGAAGTTGCAAGAAAATGTTTCCCTTTCAATGTAAAATAAATAGGTTTAACCTAAATCAGAGTGACATGAACCTACAGGCGTGTCAATTTACAAACTTAAGAACTATAGCTTTCTTGTAAGGCAGAAAACCACATAATTTTTCATCTGTGGTCTTAAGATGTATGGATATTGCATCAAGGTGATGTATCATTGTCTTTATGGTGTGAATTACATTTTTATCTTTTAAATTCATTATAATAAAACTGTTCATGCAATGTTAAATTTTATAAGGAGGAAAAATAAAATTAGATATCCGACGCCCACTGCATGAGGTTGGTCCCTGGCTGTGCATTTAATTGAAAAACAACATTTTAAGAAAGGAAATACATGTCTTGTGAAGAAGGTACATCATAAATAACATGACTTTGATGTACTGGTCGTTATTTTGCATTGGCACACTTTCTAGAAGTGTAGATTTTCTTGACTAATCAGCTTCCAGCCTATCATAGATAAATGAGTAGTGAATCTAACTGTTTTTAATAACTTAATGTGTTAATTTAAGTTCTATACAGTTTTAATCTTCCTTTTTATCATTATTATAATGAATATTTCCTCAAAAAATAAGTCAAAAGCATAAACTGAGACTAGTGAAAAACACATGATTAAAAGTTGTTCCTTTATGATCTTGCTCTAAATTTACAAGACAGGATATTTAAACTTTTTATTAAACACTGGAGGTGCCAATCATAATGAAACTAATCAGCTATTAGAGAAAAAAAGCAAGTGGCAAGTACATGACTGGTACCCGCTTTCAGCTTGGTAGACTGAGATTCTTGTGGTTACCATAGAGGTCTGTGTGTTTTGCCTTTTGACACAGTTTGTACTCAGGGTGAGATTCAAACTGGTGACATGTTGGAGTGTAAGTTCAAAACTACCCGGTACTTCACCTGGTTCAGATGTTATGTTGTTTAATAGTTAAAAGATCTCCACAGTAAGGAGAATGGCTTTAAATTGAATGCTTTTTTTTCTAGATCTCTTAGGATTACTGATTACTTTGGGACTTATTTTCTATTATTCCATAGTTCAAAGACCAGAAAAAGACTTCACATATCAGTGACACAGATATGCCAACTCATGATTTGAAATTTATTTAAATTTTGAAAGTAAATGTGGGACTGAAACATTGACCTGAAATTTGAAGAAATATTGTATTTGTTTAAGATTTAAAAGATATGAAATATGAAAAATCTTTATACAAATTGTTTGAACAGCGCAATAATTCAACAGTTGTCTCATTTTAATTGACATTTTCTTGTGAAAAAGAAGAGTTTAAATATACAAATCAAATTTCAAATTGAAGAGCTGTAGATGAATGTTCATGGTCTTTCTTTTTGAAAATCCAGGGGAGATAACTATAGGCTGTACAGAGTACACAATACTTCTAATGATGTTTTGGAATGTTTGTAATGATATTTGGGAAGCTGCTTACTGTAAGAGATTCTTCATCAGTTGGCGCTCAGGAGAGCACTGACTATATTTGATATTGTCAAATTTATTGCAATAGTTGTGGACTAGTTGTTATTGACAATTAATTTCTTTATCATTATGACGTTTCACTGAATAAAAATTATTGAAATTTAACTAAGGTATTAACCTGAAAAAGTTATGAAATATCTCATCGGTATTAACTTGAAAATATCATGTTTGATGATTATCAACATTTTCTTAACATTCAGTCCCTTAATAAGTTAGTTGAAACTTGCCCTACGCACAATTGTGCCCTTCATTCAGGGAAGTAACTGCTGTGTGGTGTGGTGCTACATATGACGATATTAAAAGTCAGTAAATATCGGCTAATATGATTCAAGTTATATATTCTGCCTTTTCCGGTTCCTTTTGAAGTTACTTACTTGATAATGACCAAAGAGCAAGTGTAACTGTGTAATAGTACATGCTGGTGTTTGTATAGACTAGATACAAGACGTTTCGCTACCTGTCAGTTCGCTATCTGTTCATATTTGTTACCTTTGTTCTTTTTCACCTAGTCTGTTGGCTACTTAGTAGATTCACTACAGGGTTTATCGCAAACTGGCTAACTTGTGAATAATAATCTGACTTAAATCCTTTTCATTTTCACTAGGGGATCCAGGGGAAGGGCACACCCGGCGCGGGCCACCCCCTAAAATTCCCGGACCATAGGTGTTATTGTAGGTCTATTTTGAATATGTCTTAAATAATGTATAATATATTGTTCAACATTGAATTGAATAATCAGAGGCCCTTGTGATATTGCCAAATCAGTATACTCTAGCATAAACACAACCACTGAAATAAAGTAGAAAACAGACACAAATTGGGCAGAACATTTTGCGCCCCCCAACCTGAAATCCTGATTTTCTTGTAAGTTTATTATGAACATATGTATTTCCAGTACATAAGATATAAGAATATATAAGTAAAGATTAAATAAAATTTAAGATAAAACAAGCACTACAGTCTCCTTGGGGGATCGGGTGGCTGCTCTGACCTTTAAACCCGTGACCTCTGAGTGGGTCTGGTGGGTAGAGCTCATCAAGGTGCATATACCTGTGAAATTTGGAGGCTGTAGGTGGAAGGACTCTGTTATGGTCAAGGCTTAAGTTTTGTAACAAACAGACAAACACACAGACAGACCAAAAACAATATGCTCCTTCTGGGTGCATAAAACAAAAAACTGGTGGATGGATTGTCTCTGAATACCCATTAGATTATCTAGTAAAACATATAAAACAAGAAATATCTTCAAAAAAGATAATCAGCATACATACAGTAAAGAATTAATGCTCCATATAAAGTGTTTTTGGACACTGGTAAATATTGAATGCGCATAGTAACGGAATGTCCTGCTTCCATAACAGTTTAAGCCCTGATCCATTTTATAACCATTCTTGTGAACTTCCGTACTTTGTGTTGGTTATATAGTGGTTCGGCATATTTATACGTTAAATGAATGCCTGTGTCGAGACTGGTGAAGACTCCATGTTGCAGAACATATCACATGGTACAGCAAGCATCTGCCTCAGGAATACCGCATTCTATATTTCTCTGGAATTCCCAAGTTGGCATTTACAAAAAAATGCATTTTCTGGTGCAATGTGACCTGGGCGAGCCAAGTTTTTTTTGTCAGAAAATGGGGGATGGGGTGGCTGCTCTGACCTTTAAACCCGTGACCTCTGAGTGGGTCTGGTGGGTAGAGCTCATCAAGGTGCATACACCTGTGAAATTTGGAGGCTGTAGGTGGAAGGACTTCTGTTATGGTCAAGGCTTAAGTTTTGTAACAAACAGACAAACACACAGACAGACCAAAAACAATATGGTCCTTCCGGGTGCATAAAACAAAAAAGCATCTGCCTCAGGAATACCGCATTCTATATTTCTCTGGAATTTCCAAGTTGGCATTTACAAAAAAATGCATTTTCTGGTGCAATGTGACCTGGGCGAGACTTCAAAGACTTCACCAACAGTTATTTCTACTGTTCAACTGTGAATCCGACAGAGCTGCTTAAAAGTCTAAACAGGTAGATAAAAAACTCTATATAAGTATGACCAGATAAATCAATAATCAAGGCAAAACTGTGGCTGCTTTCTACCCTGCAATACACAGAACATTAGACAGAATTTGTAAAAAAAGATAGAAAATCAAAAACAACTTTTAAACCTCAGTACTTAGAAAGATATTAATTGGGTAGTTTCTATTTTGCTAAATGATCACTGAATTTCTAAGTAGGTAAATTTTATTTTAAGTGTTTGAATCGATAGAACTATTTGTTTTGTTGGCAAGTAGAAAATTCTGGTTGTTGATAGGTGATTTGTAATAAGCTGGTGCCCTTAGTAACATTGGATCAATTGTGTCACAATCAATCCAAAAGCTATCACAGCTGTGAGTTAAAAGGTAAAAACATTTAAAGTGCTTTGCAAAAGACTAACTTTAAACTTGGAATTAGCAATAAGGAAACAACAGACAAAATATCTAAGCTCTAGAACATATGGTTTCAGACAAGAAGATTTTTTAAGTCTTACCTATTTAAGCCTACACAGAATCAAGTGACCCCTGGGGCAGGGCTATTAATGATCCAAGGTGCATTATTTTAACTTCTTGGTAGAGGACCGCAAGCTGATTGCTCCATGCATAATATCTGAAGGTCTAAAGCTTACAGTTTCTCACAAAGATTAAATATTTTACACAAATAGGACCCACAGGACCAGGCCAATTTTGACCACAGGGACATAATTTAAACAAAATTGGTAGAGGTCTACTAGACAATGCAATATACAAAATATCTAATTTCTAGGGCATATGGTTTCAGACAAGAAGATTTTTAAAATCTTCCTTATATGAGCCTTTGTAATTTAAATTAAATGACCTTGGGGCAGGACCATTTATGACCTTATGGTCATTGTTTGAACAATCTTAGTAGAGGACCTCTAGCAATCTGACTGAATCCATAATCTCCCTACAGTCCGATCTGAAGATGACGACTTCATTTCTATCTTCTCGATAACCTGGAATTTTGACTATTGTTATTTATATCCCAGCAAATGACACTGCAACTTAAGATGCATTCTCAATAGTTTACCTGTACACATTGCATGTTCAAAAAGCTTGTAAAATTTTCTAGCATAACAATGTTTATTACCCAAGAGGTAAAATGCTTTGATATTTCGAAAAAATAATATTCTACACAAATATGAATCTCATTATTTTGGAAGATTTTGACAAATAAATTGAACTCTGAGTTCAGTGACAGTTTATATATGGCAGATAATTGTTTGGGATCCAAGCTGAACATACGCTACCTTGATTTCCATGAGGGTGGAAGAGTTGCTCTGATTGGCTGATGGATAGGTCACGAGAAGGTGACCTTCTATTGTTCATCCTCAGATTCTAATAGCGTAGCAATTTTTAGGAGATGATTTTAATCAGATTGGGACCTCTAGATGATGCTCCAAGCAAAATATTTAAGGTCAATAGCTTACAGTTTCTCCCGAGAAAATTATCAAAGATTAAATAGTTTTTGCAAATAGGACCCTCGGGCGGGCCCAAATTTGACCCAAGGGACATAATTTGAACAAGCTTGGTAGAGGTCTACTAGACAATGCAACTTACACAATATCTAAGCTCTAGGGCATTCAGTTTCAGACAAAGAGATTTTTTTCTTAAGTCTTCTCTATATAAGCCTATATAAAATCAACCCTGAGGCAGCGCCATTAATGACACCAGGGACATTATTTGAATAACCTCAGTAGATGAATATCTATGCAAAATATATAAGCTGTAGGCCTAATGATTTCAGACAAGAAGATTTTCAGAGGTAAAAAATGGAGGATGCCAGACACAGGGCAGTCATAAAAGCTCACCTTGAGCATATGCTCAGGTGAGCTAAAAACCAATGTCAATTCAGAATGTTCAAAGACTACTTAGGCAGATTTACCGTTTTGTTTGTTTCATATCTGAAAAAATTCATCCTGCCAGACTTTGAATGGTGAAGCTCAAAAATATTGTAACTTTTATATCAGCTGATTTTAATTGTCTCTGACAAAAGTGTTAGGGTTAACATTTTGCAGAAGCTGCTTTTTGTGTTTGTTAGAAATGTCAGTATAGACTTTGTCTACATTGATAAGAAATTGCAAAAACTTTGAGGGTTACAACTGTTAAAAACATATAAAACTCAAGTGATCAAATTTTTGTATTTAATTCATTCATTTTCATAAAGAGATAAAAAGTAAATATGGCAGATAATTGCAGAATAAGCAATTTATGACTCATTTGATTGATTGTCTGCATGAATAGTGATGGTTCTTTCTCAGAATGATAAAAAAAGATGATAAAAATAATTTGAAAATTACATCAAACATTTTTATGGTAAGTGCCTAAATAATGTGTTTGTCAAATGCTTATTAAACAGTTTTTTAGTTACATGCACCTATGATTTTCTTAGTTTCCAGTTTGTGTCCTGTAGTGTTACAGTATTTTTCTTCAATGCAAAATCTATTACAACATGTGTCTTTAGATATTGGTATCTTATATTTTTTGTTTGTTTCTTGCCCTTCTAAGTATCCACCTATATAATAGGGGTGTGTATCGAATGTGGTAATTATCAAGTCAAGATACTATACATATTGTGATACGTATTTTAAAGTATTTATGTCCATTTGTCTTTATTTCTATACTGGAGTAAAAGAGATGTTTTTGTATTAATAAAATACTAGTTTATAAAATGAAATATAAAAGCTTTGCAAAATAAAGCACATATCTCTCCTGTTCCTGAAATGTACATTCTGCAACATTATAGGCAAGACTGAATGATGTTTGTCAAAGCTATAACTGTCATTCAAACTGGTGAAGTAAGGTATTAGACTACTAATAATCATTTTGTCAGCCCTCAGTAAATTGAGCTTTTTTAAGACATATACTATCTTAGGACAAAATATAGATCATGTAAGACACATTTACCATATGAGTTTGAAGAAATTAGATCATGTAAGACACATTTACCATATGAGTTTGAAGAAATGACTAATACATACTTCATACCTCACCCATCTTTATAATGGAGTTATATATTATTAAGAATAGAGAAACACAATGTTTTTTCTATACTTGACCATTAAAAGATGCAATCACTCACATTATGAAGACCTACTGACTGCTGACAAAAAGCAAACCAAAAAAAGCCCAAAATGAGAACAAACAATATATAATTACAAACTTGGCACCAATTTACCCCACCCACTTCATGTCATGATGAGGGGATATTATCAAGGTAAACTTCAGGGCTTCAAATTAGCTACAATTATTTTTATTCATCTTCTTTCTCTGAACAAATAGGGAAAATATCCAATATTTTTACCATCTACTGAAATCACTGATACTCAGTTTTCATTGATTTACCATGTTGAAAAGCTTTGCAACAATTGAAATATATTTAAAACGAAAGAAATTGAATTTTTCTTCTATAAAAGTTACCGTTATAAAACCAAAACATTAATATAAAACTGCCAAAAATCTAAAGAGAAAAAAATTGACTTGAGTAGGGTTTGAACTCATGTCCTTCAGTGAATATGTCTCAATCCTTGTAACATATATTAATGGAATTGAGTACTCTTCAGAGTGAAGTAGGGTATTAGGAATCTGATACTTAAATGCACACTTCTGCAGGGAGCATAGCATTAGATATGACACTTTTTAGCTTTTTCTGTCATTACTTTGAACTCCAGAGTTCTTTATCATTTTTAAGGGATCTTTTCTTACTTTTCTCACAAAAAAAATCAGGCTTATATTATAATCAGAACTGCGGGTACATATTTCTGCGGGTACATTTTTCTGCGGGTACATTTTCTGCTCTGCCTTATGTGTGATTGCCCAACTTTAAAATGATGATGTTGCATGATGAAATACATGAAATACAAAAAAATGTTGTTTTTTTTGTGGGACAACTTTCAGACATATGAATATCATATTAATATCTTTACCAGTAAACTGATGAATTCAGACATTTAGGAAGGTATTTCATTTGGCTCAATTTCAATATTAATTGGTATCACATAATCCTATTAATCATTTAAATCTTCAATGATATATGCATTTGGAGGACTAGGGCTTCTTTTGTGGTTGTTGGAATGTTTAATGGATAAAAGGTATCATGATTTGGCTGTGAATTTTAATACCCATATTCTGGAGCCTTTATTGGGTGGTCCTTTTGCAAGAGCAAAGAAAATTGTCTGTCGAATAAAGGAAACTGTCAGTGGTGATTTTTTTATTACTCGTGTTAATAATGCAGCATAATAAAGTGTGATTGTAAAATCTTATTTTGTTATATAAAGGTATATCATTATCCAATATCTGTTTCCTTCCCTTTTCACACACAAGGGATGATAATTGATTATTACGTTTAGTATTCGGCTCAGTCTCAAATACACCTTTCATGGAAGACAATGCATTATGTAATGGGTTATACAAGAAGCATTAACATAACATAATATGGAAATAAATAAGCCTTATGTAGGAAGAATCGTATCATGAATTATGATTTTTGTGTTAAAACCCTACAAGAGAAGTAATTTGAAGGCAAAAAAGTTAGACAAGTTTGATAATCAGCTTGGTCAGTGCAACTCTGTAGTATAGGAGTTATTGCCCTTGAATTCTTCATGCCTTATTCTAATTATTTATATCCATGATATTTTTACAGCTGTATAAAAAATGTATATTGCTGTAATTGTAGTAACTGAGAGGTCTACTGCATAAAAAACACTTATAATGTAACACACTTCCAGGTGGATGTGAGGCTGAATAAAATGTATTAAATTAACTGTTTTGAAAAGTACTGTCTTTTCTTGACCACAAATTACATATCTACAAATACTTTTCCCCCCTAAGTATTGTGTTTTTAGTTACTTTATGTCTGAGTTTTAGCACAACAGTTACATGATTGTAAAACAGTATGACTTTAACTTATTGAGAAATACCTTTACATGATCAACTTGAATTTTTTTTCTTTTTTCCAACCCCTTCTTCACATTTTATCATGAAAACCACTCATTCATTGTTAAATCATAGAAATGCTGTGTATGTTATAAATTTGATAAAGAGTAATCATTTCTGTAAACATAGGTTTATATTATCATTTTTTTTTAATATAACATGACAAAACTAATGCATTTTTTTAAAAAAAAAAAGCACTTTTCATTTTGAATGGTTTCAAATAATTCTTTATTGAAGAGAGATTTTAAATTTCAGATATACATTTTTTTCATATAAAAAACAAAGTCAGGTCTCATTTGTGATAAATACGAACAACTTTTTGCTGATTTATTTACATTTTTTTTCATTAACTTCTTTCTCTCAAATACCGGTATTTCAGTTGAAATTGAAAAGATATTATTTTATTTACGTCAAGTATTAAATATCTGTGACTCTAGGTTTCTTGGGATAGCTGTATTATCTTATGTGTTGTCATTCACTTATAAAAGCCCGCTGTGGAGAGTTTAAAAGCACTTTTACTATTGTACCTGATCTTAATGGTTTAGTAGTTGGTACAATTTAAGTTTATACAGTGCTTGGATAAAATATCAGCCTTTCAGTTGCATTAAATTTGAAGCACAGTTTAGTTGCACAAAGCTTAAATTTACTAAATGAGAAAATATGATTTTTTGTGACGGATTAAACTCTTGAATTATTTCAGTGTTTAAGGTATATAGATACCCACTATAAACAAAAAATCGGATATATTTTGTGAAAATATTTTAGATAAATAAACAACTATCATCAATGAAATTAAATAAAAAACATTAAAATCATAATAACAGTAATTTTAATCCAAACATTTATTTGTAAATGAATATTTTAATTTGTATTAATAGAGTTTTCTCTGAAAAGAATTCTGAGAAAAGTTATGCTTGCTCATCTTAGAAGTTAGAAGTTAATTATTCTATCTTTTTATCAAAATATCATAGAAACTTGAAGAAGAATAAATCTTGAAAACAGTGGGTGTCTAGATACTTTGAATTAAAGAAATATTTTCTACAGTTGATAGAAAAACTCTTTAAAGATGAATAAATAACTTGGATAATTTGTTACTATGTTCAAAATGGATAAAGCACTGTGTCTAGGAATAAGTGCAGGCCTTGTCCTTATCTTTATGGTAAGTTAATTATAAATTGTTATTCTAATTTAAATTGCACTTTATTCTTTTTTAAACTATATTTTTTTGTCAATATACATATTTTTTGTTTATTGCAGATAAGTTCAGTCAAATTGTTCACTGAAATAACTTTTCTAATAACTAGTGCAATTTGCTAAGAATAAAAATGTTTTGATTGCTAGATAAGTTATCATGAGATGAAAAAATATTGGAAAAACACTTTTGATGTAGAAAAATGACTGCATGAAAAAGGACACATTTCAGGCTGGTATTTGTGGACAATCTGTGCAATAAAATATTTCGCATGCAGGCACTTCACTCTGATTTTATTTTGTTGAAGTAAAGGAAAAGAGTGCAGACAAATAGTATTGTTTGTTTGTCAGTAATGTGTACAGAAATGCCAAATAAGGATTTTTGTCTGATTTCACTGTCATCTGTATCATTAAATGGTCTCTTTATATATATTTATATATCCATGTATATATCTTCAAACATGCATAATTATGGTGCTTTATGAAGATTAAGGTATGTATTTTTGAATCAACAAATAGGGTACAGAATTTGGCATTTTTATCTATTAAAGCTGAAGTGTAATACAAACTGGGGTTACATAAAACTGAATTGTATGCAAAGTGCCATGTGCAGTTTCTATAAGACTTGTAGTATAGGGGAAGAATGCAGAATTTGCAATCTGTATACCACATTTATAACCTGTCTATTGGTTTTGTTGCAGTTTGTACATTGAAAAATTACTGAATTAGTTATAGTGATTGCATAATTTTGCAAAAAGACAAAATAATACAAATTATCCAATAATAAATATTTTCCAGCAAGATTATTATTTGATATACACTGCTGAAAAAAAAATGAAGGAAAGCTCATTGGATGAGAGCAATGTACTGAAATCTAAAATGTAGCACTCTGACACTACTTTTCAGGATTGTTAGAAAAAACTGCTGATAAGCCAAGCCAGTATTAAACTATTTTTTAAAGCTCCATCAGACAGTTTGTTTGACTATTAGTGTATAACATAAAAGATTTGTCAGTAGAAAAACATGTAAAATAAAGAGTGCTTATGAACTGATCAGCATGACTTTTGACTTTTCCAAAATGATATAATTAACAGATATTAAACAGTACATTCTTAAATCTATAGATTTGTATGATCTTTGTATAAGGAGTACAGTAGTTGAATATATTTGTTTGTCCATTGAGGGTTCTTTTATTTAGCTCACTGAATTTCCTAGCAAAATAATGATGACATACAGGCCATCTTCTGTTAAGTATTTACCTGCTTGCCTGTATGCAGCAGGCAGTCAGTTTATCTTTATGTGTTGTGGGTGTTTAGGAATAATGCTCAACACTATCTTAAAGTTGTGTTTTCCCTCAACAATAAAGACAGAAATTACTGTACAGAAGATTGACTGCTCATGAAAATCTGGATTTTAGATATTCTTTATCTGTGACATTAAAATAGGGACCTTTTCTCAAGTGCACAAACCCTGCCCTTCCTATTAGCAGTTGGAAAAACATAAGGAGGATTTTTAGCAAGTTGTTCTTTGAAACCTGAAGACCTGATTTGTCTGTTACCAGGGTACTCATCTTTGACCATAGTTCCAACCAAGACTGAATTGCAGGAATTGTCAGCCTGGTATTTTATCCATTTCACTAGGTGGGGACTTCAGTTGTAAATGATAAACATTTCTTAATACATTGTTTTCATTGTTGTGAGTAAAACACAAGAGCACATAAATCAATTTGTTGTATCTTCTCACAGGAAGGGATGTTCCAACAAATTTGTTCACAGATTTCCATTCTACATAAACCTCTAATAACTATGACAGCTAGAATGAACAACTTTTTAAAGTCTTCAAAACAGAGAAAAAGTTTTAAAGTTTTATCACCCTAGACAGAGATATAAAGTAACTTTTCAAGACCAGTAGACTGCTTAACTTTGAACTCACTATAAGACCAACAATATGAGCTCGAGCCCAGCTTAAAATATGAAATTCCAAGCATATTATGAACCTACATGTATGCAACCCATTTCATTTAAGAATGATCTCATACAGCTATATCTGTTGTCCGATGATTCTGTTTTAATCAGTTTAAGTTGCCATGATAAAGTTTTTTTCCCTCCCTTTTCTCCCTATTTTGGATTTACTTTAAATACAGTAATTTTAAAGACAGTGATTTCTTATCAAAAGCTTTGTATTTGATGCTAACTAACTCCAAGTTAGAATCATATTAAAAATTGACAAAATTAAGCCACAGGATTTAGTGCAACCAAAATACTCAAACAGGAACAGCCTGTTTGCCTTTTGATTTTAACACAGCTGCCTTAATAAGCTAGAAGAAAAAACATATATCTGAATGAATGTCATTTTCACCAATGCTTGAAGGCAAAGAGAGCAGTTAACCTAGAATTTAGTTTGATGGCTAGTGATTATTATTCACAGCATCAGATGCCATGAAAATTAAACAATAGGAATCATGCAACAAAATATGAATTTTTCTTTCTCTTGAAAAATTTATGTGATCAGTCATTCATTTTAATGTTTTTTGTCTAAAATATGTATTGTGAACCAGGGCTCCAGAAGTTTCAAATCTCAATCTAAACAGGTTTATTGTTCATTGTTGATGCATACAGTCAGAATGTATGTAATGTCCATCTACTAGGTAAATAAGCGATTGATCTATAAATTATTGATTGTCGAGGATTAGCCATAATTGGAAAGGGCTGTATTCTGTTAATTACACTGACCATTAAACGATGCTGAATTTGAATGTGTTTAGATCAATTGTTAATTGGTGACGCATGCAGTAATGATTGTCAGGGATAATCGATAACTGGCAGGGCTGTATACCCATGAAGTTGTAAGTGTCAATGTTTCCTGTGTCACTGTAAGTGTCCTGAATAGTTGATATAAACAGAATATTGGGTTTATATTTTGGGAGGACACAGTGTTTTCCAGGACACATCTGGGACAGATACCCGATTTCCGGGACAATCCTAGATGTCCAGGATGGTAGGGCATGTGTCCCCACAAAGTTTTGTTTTTTTGGAGCCGCGGGCAAATTGAGCAAAATGTTTATTGCACTTGATCAGCAGAGATGCATAATTTTTATCCCTGCTAGAGCCAGTACATAATAAAAAAAAATGAACGGCCCAAAAATAGAAAAAAAAGATGTTTTATGTGGCTGCAAAGGACACAGTCATCCTCAAGACACTGTGCCATGGTGGTCTCAGGTGAATGAGATTGGGCAATTATAGTACTCTTGTTTTAACATTATTGAATTTTTTGCAGTCACATAATTGAAATTATGCTCATTTTCATAGACATGTTTTCTTATGTTTGCATTTTCCAGTTTGAAAGGAGTGATGAGAAATACTGTGACACACACAAAAGTGAATAAATCATATGCAGCTAGGATATTTTTAAGTGTGACATTTAAAAGAAAAATCTGTCATAAAAAATTGTTTGCAAGTTTATTTGAGACAAAATATAGCTTTTAAAATGCTTATATCTCTCTGTTACAGGAAAAGCTGCATAAATTATATTTTCAATGCAGTAAGTGAAGATCTCCATTATGTTTCAGTAAATTGCTTTAGATAAAGTTGCAATAAATAACACAAATTCATTTCAATAAAATGCATTTGTCCCTCTGGTTCATTTTAAATTTTGAAGAAACACAGTTTTAAATTTTTCAAGGCCATTATGGACATTTCTATAGTTTCTTCCCCTGTGAATTGAACCACTGCCATTCATGATTATCTCAGGTCAATAGTGCTATGACCAATGGTTCAGCAATAGTTTTTAACAAAATAAATTGCTGGCCATGAGTTACAATAACCATGTAAACAGATTAGGTCATGGTCTTTTGCCATGATTCCTGTTAAAACCATGGTTATTTTATTAACTGATCTTTTTTTTTTTTTTTGGTTCGGGCCCCAAAAAGGGGGTAACCCCATTTATTATTAACTGATCTTAGTATGACACCTGGATGGATCTTGGGTCAACTATTAATGGCAGTGGTTTACCTTAAGTCTACTTATGATATTGGCAGTGAAAATGGCCTCTTTTAAAGCAGTCGTTTGTAATGTACAATCAAACTCCGCGCACCGGTTACGCTACGCTCAGTAACCACTGCCTTCACACGAATCACGTGATGATGGTCTTATCACATGATTGTGTCAAGATGGCGGATGCGCCAAAGAAACCGTTGAAAAAATGTTTCATCTGTGATAAACAGCGACACTATAATTTGAGCTCTGGTGTCAAGTCTGCCGATATGATTGTCAAAATTTCATTTCTGCTAAAAAAAGAATTTTAGTTCAGTAGTATTGATGACTTGAATGATTTCTTTTTCAAAAGCGGTCATATTGTTTTGAAATAAACGGTGCGATATTAAAAATTATTCTTATAATATTTATGTTTCCGAAATTATTTTTTATTTGAGTTCACATCTAATACTTTACAGTCTTGAAACATTAGCAAAAACGTGTTTATTTCTTTAAAAATATCAAAATTGAAAAAAAAAACATATCGTCAAAAATCTTGACGAAAATGTTGTGACGGCAGAGATCTAATCCTGTAAGGGGAGATCACTGCGTAGGAGATTGATGTACAATATGATCATCCATTATTAATCAACCCAAACATGGTGATAACACCAGCTCTATAACATTCAGGTTCATACTGGGATTTTAAAAAAAGTTCATCATTATTCATTTTGTCAAGCTCAGAATCTGTTACATTTTATTTTCACTGTAATGCATTCTTGGATTTTTGAAATTTTCTGGCAACCGTTTTGAAATATAAAAAAAGTTCAGTCTTTAATACCTCTGTATAAAGATACACACTGCTGATTCAGTCATATCAGATCTTGCATCAAACTTCTGAATCATTATAGAGCCAGAATATAGTCCATTCCAACCATAATATATACATACATACATACAACATGGTGCATATCCATATCGGTACCCTCTTTGCGAAATTTACTTAAACGGTACCCTCTCTGCTAATGCACGGGTCATTCTTTGCTGAAAATATATCGGCGATGGAGCAGAGTCAGGAAAATATACACTATACTGAAGAAAGAAGGTATGTCATCTGCAAACGAAGTTTACCACGGAACACTAGAATGTTTTAGCTGTGTCTCTGTTTGTTATGTCTCTTGTTTCCAATTAATGCCACTCCTAAATAAGCGACACAAATCGAGATGTCTTGTCTCAACCAGCGCCTCGACATGTTCTCTTGGCTTATATGAACCAGTGCTTTGATTATGTACACACCATACATATTACATGTATTCATTTATATATTATTTTCAAACAAATGGCAATAAATAGTCTGAAATATACGTTAATTTCATAGAAACGCCCTACTTTCGGTTTTGCAGCGACATGGGTTACCTCTTTGCTGTTGATATTTTATGTCACAGGTAACCTCTCTCATTTTTTTCTTTCAGGCACGGGTACCCTCTTAGCACCGTAAATGTGATATATCTGTAATAACACTGAAAGCAGTAGTCGAATTCGAGGTTATTAATTCAATACAATTCATGAAAATGCGTTATATTGATATATAATGCTTTACGTCTCCTTTCTTAACTGTAAGTCATTTGACTCAGTTTGCATGTAGTCATTACAAAGTCATTATTGTCGTAATAAGCAATGGCAATTTTCCGACCGTTCATATTTACTGTTGCCAAAGTAAAACTGAAAATTAACTGTTTTAAATTGTTAGATCCTTTGTATCTTTAACATCGCGCCAACACATAAGGTCGTATGGTGACTTCATTTTTAATGGTGCAGGAAGATCCCATATGCTCGTTGTGACGGGGGAGCACCTGGGTAGAACCACGGACGTTCGTATTCTAGCTGTGTAATAACGTCTTTACATGAATTACATTGATTTATAATATAAATAATCACGACGTCAATATCGTAGTATCGTTTCATTGCATCGTACATGTTGTCAATCAATACCAGCTGTTTGCTTGTAATACTATGTCGTACTACTGCTTCTTCCCCCTTAACTCGTAACGCCCACACTGAACACCTTATTTACCGGGAATATATTATATTGTGTCTTCTTTAGTTTCTGATACACGAGTTCATCATACATACACGAGCGGCATATAGACACTTAAGAAGAAGTGTTTTGTTTTGAAAATGGTATGTCTAAAATGAATCACACATTTATGCGTATTTATTCAGCATAAGTATGTTATTAAATAACATTAATGTAATTTGCACGCACCCAGTACAGACTTGCCATTATAACCACTTTTTCATACATGTGCTGCTTTATTTACAAAAGACTGAATTACTGAATAAAAACAGCCACTACATTAAGAGCATTTAAGGAAGTTTTTGTACGTTTGACTTACTTAGTGAGGCATAGTATCATTAATCTAGGAAACTTATAATAACACCCGGTAGCCCGTATAAGGAATGAAATTATCACTACCTTGATTCTGTTGAATATTGCGAGCAGAAGAGTCAGGAGAAATTTAAGTAAATTTTATATTTGACGAATTGTACAGTACTCGGTTTTTCATTTTAACGGAAAATTAAAAGTAATTAAACCTACCACTATGGAAAAAAAATCTGATTTGGGTATGAAAATAGATTGAAAGATTGATATTTTCAAGAAAGAAAAACGATCGATCTCACAACCCTAGACTCAAACAACACCTTTTTTTGACTTTGGTGGTGTTTTCTTCCTGGTCCAATTTTTGGAAGGAGCAGCTCTAAGTTCGTCGCTTTCCGGGCATACTGTCGCTATTACGTTTTGAGAAGTCCAAGACGGGTCAGTTGCTCTTGAACATGCTTGGGAACATGCTGGCGTCTGCATCTTGCGTTTTTTTTGTTTTGTTTTTTTGGTGAAGCAGCCATGATATTGAAAACCGTTTACGTTTTCTAGATCTGAAAAGAAATGAAATGTTTTAAGGTACCATAACTTTGTTTTATACATGTTATTTCTTGGATTAAACAGTATTTGATGAACAGTCAGAAAATCTTTATTTGCTTATTGCAACAATGAATGCATACAAATTCGAGTTAAAGGACTTAAAGCACTATGCTATACATAGACTTTTAGGCACGACATTGAAATAATACTAGACAGTAATATTTTTTTTATTATTTTTTTATTTTATTTTATTATCTAATTTTCTTAATTCGAATTATTGCATTAAGTGTTATTACAGATATATCGCAATAACGGTGCTAACAAGGTACCCGTGCCTGAAAGAAAAAAATAAGAGAGGTTACCTGTGACATAAAATATCAACAGCAAAGAGGTAACCCGTGTTGCTGCAAAACCGAAAGTAGGGCATTTTTATAAATTTTTACGTATATTTCAGACTATTTATTGCCATTTGTTTGAAAATAATATATAAATGAATACATGTAATATGTATGGTGTGTATATAATCAAAGTACTGGTTCATATAAGCCAAGAGAACATGTCGAGGAGCTGGTCGAGACAAGACATCTCGATTTGTGTCGCTTATTTTGGAGTGGCAGTAATTGAAAACAAGACACATAACAAACAGAGACAAAGCTAAAACATTCTAGTGTTCCGTGGTAAACTTCATTTGCAGATGACATACCTTCTTTCGTCAGTATAGTGTATATTTTCCTGACTCTGCTCCATTGCCGATATATTTTCAGCAAAGAATGACCCGTGCATGAGCAGAGAGGGTACCGTTTTAGTAAATTTCGCAAAGAGGGTACCGATATGGATATGCACCATGTACAAGGCAGCCATTTGACAGATCTATGATCTCAGTTTATGTCTCTGACGACATCACAGAAAATTATTGAACTGTTTATTTACCCTTTCAGATATTTTGATATGTATTAGTGAAGAACACAGCACAACAAAATGTTTAGTATTAACAGTTTCCTCACTGAAGAACATTAATTACATTCATTATACTTCTTGTAAGATTTTTTTTGTCAATAGTATGTTTTAACCATGGTAAACTAACTTCATTCTAAGGATAACCATGGATTGTATAATTTTAACCATGGTAAAATAACTTCATTCTAAGGATAACCATGGACTGTATAACTTTAACCATTATTTGTAGGTGGTTAATATTACTGTAACCAATGGTTGTGGTCATGGTTGTATTTTTGCAAACATGGTTTTATTGTTGTGACCATGGCTGATTTTATTTTACCATAGTCTAGCTATAGTCATGTTCAAATTTCAGGTCCAACCTTGGTTGGGCCTGGAATGGAGTGTTGAACTATGTAAGTACCTGGTTCATTATGTTCAGCCAGGTTCACACTTGTTTGTATCACATACTACAATACATGATTAAGAAATCATTTTTTTATCGGTTATGGGTTCAAGCTGCTTTTAAGTGACAGGATGAGAAATTTGCAGTTTACTTACTAGAGCTTGGGGTCAAAGAATGGTAGTATGTGTAGTTCAGTATTCCTGCCTGACTGAAATATTCTTCCCTTCCTGACACAATAGCATACAACACTAAAAAGAGTGTAAAGAAAGCTTTTATGCAGGAAAAGAATGAAAAGGCAGTATTTAGGCTTATAAGAGCTAGTTCCCTAGTTTCAAGTAAACAATATTTGGAGTTTTAAGAATAGGACCTATATGAGGACAGATGTCTTCCTCACTGTGTAATTGTGCATACCTGTAATTAAATTGATGTGGTTTCATATGTGAAATTTCTCCCTTTTCCGTGTTATATCCATTATGATGATAGATTATGGATATATATAATTTGCATTCACCAATTGAATACCTAAATGTTAGCTGTTACTGATATACATTTAATGTAATAGTTCATATGCATTATCTATACTTAGTTATTTCAACAACTATTCAAGTGTTTCTCAGTTGAGTTAATTAGATTTTGGTTTCCAGCATTATATACTTGCGTATTTGTGTTCTTAGACTCTTGCATGGTCTAAAGAACAGAATTGCTATGATAATTGAAAATAAAAGGTTGCTGTCAATTTCTATGCACAAGGTCATATGCCAAGGAGAGAATGTGTTTACTTCCTAGGTCTGTTTGCTGTATAACTAAATCAAAGGGCTTAAAGCATAGAAATACTTATGCTTGATAGGAGGCAAAGGTTTTATGCCAATACTATTTTCTATGGTCATTTTTCATCCACCATTTTAGAATTTAAGAAAGTCTTTAGAAGAGTGTTCATGCAGTAACTCTTGAAGACTCAGCTAAAAGAATTAGATCTATAACATTTAACATTAATGCGAAACTGTTTTTGTTATAAAATTAATTAATTTATTAATCAATTAATTAATTAATTCATTCATTCATTCATTCATTCATTCATTCATTCATTTATTCTTTTTGTTTATTTTACCATTTGTTCATTTGTTAATTCTTTTGCATTCCTAAATATTTCCTTTGTTACTTTGTGTGCTAGCTCACCATTACCTTTTGATTGATATAATGTATACTTTTTGATTTGTAGAATAAAACTATTGGAGACTTAAAAAAAAAAAACAAGAACTGTCATTGTAAGATGACAATGCCCCCAAAAGTGGTGCTTTGACCTTTGATCTGAGAACCAGTCATTCAGGGGTCAAGGTCAAATAAATGTAGGTCTGTGGGAATTTCTTATCCTAAGTGAGTTGTGTCCAAGTATGAAGTAAATCCACTTACTAATAAGGAAGTTATGGGCAATGTGAAAATTTCTAGACAACTGGATCTTCAAGGTGAAGGTCATTCAAGGGTAAAGGTCAAATAAATACAGGACAGTGAGATGGTCTTGTCCAATGTGGTGTTTTGTTTAAGTATGAAGTATATCCACTTAATAATTTGGAAATTATGGCCAAATAATAGTTTCTGGATGATTGGATATTCAGGGGTCAAGGTCAGATAATTACAGGTCAGCCGGGAGGTCTTGTCCAAATGGGTGTTGAGTCCAAGTATGAAGCAAATCCACTTACTAATAAAGAAGTTATGGCCAATGTTAAAGTTTTTGGACAATTGGATCTTCAAGATAAAGGTCATTCAGGGGTCAAGGTCAAACAAATATAGGTCAGTGAAAAGGCCTTGTCGAAAGGGGTGTTGTGTCCAAGTATGAAGAAATTCCACTAACTAATAAAGAAGTTATTGCCAATGTTAAAGTTTTTGAACAATTGGATCTTCAAGATGAAGGTCAATCAGGGGTCAATGTCAAATAATTACAGGTCAGTGTAAAGGTCTTGTCCAAATGGGTGTTGTGTCCAAGTATGAAGTAAATCCACTTACTAATAAGAAAGTTGATGGACGGACTGACGGACGGACAGTTCAAAAAGAATATGCCTCCCTGCGGGGGCATAAAAAGCACCAAAAAAAAAGAAAAAAAAGAAAGAAACGTGAAAGACTTAGAAATATGAAAAGTTTTATGGATCCAAATTTGACATTCTGTTTGTTGCGTTTGCTTTCTGCTCAAAGAATTTTTTTGGGTGAAATGACTGTTGTCAGCCTTTGCATTACATATTATGCTAGTCAATCGATTCTAGGAGTTCATTAAATTTATTTTTAAAATTCACACTGGTCATTTCATTCTTATTTTCCTTACTTAAATTTTCTCAAAAAGATGTTCCTGAGACTGTTTTAATATAATTATGGCTTTTGAAACAACAAATGTTGAATTATTATTTTTTGGCATCATTTGCAAAACAGATGGGTTTTCAATCTGCACTACCTTTTTTTATAGCATCACTATCCATACATCAATTCTTTTGTTGAACTCTGTCATTCATTACCATAGACTGGTCTACCTTTATGATTTACACTCAGGCAAATCAGGTTATTTCTTAGGCAGAATGGTGTTTTTTCCATGTGCTAAATGTTTCTGATACAAACGAATTGCAAAATTGAAACAAACACAAAATGATATTGCCTTTATTAATTGTGAAATATCTATGAAAATAAATTTTTATCCAAATTCATGATTACTGTATTAACCCAGCATATGTGGAGACGTTGAAGTGTGAAAAAATCTTAATAGTAACAGAAGTGGCTCATATTGCCTGATTTTGATTTGCAAAAAATGTTGGATCAAGGTAACAGTCTGAAATTGATAAATGTTGCTTAATGTCTTATGACCTGATCACTATTAAACTTGGAAAGGACTCTAAATATTTGGGCTAGTCGATCATTTATCAGGTTGACCTTCATTCAGTCTGCTCTGTAATTTATTTATGTTGTTATGTAAACTCTTTGATAAACAATAAAATTCAGTCCTGCTACAGTGACTTTGGCCAATGTCACTTTAACCTTGAAGAAAATGAACTACAAAATCTTCAGATCAACTTCTTATGAATATTGGTCAGCTTCAGTAGATGAGGCTAGTTTATTTCAAGGTCACTGATGACAGGTCAAGGTCACATTGCCAGATTGTTTTACAACTTTATTGTCATAACAATTTTCAAGTGGTCTGACAGGAAATAAATATTTGTTTAATTTGAAACCTTTATTAGACTTCAGAGCAGCTGCAGCAATAAATCTGTGAATTCATCCCAATTGACAGCAACATGAAAAATATGTGAATTATATGTAAGTCAATTACTCAGAAGGCTCAGAATGTCCTTAAAAATAATCTGAATGAATGTCAGAAGTAGAAATGTAGATGTAATGGCATAAATTGCTTTTCGACAATAATATAAGTCAGCAGGATAGCTTAAGAAATTGAGCAGGGGAAAGTTTCACTTGCTTTTTAGTTCTTCTCATATGGTTTATCGTAAATATATGGCATTTATAGGACTGGAAGTATAGACTCAATATTCTTCATACTATTATATGCTATCATATTGAGATCAGATTTCAAATTTTACTCTTTAGATACATCAAAGACATACATTGTCATAGAAACAAGCCTCACAACAAGATTCAGACAAGGAAAAAATGAAAATTGTGTATTTTTATTAAGATGGTATTTGTATTGTTTGATTTTTTTTTACCATAGATATTTTTATTTATGGTTTATGTTTATTGTTTGATTGATGACAGCTATAATTCTTTATGATACACAAAAAGTGATTTAAAGTCTGAGAAGGGCAGTTATTGGTATGTCACATTTTTAAAAGTTACTATTCTAATAGTAGAAAGAATTTCTGAAACCTCAGTATCAAAGTCTGTAATTGATGTTTAGAGTTATACCCCCTTACTACATTTCGGTAAAAGGTGGAAAAATTCGAAATTGAATTGCTGATGTACTTAGCATTCAAATTTCTTACAGCTGATTATAAGGCAGGATAATAACTACAAAGATCTTTTTTGTGATAAAGATAAAGTCTATAGCTATATTTTTATCTAAAGTTCAGTAAAAACTTATGTTTTCAGCAGTTTGACATTATAATGTAATGAAACTGGAAAAGAAAGGCTTGTGGGCTGATAAGAGATTTGTATCAGTGGATAATCTAGAAGGCAATATAAAGTTCAATTAAAGATAAAATCAAAGCTAATGGCCACAGATTAATAAAAAAGTATTGTACATTGTTATCGTTCAGTATATCAAGATATATCTACATATTATTGATGTAATAGGATATAAAAGTAATGTATGAAAATGTAAGGAAAAGGCTTTTGGCTTGCTTGTGATAAAATTATAGTATTTTAGTGATGACATAAGGGCTGAATGATAAATGTCAGTTCGAAACAACTATTTGCCCCACATAATAGATAATTTTCATTGAAAGTAACAAATCTTATCCAAAAGAACACCAGTAGTTTCATTTCATTTACAATTAATAGAATGTTATTCAAGCAACTCAAAATAAAATTGCTTCAGAAACCAAGGAGATAAATATTTTTTCTTCTAAGAGATGTAAAATTTTAAATATATATACATGTAGGAGCAGATCGGTCATCTAGTGGTAATACACCAGACATGTACTGGGCTTGCAAGTTCTGTCCTATAGTGCTTCACTGTCACAGCTGTGTTTTTATCAAATTGCATTTATCTTAAAATCTTTATAAAGAAAAAGGGTGTCTCCAAAACTACGATCTTATAAAATTTCACACACTTACTATGTTGTACTACTTTACTATAACTACTGCCAGAGTATGTCAATCACATGATAAGATCATGTGATCATGTGTACGACACTGTAAAATCTTTATATTGTGTGACTTTTCAGTCGATTCAAGCATTGAACATATCCTGTGTTGAGAATTAAAACAATTACAATATAAACAATTTGAAACAGAAATAAAAAAAAACGGTAAAAGAGGTATAATTCTGCTGATTTTCAGTCCAATTATACTGCGTTGTTAGTGATGATAGGGGAAATAACTCTGCATGGCATTATAATTATCAAAATTGGGAACCAGTACCAGTGACAAATATGCATGCACTTATTTCACTAAATAAAAATAAATTCTAACCTCTGCTACTTAGTTACAACATAATAGATATTATCTTGATTTTTAATTATTTGAAATTCATCTCACTACCTCTACATGTTGGCACTTGTTTTGCTTCCCTCAGAAAGTCGAATCACCGCCCAAGCATTTTTGATACACGAAATGAATTTCTTTAGATGAATACTTTGAATTAATATTACTACATTAAATTTGGATATTTCATTATACGAATTTATATTTTTTTAATTACTGCAAATTTACATTTTTTGAAAATCAATACAAATTAGTATTTAATGTAAATTACCGGTAAATTCTTTTATAATTGAATAGTTTTAATCAGTCATACCGGTATGCCTGATGAATACATTAAATCACTGTATCTTTATTATGTAATAGGAGCACATTTTAGAATTATCTTTTAATAATTAAGAATTGTATCCCTTACATTGATAACTTATCAAACAAATCTGCTAGGTGCAAAAAAAGCATAATTTTATGTAGGGAATGTGTACTGATAGCAGACTGACAGGTAGGGAAACGTCCAGTATCCTGTCTATACAGACACAGGCATGTACTAAATTGTATTACACTTGCTCTTCAGAACAGAATCATATGGCCATATAAGCCATATAAGTTAAATATTTAACGAGTCCTCCTTTTATATTGTCATATAGCACCACACCAGTTTTTTCCCTGAATGAAGAGGAGATTACTGCATAGGGCAAGGTTGAACTGGCTTATTATCCTCCGCAGAAAAAGTGACGGGGTATATGGTAATTATAGTCACCACCCGTCCATCCATCCTTCCATCCTTCAAGTCGTCAATCCTTTCTTCCCACAATTTTGCCCGGAGAGTAACTTAAAAAGTATTGAAGAAATTATCTTGTGATCTCATTCATTTTGGAGGAGTCCATTGCACAAGAATGATAACTCTACCCTTCATAATTTTTTAGTTATTGCCCTTTGTTATTTTTCATGTTTAATTTTTTTCTGGAGCATAACTAAAAAAGTATTTAAGATATAAACTTGAAACTGCATAGGTGAATAGATCTCATTGAGGAGGAATGCAATGCCCAAGAATAATAACTCTATCCTTCAAAACTTTTTAGTTATTGCCTTTTATTATTTTTTCAGGCATAATTTTTGTCTGGTGCATAACTCGAAAAGTATTTGAGGTATCGACTTCAAACTTCATGGTTAAATAGATCTCACTAAGCAGGAGTGCAATGCACAAAAGTGATAACTCTATCCACCAGAGTTTTTGCCCTTTGTTATTTTTCAGGCATAATTTTTGTCCAGAGCATACAAAAAGTGTTTAAGAAATCAACTTGAAACTTCATAGGTTGATAGATCTCATTGGGGAGAAGTGCTGTGCACAAGAATAATAACTGAGTGAACACATTCGGCGGGGGATGGCCAGGTCAACATGGCTTTTGTCAGTATAAAAGGACTCATCAATGTTACAAAAATGTTGATAATTTTCAAGCATCATACTTTTGTAGACAGTCCACAAAAATAATGGGAGAAAACTGCTAAAAATACAGTTAATTCATAATCGATATAATTGTTATCAGTTCAGAAAGGTTTGCCAACTATCAGACTTAATGGGTGATTCACAAGTTTGCAAACATGCATTATTTTTTTTACCAGCATCATTGGATAAACCTAAGGTGTTAAGGTTTTAACAGTTTAATAATATGAAATTACATTAAATGCCTAGAGGCTTTTTAGCTCACCTGAGCATAACTCAGGGTGAGCTTTGTCCATCATCCACAATTGGTTCGTTAACACTCTAAATGTTAGGTTTTTGACCTAATTACCATGAAACTTTATCACTTTAACTTTAAACTTTTTAATTATAATGATTGGCTCAGATCTTGGACAAGTTTGAATATGGGTCAAATCGGACTGAAAACTACGTCACAAGGCTAAATCAAGGAAAACTTTGTTAGCAATCTAGAGGTCACATTTTTGCTCAAATGATAAGAAAACTTGTCAGAGTGTTTGTCTTGATGATATTTAAGTCAAGATTGAATACGGGTCATCTTGGGTCAAAAACTAGGTCAGAGGAGCAAAACATAGAAAAAGCTTTTTAACACCCTAGAAGCCACATTTGTTTTCCCAAATGGAATGAAAATTTGTTAGAATATTTTTCTTGATAATATCTAGGTCAAGCTTGAATATGGGTCCCCTGGGGAAAAAACTAAGTCATGGGGTCAGAATATGCAAAAAGCTTGTTAACACTCTTGAGGATAGATTTTGATTCAAGATGAAAGTAAAATTTGTCAGAATGTTTGTCTTGATAATATCTGGATCAAATTTGAATATGGGTCTTCTGGGATCAAAGACTACGTCATAGGGTCAAAACATAAAAAGCTTGTTAACACTCTAGAGGCTAGAAATGTCATGAAAATTTTTCAAAGTGTTTGTCCTGATGATATCTATGTCGAATTTGAATATATATCATCTGGGGTCAAAAACTAGGTCATCGCTTCAAAACAGATTTACTTTAAACACTCTAGAAGCCATTTTTTGTCCAACTTTGCATGAAAACTTGCAGAATGTTCTCTAAGTCAAGCTTGAATATGGGTCATCTTCTTTCTCGCACAAACCTCATCCAGTCATGGGTTCCAGAATTATGGCCCCTTAGCATTGTTGCACAGGTGAGTGATTAAGGGCCATCATGGCCCTCTTGTTTATAGTCCAGTTAATTTATAATAGAGTTAATTTGTTTAATTCTTTTAAAACCTTGTAAACATCCCAGTATGAACATCTAAATGGTGTCACAAAATTGCTGAAATTGTCAATATTTTGTGATTTATTTAGATAAACTTGGTGTTTTCTGGATTGGTTGTTTACAACATCTTACGAACATGTAAGTTCAGAACAAAAAGATGTAATGCATCTTAGAAAAGACCACCCAGAGTGGGATTCGAACCCAGGTCCTCCCACCTTGAAAACCAGTGCTATAGACCACTGAGACAAAGACTTATTCCCTGAAGCAGTTGTAAAGGTAATTAGTTTATACAAGTATGGGCTGGTATGCACTGGATCATAACAAAGGATTTGATATATTTCCTTCAAAATTGCCATGTATGCATGTTGTATTTAGAGAGCAACCAAACACCCAAAAGACAGTAAATTCAAACAGGGGTAGATAATTCGTACAAAATTTTTTACTGGTCATTTAACATACATGTATCAATCATTAACATATAGAAAAATAATAGAAAAATTAAACCAGACTTAAGGAAAGTTGCAGTTTGATTTATAAAACAACTGTATAATCTAACCTGGAAACAAGACACAGAACATCTTTCATTTTCCAGTGCTCTTAATGTTGATCTTGAAAAAAATAGATTTAACAAATGGTGTTATAATTTACCTGTTTTAACAGCTAAGTGGTATGTATACTTTTTGCTAAACTGTTAAAAATCCCTTAATCTTCAGCCTTTGACATTTTACATGTACTTGTTTATAGTTCTGTAGATGAAGCAGCTAGTATAGAAGAGAGGCCATCAAAGGTATAAATTGTAAGGTATAATCCATGATAAAATATTGTATATATTTGTCATATAGATGAAGGCAGGGTTATGGCCCTTCCCATAAACATTGAACTGCTTTCTTAGAGAACTGTAGTTTTAATGTTCATACTAACATGAGCAATATTTTTTATTCTTTATTTTTTCTTTTGAGAGGCAGGATGAAAGATTTAAGGGGCTGAATAAAAAGGTTGAAAGAGCTTTGGAAAAGACTTTAGCTTAGAGTTATGAGAAATGAATTTAGCTGGTTATTGAGCCTGTTGATAAATCTTGATGACGTATGATAAACTGTAATATATTTATTTTAAAAGCTCTAGATTCTCTTACAATTGAAATTTTAAGTGGACTGTTGCTATAGTTTATGTATAATCAATTAAAGCAATGGGGTTTAATCAATTCACTTCATTTGATCCTTTTTTTTTTTACAGTAATATCACATGTTACAAATTTTGCTTATTTTGAGATCTAATGTTTTCAACATTATTACTTGTACAGCAGTGTTAGGGATTTATTGTCTTTTTATGTTGGCTTGTCATAAAGTGATCATTAATAAAGTGGTATTACCAAGACAACAGAAGCTGTGTTCCATGTCATGTTCATGTCACTCAAAACAAGCAAAATATTGCTAGATGTTGACAGCAAAGCTTGAAACCTGTAATTGTTTGGCACCTTTGACTAGAACAGTCATTAGTTATAGCTAAATAAATGAGAGGTAAAAAATATGCAGTTGATAAAATTTATTCAGGTATGTTAAGCATTCACTTTTTAGCATTTAGTATTAGACATATTAAGGTGAGCAGGTACCTGTATGGATTAAAATGGCTCTTGCAGAAGTTTTTGAATGATCCAGGTCAAGTAAGTAGTTAATTATAAAAAAATTCACATAATCAGGTATGATTTTTCCAAACATTGTACAGACATGTTATCAAACTGCACTAATTTTATGGGTTGTAACTGCTACATATATTTCCATTGAGATTATCTTTTCATTACACTGCTGGTTTTGTCCTCTGCCTTATATTAATGTTAACCATATGTTTGGAAATTAATTTTTCCTTTGAGAACAGACCCATTGCCATGGTCAACGTGGTTCAAGTCACTCAGACTTCAGATCAGAATTTCTCACTGATGTATGAGCCTTGGTACTGACTATTTAATTTACCATTTATGTGAGAAAGTTGGCACTGTTGATAATGGGAGGCTAGTAATGGCTCTTCCAAGGAATGATGGTTAGGTAGTCCAACTAATTGTACACAAGTTGAGATATTGTTTAATTTTTTGTATGGGCCAATATCTCGCCTCAGCGAGATTCTGACCCATAACAAAAATATCTCAGAATTTGCTCAAGACGTCACTTGAATTATTTTGACTAGATGGTTAGGTAGATTGGCCCAACTCAGTTGAACCAATTTAAACCAGTGCCAGCATATCCTTGCAGTCTGATCATAATCTGCACTGCTTGCTATTCAGCCACTGCATTGTTAATATTGCCCTTATAATGATAAAGTAAAAATGATTTTGATATGTAAGCGCGGAAACATCTAAAATGCTGTACAGAAGGGGTAGGAAAAGAAATATATGGTTCAATTCTGTTATATTTCTATTACCTTAATATCTCCTTATGGGTGGTTGGGCAGGCACTGACCATATTCATCAAATTTGTTGATTGTGTTTGTGGGCAATATGTCAGCTAACTTTCTATAACCAGATATAATCACACCAGGTGCTCTGGAGTTATGGCTGTTGAATTATCCAAAATTGGTCAAATTAGCCGTGTGCACTCTTTAAGTTGAAGAGTTTTTGTTTGATCTACCAAACTTGGTGATAATGTTTGTGGGCATCATATCTCTGCAACATTAGATAAAAGGTGAAATCCCTCCAGGCACTCTAGAGTTATGGCCCTTGAATTATCCAAACTTTGTTTAATCAGTCTTGACTGCTCTTGTAGTCGCAGAGGTTTTATCAGACCTTCTTTTAACTTGACAATAATATTTGTGGCCAAGATTGAGAGTAATGGATCTTGAATTATCCAAATTTGCCAAAAGTAGCCATTTCTGTTCTTTGAGTCGGATTTTTCATTTGATCTGCACCAGACTTTTTGATAGTGTTTGTAGGCATAATATCTCAGCCTGTCACTCTAGAAGTATTGCTCCTGAATTGTACAAACATTCCAAATAGGCCTTGTCTATTCTCTAAGTAGAAGACTTTTCATCAGAATATGAATACATACATTTCTGTCGATTTTTTTTACAGAGGTTAGATAATATAAGTTTAAACAAAAGTTTTATGCCATAACCATGAAAATAGTGTATTTTGCTATAGTCAGAACTCTTGTCTTCATTCTACATTGGAGGGCCATATGTTATAGTCCTTTCCAAAGGTTTAACAGATTTATGGAGTTAGACATGGTTTTTAATTGCCTCCCCCACAGTTTGATTTATTTATCTTTATGTCCTCGTTATTATGTATATGATTTCAAGATTTCCTATAATGTTTTTATTGAAATATCATGAAAATTTTCAATAGCGAGACAAAACTTTTTCTGTAGTTTACCGTATATCTTTCTGTTTTTTTTACTCATCAAACATTTTTATGACAAATACATTAACAAATTAGTTAGGTAGATGGGTGTAACACATAGCCATCTTTGAAGATAGGAATTCTTAACTGAAGAAAACAAAGTGTAACTTCTTCCTAGAAAATTCTAAGTTTTCTTTTTTTCCAAAAATCACTGCAAAATAGTTACTAACTAAAAACGCCCTTAAACTTAATATTTCAAGAGGCTTTCAACTTTTTCACTTTTTTTAGTGGTGATAATTATGCTTTAGATCTTTCATTATAAAGGTAATTATGTAATTTTTTTTTAGTGGTAATATTTTCAGTACATATATACCTAGCTTGAATATCTAACAATAGTCATACATTTGTGACAGAAGGGAAGCAAAGGTCAAGATAAACAATATAAAAGGTAATTATATCCACAAAGTACATAGATGATTTAGTGGAAGAAGTGACAAGGTATCACCAGGGAAAGTCATTTTTTGTTTTTACACACATCAAATGAGTTATATTTTTTATGAAGTCCACATTTGGTAGTTAAGTTTTGGGCTGTCTGTTTGATGTACATTAGAGCCTTCAGGGAACAGGAAAACTCACCTTTGACCAGTACTTACATTATAGTGTAAACAGTTTAGTAGGATTATGTATGTTGGCAGGTGTTTGAGGTTACTGGCTTAAATTGAAAGTAACAAGTTTAAACCCCATTAAGTAATGCCTGGGTGTAAAATAGTGGCAGATCTTTTCAAAGGAAATGAAAGTACTGAAACTTTTCAGTTTAATAATTTTAACAATCAAAACAGAAATTATTGAGTATAGCTGAAGCTATTATCTGGCTGTGAGATACTGGTATAGGTACAGAAACTATAGTAAAAGTACTGTGGCAGTCACATCAGCCATGCTGCAGGCTCATCTGCCATGTTTTTTGGGTTTTTTTTTCAAGCTTCCAGGAGCTTACAGTTTCTAATAACTTTTGTACATAGTTATAACAGTGACTTCTGTCACCATGTCCTATGATTGATTTCAGCCTTTGTCCAGAGACTTATGCCATAACTGATGAAACATTTATTTAAGAAAAAACAACAACAACATATTTATTGGAGAGGTCATCAGACCTCTCCACAGTGTTGGCTTTAATTGCTGGCAGCATCCATTTTTGCTTATCAAATTTTAGTTAATGATCTCATATTAAGCCTAAAATCATGAAAACCAGTCTACAAAGATAGTTATGCGCATGGTCCGAATCAAAATACGAATTTATTTAAACGAAACCAAAATTTATCATCGGGTCAAAACGGCCCATCGTTAAAACGGCCCATTATGAACAAAACGTACAGAATAATTTTGTATTCCCTTAATAAAGCGACTGACTTACAGATGGGCCGACGATGAAAAAAACAAAGAAAATGTTCTTACATCTTGAAATTTTTGCTGCAATTGCGAAGAACATATTTAAACTAAGTTACTGATTCATTTTTTGATACAGAAAAAACATCAAAATATAAAGTATTACACACTTTTATCGGTAAAAAATAAGGTAAGATACTTCAGTTTTAAGATTAATTTTGACTCATCTTTACAAGAATGCGCTGTGGCTCAGTGGTCTAGATCGTCACTCCTTATTTTACTGACCTAAAGGTTGTGGGTTCGAATCCTGGTTAGGACAAATTTTTTTTTTCAGTTTTCATGGCGTATAGAAGCATAATATTATGTTTCTTCCGCAGTATATTAAATTCTCTGAAATTTTAAAGAAAAAAAATTTCAGCAAAATTCTGTGAGTCAGTCGCTTTAACTAAACACAAAAAATACAATTATAGGGATGCATTTCTTATAATGCATGCTACTTTTAAAAAACTACAAATTCTAAAATGCATTTTTTTTCTGAGAAACTCATCAGCCTGCTGAACAAATTAATATTTAGCCATGGTCATGAAAAAATGGTAAATATTTTTTACGAATTTCAGAGGATTTTTGACAAGTCCATTTCCTCGATTTGGATCAAATTTACGCACTTTTAATATTTCGTCCAGCTTAATAGATACTATCGCTGATTATTTTGTAAAATATTTGGACTAAGAAAAGTGTAATTAAAGCTTGAAAGGGAAAACAAAACTTAATGAGCCTAAAAAAGCAGCAGCTTAACATGGGAGTTCTGGCTTCAACAACTACATGCATTGTTGTAAAAGAGGGGGGAGTAAAGCCTTAGGGGCTTATAAGATGATCCCCAAGATTCTACAAGGTATGAAATACATGAGTTTATCTTAATTTGTTTCATTTATTTAAATGATAGATACGCCACTATAAAAACATTTGAAATAACTAAATTATACTCAGTTAAGGTCATTTTTCCTAATAAGGTATTAACTATTAATAATAGTTAGGTTACTAGTTTTTATAATTATGCCCCCTCTTCAAAGAAGTGGGGGTATATTGGTTTGCATTTGTCTGTCGGTTGGTCCGTCGGTCCGTAGACCAAATGGTTTCCGACCAATAACTAAAAAAAGCTTAGGTCTAGGAACTTCAAACTTGGTAGGATGATTGTCCATCACCAGTAAATGGCCCCTATTGATTTTGGGGTCAAAGGGTCAAAGGTCAAGGTCACATTGACCTTGTAGGTAGAAACGGTTTCCGACCAATTACTTATGAACGCTTAGGCCTAGGAACTTCAAACTTGGTAGGATGATTGTCCATCACCAGTAGATGACCCCTATTGATTTTGGAGTCAAGGGGTCAAAGGTAAAGGTCACACTGACCTTGTAGGTAGAAACGGTTTCCGACCAATAACTAGAGAACGCTTTGACCTAGGTTCACCAAACTTGGTATGCTGGTTGGTCATCACCAGTAGATGACCCCTATTGATTTTGAGGTCATTAGGTCAAAGGTCAAGATCACAGGGACCTTCATTCTAAAAACAGTTTCTGATCAATAACTAGAGAACGCTTTGACCTAGGTTCACTAAACTTGGTATGCTGGTTGATCATCACCAGTAGATGACCCCTGTTGATTTTGAGGTCATTAGGTCAAAGGTCAAGATCACAGGGACCTTCATTCTAAAAACGGTTTCTGATCAATAACTAGAGAACGCTTTGACCTAGGTTCACCAAACTTGGTATGCTGGTTGGTCATCACCAGTAGATGACCCCCTATTGATTTTGAGGTCATTAGGTCAAAGGTCAAGCTCACAGAGACTTTGACTCTAAAAACGGTTTCCGATCAATAACTAGAGAATGCTTTGACCTAGGTTCACCAAACTTGGTGAGCTGGTTGGTCATGACCAGTAAATGACCCCTATTGATTTTGAGGTCATTAGGTCAAAGGTCAAGGCCACAGGGACCTTGATCCTAAAAACGGTTTCTGATCTGACTAGAGAACGCTTTGGCCCAACCACAAGCAATTAGGTGCTGCCGGGGGGCATTTATGTTTTACAAACATTTCTTGTTATTTAAGTCACAGAACGTTTAAAAAATTCAAAATGATCTTGGAAACAAGTAGATTCATTCTTTCATTGACGACAGCTGCTGACCTCTCTTTGGCTTACTTTTTAAAGGACGCCAACTTGTAATTATTTTTAAGATCATTTTAAAGTTTTTAGACAAAATTGAGTTCACACAGTCACTTACATATATAAGAATAAATGCTGATTAATCTTATAAATTCTGTCTTGAGTGAATTCACCTTTGTGGAGAAGTATATTTAGAAATTCTTCTGTACAGGAAACTCTCAGAAACATTTGGAATACAACAAAATTCAAGAAAATCATTTTGTTTGATAAGATTCCTATGAATCCCATGGGATTTCAATAAATGCTTGCAGATTCTATAAATCTGTTGTGTTTTTACTGTGACTGCTGACAATTAACGAGTTGGCAACACAAACATTTATTCTTACTGTTATCAGCACTGGAACTATTTTCAGGGAAACTTTCTCAATGGTTTACCACCTACACACATCTCCACAGAAAGACCTATAAAATAGTGTTCCCATCGTTCATGTTGAGAGGATGTTTACTTTATTCATGCCATGCACCTATTTGTACCACAGACCTTGTAGCTCTATATAATTCATACAGTTAATTGGTTGGTATACAAAAAAAAAACAAGCATTTCCTCCCCTCTAGATATTCATGTGCGTCTGTAGTTTCATTTCACTGCCATTTTAAAAATATTTTAATTTTGCATACTTATTAGATTTAGTCATTTTACATGAAGGTCAATTCTGAAGTCAAGGGTAAATTGTTTCAGCCAATGATCATTGTATTATTACTTGAAAGGGATGGACAGAATATTGCTGATGATGTAACAGGTGGCGAAAAATCGTGGATTGAGCGGGACTCGAACCCAGGGCCTTGCGCTTACAGGGCAGTCACTGTACCGACTGAGCTACCAAGCCACATGGTTCTGCCTTTTAGATTTATCACCATATACCTGTACCAGGCTACATATACCCCTCCAAATTTAGAATTATTCCCAAATTCTCAGAGTCACAGAGAATATTGTGAAACATTCTCAAGGTGCTGAAGAAGTAGCCATATTATAACGTAGGTTATTTACGTTGGGTGCCAAATGTAACAGGTGGTGAAACTTCATGGCTCAACTGTGACTTGAACCCAGGGCCTACCAACTGAGTTACCAAGCCACACAGTTCTGCCTTATCGATTTATCACCATATACCTGTACCCGGCTACAAGAACTTGTAGCTTATTATGCTTATATTAATTCCACTCAGAGATTTGTCACAGGTTCAAAACGGTGCTCATGTCATAAGTGTTGAATGTAGAAAGTAACAGGACACTCTCACTCCTGTTGGTGTGGATTCAAACAAGATACCACCAGATCAGGAGTTCAGTCTCTAACCCTTGACCACTGCTTCTCCCATTGAAGTAGATGTTAACCTTAGAATTTCTGTAAACATAGGTCTTTGTGCTAATAGACAATTTAGAGAGTAAAGTGAGTTCACATAAGAATTTTTTTGATTCATTGAGAGGAAGAATTCAGTCTTAATTTAACACCTCTTGCAGCTAAGTGCTAAATAATATGGGAATTGACATCAAATATTAACAGGGGAAAATCATTATTTAGTGAAACAGAAAATCATTATTTAGTGAAACAGATTGTAAATCTTTTTATCTTATCTGATTTCTTTCAACATGCAAAATGCAAAAAATGCAAGTTTTTACATGTGGACATCGCCTTTAAACTGTACTGTCTGTCAGTGCAAAATCGCATGGTACAAAATTAATTTTAGGGGTCTGTTGATCCCATTTCTGTTTGAATATTTTTGTTTGCATTTATCATGTAAATACACTCAAATAAAACATTTAAAATGTTAGGCAATGTCACCTTTTTTCTCTCATGAAATATTTATTCTCTTTCAACTTGGTTAATTGAAATTCAGGCCGAAATAGATTGTATTTTGTGAAGACGATGCACCAAAATATCTTTTATACAAGTGTTAATAAGTTTTTTTCCTAAATGTGAATTTCAGCTGAAAGCATGAAATAATAAGGAATAAACCTTGGTAAATTTACTTTAGAAACTTGACACTTATTAGCTGTGTTATCTGTATAAAAGATTGAAAAATAAAAAGTGACCATTTTGATTCTTAGGGTTGGACAGAGGTGTGATGGAATATTATCCAGAGGTACTTGCTGTTTAAAGAAAACCTGTATTATTTCATTCAGGATAAAAGAAGGAAACAAGAAGGTTTCAGATATGTATGATGAAAAGAGAGAATAATCTAAGTTGATTTGATTTGTAGTATGAAGTTGACACCACAGCTTACAAACTGAGAAACAAAAATTAATGTCATTAAAATTTTCCAAATTTCGCTGGTATGTTTACCTATTAAGACTGCAGAAATAGATAGCATAAATGCTAAATTTTTTTGATAAAACTTTTTGCTGAGTTCTTAAACAAGATAATGGAGTGAATGAAACTAAACATTTTTAAGCACTTATTAGTTCAGGTAAAACTTACTATGTCCCCCCACCTGTAACATATTTGAATAAAGCTATACTCAACTATTTTCATAGCGCATGTGTGGCTGATCCTGCACGGCACATGTATAAGCCAACTTAGTCTCAGAATAAATATGTTAGAGAAAGCATGCTTGTGTTCTTTGACTTCATTGTCTAATTAATATATTCACACTTGAGAATAACTCGAAACCAAAATACAAATAACATTACACCACCCACCATACAGTGGTAGGGGAGACATTTTGATGTTGTGCTTTCTGTCAGGATGTTTGGATGTCACAAATCATGTCTGCTCCATAAATTTATCATTCCTTGATGGACTTTGAAATAACTTGGCAGAAATGTTAATTACCATTAGACAATCAATTGAATGTGTCATGCATATTAAGAATCAGGTCTGTACCTCCAAGGTCAAGGTCACACTTAAAGGTGAAAGGTAAAAAAAGGGATCTTTTTTTCATGTCCACTACTTAACTTTGTCATTACATGATGGAGTTTGAATTTATTTGGCAGAAATGTTAACCACCAGTAGACAGTGTGTCATGCACAAGAATCAGGTCAGCACCTCCAATGTCAAGGTCACACTTTCCAAAAATATGTCATTCCATCATTGAAATAACTTGGCAGAAATGTTAATTACCATGAGATGATGTGTAATGCTCAAGAACCAGGTCCATACCTACAAGGTCAAGATCACACTTAAAGGTGAAAAGTTAAAAATGGGGTCTTTTTTTTGTGTCCACTCCATAACTTTGTTACTTCATGATAGATTTTGAAATTATTGTTAACCACCATGAGTCAGTGTGTCATACACAAGAACCAAGTTGGGACCTCCAAGGTCAAGGTCACACTTTCCATAAATTTGTCATTCCTTGATGGATTTTGAAAAAACTTGGCAGAAATACTAACCACCATGAGACGATATGTCTTGCGCAATAAAATTTTAGGGTCAAAGGTAAAAAATGAGGCATTTTTTTCATGTCTGCTCCATAACTTTGTCATTCCTTGATGGATTTTGAAATTGTTTGGCAGAAATATTAACCACAATGAGACAATTTGTCATGCACAAGAACCATGGTAACACTTTCCATAACTTTATCATTCTGTGATGGATTTTGAAGTGTTATCCACTATGAGATGATGTGTCAGGTGCACATTTTCTTGTCTGGGACATAACTCTGAAACTACAAGAAGTATCAACAAGAAACTTTGTAGGTAGATAGATTTTATTGAGTAGAACTTGAAGTGCAGTGCATAAGAACCATAACTCTGCATTGCCTAATTTTTTAGTTATTGCCCTTTGTTCATTTTTACACTTTGAACTTTGTCTAGGACATAACTCTAAAACTACAAGAGGTATCAAAAACTTCTGGTTTACCTGTCACCAGCCTACTTCAGTGATCATGACACTGTCTGGATAGGACTGCCACTGTCTGAGTTGATAGAAAAATAAAGAATAAAATGGTAACTGTCTTACATTCTTCATTGCATATTTAAACAGTTTTAACCTTTTTCAGCAACTACCGATACATAATATCTTTATGCTGAATTTGGCAAAGACTTTATGGACACACTATTCTGTGTCCAAAACCTATTCGGGGAGCATCACCCGGTTCGACCGGCTCTTGTTGAACAAGTTCTTGGTTCTTTCAATTTGAACTAATTCCACCTTATGATGGCTACCATGATTCAAACTACAGTGGAACATCAAATTATATAGTCCGAACTTTAATAATCCAAATTTATCACTAGTTTGAATATTTTTCTTTGTCAGGATTTGTTTCCTTATTAAAGTCTGATGTGTTGAAATATGAAGTCCTTTCGTGACAGTTTCTTCATTAATTTCAATCAGTAATGCAAAGTTGATAATTTTTGCCTGCATAATTGCCGCCGGTGACTTGTTTGTTTTTCTTTGCCTATCAGCGTCTTCACAGCAGGGATGTATATAAAAATTGTTAAACTGTTTGTGTCGCAAATAAAGTGACAAGCTGAGTAAATAATGACACATGTGGAAGTACTCCAAACAAAGTTGGGTATTGAGAAAATTTTGCTAGTGTCAATATAATCCCTTGCTTTCTTGTAAATTTCATCGATTTCCATGTATGATAATTTATGTATTTTCCTTCTGGCTATGAAAATTTTTATTTCATATTTATAGTATTTTTTATATATGTGCAGTTCTTTCCATTAAAAAGAAAATAAAAGAGAAAAAGAACTTTCATTTCTCATAAATTGTTAAGTTTCGCCCTTCTGCAATTTACACGGTAGACTATTTTCATGACAGGACTGAAACAATTCATGCCAGATTCGACTGTCAGTAATTTGAACATTTTTATGCAGTCCTGGCAACTTAGAACTAGCGATGTTCCACTGTGGTATTCTCCAAATATTTGTAATGTTAAAATTCAGTGGAAACTATGACACCCCAGTTTGAAGTTCTGAAATTGAGAGTAGGGCATTGTATCCCATGTTTGTATGATAATTTGTCCAGACTTAATTGCATAATGTCACATTGTAAGTAAAATTTGAGGTGTCAGTATTGCAAATTAATAAAAAAAAATGTGAAAAAACAATAAAATTCATCTTTTTATGTATTTATACTTATTCTTTTGTTCTATACCAAGTTTTCTTGAAAGCTTACAATATAAAACACTTAACGAGTTAACAGTTCTTGTTTGCATAGATAATTGATGTTTATTTTACGCTGTTTTATAGGTTAATAATTTGATATTCCAACACGCAATTCCCCACCCAAAATAAGGTAATAGCCAGTCATCACTATTTATCTGTATGGATTAACATCATTGCATATTTCATGACAGCGCATTGTGACTAAGATAAGTTGTCTTCATCAAAGAAATTGTTTGCCTTAGGATGTTTAGAAAGCATTCCGCATAAATAACATACAGTTAATTATTATTTCCCTTTTTTCCATTTGCTATTGTTTTTGTTGTTGTATATTCTGCCATGAATGCAGTGCATTTTATATTGTCTAGTTATGCAAGAAGTAACATATAATGAAAGCCCTTCAATTCTGGCAACTAACAATTTAAAAAACAAAAATAGAGAAGTAAATGCAACTTGTTCATTGGATTTTCCACCACTCAGTAAAAAATCATTCATATAATGATATAAGGCACAAATAAATTTTTTTATTAAGAAGCCATTCAATTTACTCTCTCCATGCATTTATGAACAGGATGGTATAGTAATTTAAGGTAAATGCATTATTGAGATTTTTGTGAATTGTAAAATGTACAAACCTATAGCAAATAAATATGTAAGTAAATGAATAAAGAAGAAATGATTATTAACGACATTTCTTAATAATCTTAATCCTAGTTGACATGTTAATTTAACCCCTCCACATTAAACTTCCCTGATAAGACATTTCCCTTTGAAATGCCCCAAAATCAATCAGTCATGTGATGTCTGAAATTATGTCTTGTTTGATTTGTGACATCTAAAGGCATTTTCTACCTTTTATGCTTCAGTCAATTCCAAAGTGAAGAAAAGTTCTTACTGGTTGTAGTAAAACTCATAAGCATACCCACAATGCATTTAGTGATTGTTTTTAGCTCACCTGAGCACAAATGCTCAAAGTGAGCTTTTGTGAATGATCTTTGTCCGTCGTCCATTCGTCTGTCCATTCATCCGTCCATCATCAACTTTTCATTCAAACAACATCTCCTCTGAAACCACTGGGCCAAATTTAATGAAACTTGCCTGTGGTATTCCTTCCATGAAGCTCTACCAAGATTGTTTAAATGGTTCTGGTCCATTGCATTTCTGGGGTACTGCATGTACTTGTATGCTTTTTGAAGCTAAGAAGTCAAAACGTCTGTTTATATTTTATAAAGACTAACAGAGCCAAAAATTTCAAAAATCCTAAGTATCACTGACTGGACAAGAATGTAGGGTGAGCAGTACCAAATCAAATTAAAGTATTGTTTCATTTAAAGGGATACACAGGCAAATGAATGCCAAAAAATTAAAACTGATATTATTTGCTCAAATCAAGTTCAATATGAAGAACTTTATATACCCAGTATGTTTGTCCATATAAATAAAGTAAAATGCGGGCTTGAACGTAAATATCTGAACATTCTTAAACTGAAAGTAAAACCTGAACGGTTATTTTAAATAGGTCACGTGACAAAAACAGCCAATTGTCGTTTCTCTTGGGTTGTTTTTTGCTGTAGAATAGTGACAGGTACTTAAACCGTCCAATCATTCACTGCAAAATTTAGCGCGAAATCTAAATTTTCTATCTTGGCCCACGTGGGTCAGGTTAGGAAACCACCCGGATTTTCATTTAAATAGAGGAAATCTTTGTTACTGGGACTGATCATTGTATCTATTTCGAGCACATTCATAGTATATTGATTGAAGAAAGGTGAAAGAAAGCATAAAACTTTTGCCTGTATATCCCTTTAAATAAGAGAAAATGATATGTGGGTGTATGGTTTAATTTGTATGCAACTGAACAGGAAAGAACTGCATCAGCTAGCTCATGAACTAATATTTATACCTTAAGTAATACAAAACATATTTCTCTTTGAGGACTCAGGTGAACAATGTAGGGCCAGCATGGCTCTCTTATAAAACTTTTCACACTCCTCCACAGCTAGTAACAACAATGGAATAGGGTAGGTTGAAACATGATCCTTCAGCACAGTGGTCTTTGAAAACTTGAATTTGTACAGGTGTTTAGACTTGATGTAATGTTTAATATGTTTTCTTTGGGTTCTCTATAATCTTATTATTCCTAATCTGTCTCAAATCCTCAAAGCTTGTGTGTAGGGTACTTAAATAGAAGAAATCATATTGTCATGGGAAACCCTTGCAGTGCTTTTTAATCTTTATCAAGATCAAGTTGTAATTTTCATTTAATAAATTATTCCTATATATTGCTTGTTACTAGTAGTTCCTTTGCCAGAAATGTTGCTGTAACATTTTGGTGAAAAAAACATTGGTAGATTTACATCCTTCTGTAAAAAGGAAGTCAATGATCTATTGACTTTTCAGTCAAATTGGCTTATCATTGAACTGTTAAATTTAATTGTATTTCATTGAACTAAGTATTCATGTAGCTATATAACACTTACTGGACATTATAATATAGACACTGCTTTCATAGAAAAGAGCCATTTTTTTATCATACGAGATTAAATCTTTTAAGGCTGGTATGGAATACCAGCCTAAGGCATCCACCATATACCATCCATTACTAGAATCTTGTGAATGGGACTCAATATTTATATCCAGGATACAGTTTTTTTTTATTTTGTTCAAACTTACCTAAACAATCAGTTATGTTATAAAGTTATATGAAGAGGAAATATATTTCATTTTGATTTTTCTTGCAAGAGGGGTTCTTGTGACAATTTCTCTTATTTGGATATTTAGTATCAAAAACTTTTGTGAGCAAAAATGATTTTTACCATGTTTGAAATACTTCTTATATGCCAGCAGGGTGATATCATGTTATGTTCAATTTTGTTTTAGCAATCAGTATATCTTTCCTTCTGTCTGTCTGACATCTGTCCATACATTAGCAAAATCTTACACAGTAAAGCCTGTTTAAGTGGTCACCTGAATTAAGCAGCCAGCTGTTTTAAACACCCAATACTGATGATTTCCAATTAACCATTTTTACTATAAATACACCAGTCCTGTATTAAGCAGTAACTTGTGGTGAATGGTCAGTTTTAATGTATCCCTTGAATAGCTGCTTAAGGCAGGTCTGACGATAAATGTATAACATTAGAGAGTAAGCTGGTTACTAGTGTCATTGTTAAGATCGTTTTTCAGCCTTTCTCTTTGGCTGCAGGATTTTTGCTCTGTCTTGCAGTGTTCAAAAGTCACCTTTATATTTTTCTCTGTCAGTCTGTCTGTCTGTCCTTTTATCAAAACACACCTTGATCCATCTTTGGAACCCTCTTTTTATAAATAAGTTTAAATTTACTTACGTTTTAAAATAAATGATGGTTACAAAAGTTTCTTACAGATTAAGAATTGCAAAAATTTATTATACAGGTAGAGTTGTAAGTATATATGTGATTCACATCTGCCATTTGATTTTAATTTCTTTCCAAAATATACCACTTATCTCACTTTTGGTAAACTTATCTTTTAATGCGTATTCAAAATATAGCGCAGACTTTTTTGTTACTTTTAATAATACTGGTTTTATAATACTCTGGTCAACTAAGTTCAGAATTTTTTAAGAAATCCTATAATCCCATAAATTAATGACCTAATCGAGTTTGGCACAGCAATATTTACTCAGCTTGTTGTTATATGATAGTATTTGTATGGAAAGAGTGTCAAAATGACTTCACCCTTGCTGAGTTTAAAAATTTAAAGTTTCGTCATCCAATGTAATGTGGAATGTCAAGTAGATAGCTCAGGTGTGAATGTTAGGTCATATGTTAAAGAAAGGAAAAATATAATTTAAGTGATGTTTTTCAATTTGTCATGGGATAGTTAAGCCATAAATCTTGAAGAATACTTATATTTTTTCACTCACATTGGCATTTTGTTCATATTGGCATATTTAAATCACCTTTCTAGGACCATTTAAATTTCTGAAATTTCATGACAAATGCCATATTTTTTTTCTCTACATGACTCAATGTGAAAAGCAATAATAACTGTGTTTCATCAGCTTGTTATGGGAAAAGCCTGCATCTGTCTATTTGAGTTTATTTATCATTAGTAGAAGGTATAAGTTCCCCAGATGACCAATGCCCCCAGTAGGGTTTTGCTATTTGAGATTGGGGAGGGGGTGGGGTGGAGCAGAGGTGTAAACAGTCCTTTTCAGAAAGATTCATTCTTCTTTTTCCTACCCATCTGTAGGTGTGTTTTTTTTTTTTCAATTTATACTGTTAGTTGATGAGGTTGGGATCAAACCTGTAACCAGTGGAGTACAAGTGCATTATTACCTCTGTAGTTGGATACAAGTATATTGGTGATAAATTGAGTGGCTAGGTATCTCGGTAGTGTCTGCCCTGTAAGCAGAATTAGGCTCTGGGTTCAAGTCCCAGTCAAGTCACAATTTTTTCACCACCGTTACACCTCTGCCTATAGTTCTCAGAGTCATAACTCACTATTTCAGTGGTATCTACTTCTGATCTGACTGGAAAAGTCATATTTACCCATGTCTGCAAAACTTAGAATTAATTTAAAGATATAATGACAGGGATGTAATTCAGTTACCAGGCTTCAAATTCAAATTCAAACTACACTGGGACCCCGTTATAGCACTCTAGTTGGGATCCAAGGTTTCAGACCGCGATATAAACGGGGTTATATATAAAGCGCCTACAGAGATCGTATAGTTGATCTGTTGAATTTGCTAGTATAACCCCACCCACCTATTTAACATGTAACTGTATCATTATGTTGAAGTTAAAACATTCAAAAGAACTAAAGTTGTTGGTAAACCACTCAAGATACATTTTGTATAGAGAAAAATATTATTTGGTAAAATATTACCTGCATTGTTTTATAAAAAAGATAAAAATCGCATAAGAAAAATGTAAACATAAGCAATTCCCGGAAAAACCGGGGCATAAGCGTTACGAAAGCAAAACCATGAAAATCGTTAAGTTACAATGTGTAACGCTGCACGTAACTCAAGGTACCTATTTTGATGTATCTACCCTTCGTTCCTGTTTTCTCTGCTGAAGAATTCGGTCATCTTTTACTGCACTGACTTGTCTCTCGCATCCATCCTGGCATCATGTATAAGATTTCCCACTGACTGAACTTTAGATACGGTGCCGCGCTTTGAAGTTTCAATCCAGGGCAACACTGTATCTAGAGAACATAGCACTTCAGAAATTGGGGGAGGTGGCTCATACATGATTGTTTCTTCTTCCTCCTCTTCCGCATGATCTTCTGTCGATTTCTCTTCTCGGACACTTTCAATGATCTCCTCATCCGTCATCTTGTGGTACGTGGGTACCTCGTCGTCGGCAGTTATCCAGATCTGTATGCAATTATCATCCATCTCAGAGCCGAATTACTGACGTGCTGTTACCAATTCCTCTTGAGAATAGGTTCCACTCTCCGTTGCCCGTTGTTGTGCTGCCGCCACATACTGTTTGTTGAACCCATCAAAATCCTCGCTGTCCACAAATAGTTGATCCTGCTACATCAGTTTCCTTGCTGACCTTTGCCTGCGTCTCTCCATTCCTAATTTGATCCACAATCTGTAGTTTATCCACAATGGTGAAAGCCTTCTCTTCCTTGATTCCTTCCTGGCAGCCATAATTCCTCATGGTTGTGTAAAAAAATTCAAACACACACAACAAAAGAACAAAAAATAAACAGAACACTGTTAAACGGAAAAGGTGAAAAAAAACGATGTTAGTTTAAAAAAAGAACAAGCAGAACAGAACACGTGCTGTTAAAAGAAAAATGTAAAAATGTGAAAATGTAAAAAAGCAGCGTAAAATACAAGTGAATAAACTGTAATAAAGTAAAAGTGAAAGACAACTCTCAGGTTCTTAGATGCAGTCCTGTAATATCTTCGTGAGATACAACAAACTTTGTGCCGTTCGATAGAAAATGCAAGGTTTTTAAACAGATTTTCGGTTTGTGTTTGTTACTCAGTTCATCGATGTTTGCGCATCAGAGCTTCGAATTTGAGGTTTTCATAACAGTTTGATACCTGACTGATCATCGATCACAATGAACAAAGAAGCGGATTAACGCCTGACTTTGCATGCTTTTCAAACTTTTCCCGCCCTAGAGCGTCCTAATTACGTAGTTAATTGTACTTCGCTGACACATTAAACAAGCGTTGTTATGGATACAGCACGTAAGATATGCATGTAAAATAATTATGATCGGTGAAAAATAGGTACGTTTTTTTCTTTTTTTTGGGAGCCATGATCCTTGAGCATTATACTGAGGTTAGCGTTATAAAGGGGCGCGTAGTAACGGGGTCCGAGTGTATAAAAATTGCACTATACAGTTTAAATGATGGTGTATACAGTTATTAAGACTAAAAACTTTGAACATTTATCAAAGACAGATAAACTGGTAAACAAGTTGAAAGTTATTTTTTGGCCTGCCTGGCTTGTGCAATTAGCAATCTGACTGAAGTAGACGATCAAACTACAGAGAGCATTATTTAGAAGCTGATTTTAATCAGAACATCTGATTTTAAATCCAGGAGTTTTTGGTTCAATCCCAGTAAGGGCCGGCAAAATTTCTCTGTGATAATTAATCTTAGACAGTGAATCTACAGGAAATTTGTCCAGCACCTCTGAATCAAGTGAGGAGGTAGTCAGTCACTTGCAGAGAAAGAGATTGGTTAGATCACTGGTAGGAATCCCAGAAACACTTGTTAGGTAGACTGATGGTGGGGAAATGATCATAGCTATTGTTAAACCCAAAGGAAACAAACATACAAAGTTATTTTTGCTATGTCTCACATCAAAACAGAGAATTTAGAACATAGTCTAAACAATAAATATCTTTAAAAAAAAAGCTGGTCAACATGGGTTACATTGTAAAGATTATGTATTATTCAGTCAAATAATGGCTGTTTGAAAAAAGTGTACACTCAGTTTCGCTCTGCTTTGAAGAATAGCTACATAGATACAGTTTAAATGATGGTGTATACAGTTATTAAGACTAAAAACTTTGAACATTTATCAAAGACAGATAAACTGGTAAACAAGACTGTAATTTTACACAAAAAATTGAGTGTCCAGAAGACTTTTTAAAGACATAACTTGCACTGATTTATACTGAAATTTAAAAAGGTCTCAAGTTCCTAATGCACAGTGAGAAAATGTTATCTCTTTATCTGTCAGTTCCATTCCATTCTTGGTAAAAGTAAATTGATTGCAGGCGTAGTTGAGGGTGTAATTGTTTCTCTGACAGAATTTACCCCAGTGGACGAACAAAGTTGCCTATTACCACATTCACCATAAGACAGAGACTGTTATTCATAACAAACTATCAATGATCAGAAGGCTTACCATTCCCTCTTTTTCCTGAATCATCATCTGTTAAGTTGGTCAAGTCACACTGGCTCAGATGACTCAGGTTTTTAGCTCACCTGAGCAAATGCTCAGGATGAGCTATTGTGATCACCCTTTCTGTCGTCTGTCGTTAACATTTTGATTCGCTGACATCTCCTCCTAAACCACAAGGCTATTTTTAACCAAACTTTATAGAAATGTTCCTTATATTGCCTTTTCCTAAAATTGCTCAAACCATTCGGCTACATTGCACATAAGGTCTGCAAAAGCCAAAAATATAAAAAAAAATTCAAAACATCTTCATCTAAATTGAAAGGTGATTTTCCACCAAATTCCACATAAATGTTCCTTACATAGCCCTCTATTAAAATTACTAAAACAGTTTTGCTCCATTGAGCAAAGTAAGCTAAAAATAGATTTTCATCAAAATATTTTGCTTCAAATGACATCTCCTCACAAGCTGCTATCTTAAATATAAATTGCCTCTGCCCCATGGGATTTATTTGTATAAAATATGAGATCTTTGAACATCTTCAGTTAGAAAATGTAATGTTGCATCTGATGTTTGCTTAACAGCAGACCCTCAGCCAAAGTACTCAGGTGAGCGATCCAAGGCCATCATGACCCTCTTGTTTGAATCCTGATTGGTTAGATTTTTAAAGACTTTTGTCAGGAATGTGTCCATATCAATGGGACTTCAAACCAAAAGTAACTGTCTACCTGGAAAAAGATAATATAATCTTACCACACTTAAAAAAAGCAGTAATAAAAGTATCCATTAAGCTTATTTACTGTTAACACATGCACAAAATCCAAAGTTGATTATTTGAAATAGTCTAATCAAAATAAATTACACTGTCCTTGAAATAGACAGAATTTTCTAGATTATAGAGTTGATATGATTGATGAAGAATGTGTTACAGTCCAAATCAAAAGAGTAACAGAAAGAATAATGAATAACAAACTTTAAAACAATTTGTTTTGCAGTTACTGAATTTTCAAACTTGGTTTTTGTTACAGTGCTCTTCAGTTGTAAGAATGTTCGTGAGTTGAAAAAGTGAGCCTTGTTAAATCAGATACGTGGAATATAGTAGATATGCTCATTCTGGTGACTATGGAATAAATGGATTCAGTACAAGACAGAGTACATGTTTAGAAGAGTTGACATTAGTGAAAAATATATCTTTATTATATCCATAAATAACAGTCCTCGTAAATCAAATTTAAAAAATATAAAGAAGTGAGATATTTGCAAGAGTGTCTTGGATATGAAAAAGTATTGTTTGAGTCAGATTTAAACACATATTGAAGTACATTTATAAGGAGTCGCGGAATATCTGTGTATTAAATTAGGTCCGAAGTCTGACCTGAATATCTCGCATTCTTTAGTACAGCATTGAAAAATCATTATGCAAATAAAAATTAACAAAACAAGCAAAGAAATTTACTGACATGGTTATTATGGGAAGCACTTGTATTTTAATTTCTGATGCTCGTGACACTGAATAAAATATTTGTTAAGTATTAATTTCAGAATGAAAGGAATCTTATAACATTATTTACAGTTACATGAGGTCAAGAATGAAATTGAAATAGAAAGGTTTCTTTATGAGGAAAAATATTCATTTTTAGCTGTCGACAGCATGTCCAGTCTAGACATGGAAATACAAATATGACATGGTAAGGGATAAAAAGATTGAGTAGACATAGTTCAACAATTACAGCAATGTATAATTTAATGTGGTGGGATAAAACTAATAATTGAATAATCGATTTATGAAACAGGTTTGGTGGTTATGAAAATACTGTAATACAAACGTGTGTCAGAATATCATTCTGCAAACATATTTTTTATTTCAGTGTTTAGCAAAACACAAAAATTCACATCCATTAAATTTACTTTTGTATTCACCATAATTGGTTACTGCTTATCCCGTTTACTTCATGAATCTGATTGACATGGTGTTATTCACTGACGTCATGATATTATGATATCATGATATTATGATATCATGATATTATGATATAATTGAAACATTATATTCATGGTCATGTTATATGGGATTTATTACATTCATCATTAGAAAATAATAAAAACTCGGCATAGCCTTATTTTTATCCGTTTCAACTAACTCAAGCAATAAATCCAGTATTACTTGACCACTCATTTGATATCCTCCATGTATGATTTTTTTGTCAGTGCAACTGACTGAATTTTTATGAAACCTTATAGAAATGTTCAGTGCCTAATGATGTTGTGCGTTTTTCAAGATTTTCTGCTTGACTGATTTTTATATGGCTGAAGGGGACATATTATGTTATGGTCCAGGGCATCCATCCCTCCGTCTGTCCATTAGCAATTTGGTTTCTGGAGGATAACTTGAGTACTTCTTGACCTACAGTCTTTTACCTTCATGTTATTATTGCCCAAATTGAGTGGATGATCCCTATTGATTTTGGAGTCAGTAGCTCAAAGGTCAAGGTCACATAGACCTAAACATTGAAAACCATTTCTGTCATGTAACTTGACAATCATTTGTTATAGAGACTTCAAACTTTATATCGTGATTGCACACATTGAGTGAATGACCCCTATACATTTTTAGGTCAGTATGTCAAAGGTCAAGGTCACAGTGACCTAAATGTTTAGAATCATTTACACTCTGTAACTGGACAACCATTTGCCCTATAGACTTCAAAATTCATGTAATGGTTGCACATTTTGAGTGAATGACTCCTATTGATTTAAGAGTCAGTAGGACAAAGGTCAAAAAATTCAAAATTTAAAGCAAATCATTTAATTTTAAAGCCTAAGGTTTCCTCCCTTATATAACAAATGCATCATACTTGGAGAAAACACCCTTCGGGCATATAATGCTCCACCCAGCCGAGCTCTTGTTGCAGTGGTTATGGGACTTTATAGATTGAATTTTTTTCTTTTGTCAGTATGGGAGTTTATTGACATTGTGGTGGAAGGCATGCATTTTTAGCTCACCTGAGCACAAAGTGCTCAGGGTGAGCTTTGCTGATCAGTCTTTGTCTGCCGTCCATCCATCCATCTTCAACTTTTCATTCAAATGACCTCTCCTCTGAAACCAATGGGCCAAATTTAATGAAACTTGCCTGGGATGTTCCTTGGATGAAGCTCTACCAAGATTGTTCAAATGGTTCTGGTCCATTGCATTTCTGGTTCACTGAAGCTAAAATAAGATTTTAAAAGTTGGATCTTTAAAAATCTTCTCTCCGAAACCTCAAGGCCTGGAGCTTAGATATTTAGTATGAAGCATCATCTAGTGGACCTCTACGAAGTTTGTTCAAATTATGACCCTGGAGTCAAAACTGACCTTACCCCAGGGGTCAGTTGATTTGACATAGATTTATACAGGGAAAACTTAAAAATCCTCTTGTCAGAAACCAGAAGGCCTTGAGTTTAGATATTTGGTGTGCAGCATTGTCTAGTGGACCTCTACCAAGCTTGTTCAAATCATGGCCTCTGGGTCAAAAAATCCCATCCCAGGGGTCACATATTTTAGATAGAGTTATATAGGGAAAACTTTAAAAAATCTTCTTGTCAGAAACCGCAAGACCTAGAGTTTAGATATTTGGTGTGTAGCATTGTGTAGTGGACCTCTGCTAAGTTTGTTCAAGTCATAGCCACTAGATCAAATTAGGCCCTGCCCCGGGGGTCACTCGTTTACATAGAGTTATATAGGAAAAAAGTTTTAAAAATCTTCACATCAGTAACCAAAAGGCATAGAGCTTAGATATTTTGTATGTAACATTTTCTAGAGGACCTCTACCAAGTTTGTTCAAATCATTGCCCCTGGGTCAAAAATGGCCCCACCTCAGTGGTCACATGTTTTACACAGAGTTATATAGGAAAAACTTAAAAAACTTTTTTTCAGATACCACAAGGCCTAGAGTTTAGATATTTGGTGTACACCATTGTCTAGAGGACTTCTACCAAGTTTGTCAAATTCCCCCCCCCCCCCCCCCCCCCCGCCTTCTGAACCCCGCCCTTATGATGGAGACATATTGTTTTTGCCATGTCTATGGGTGTCTGTTTGTCTGTCTGTCTGTCTCACTTCGTTTCCTTTCAATAACTTGAGTACCAGTTGACCCAAGGCCTTCAAACTTCACAGAGTTATTGCCCTTATTGATTAGAAAAAAAAACTTTAGTTTTTGGGTCAGCAGGTCAAAGGTCAAGGTCAGAGGGACCTCTAGAGTGAAAACCGTTTCCAATAAATAACAGGAGTACCATTTCACCCAGAGCCTTCAAACTTCATAGGATGATTGCTTTTACTAAATAGAAGAACCATATTGTTTTTGGGGCTAGTATGTCAAAGGTCAAGGTCACAGGGACCTGTATAGTGAAAAGTTTCTCTGCAGAGTAACTGTAGTACAATTACACCCAGAGCCTTCAAACTTTATAGGATAATTGTATTAGAAGAACCCTATTGTTTTTAGGGTCCATAGGTCAAAGGTTAAGTTCACAGGGACCTCTAGAGTGAAGACTGTTTCTGCTCAGTAACTAGAGTACCATTTTACCCAGAGCCTTCAAACTTCATAGGATGATTGTCTTTACTTGGTAAAAGAACACTATCATTGTTGGGGTCAGTAGGTCAACAGTCAAGGTCACAGGGACCTGTACAGTGAAAACTATTTCTGCTCAGTAACTGGAGTACCATTACACCCAGAACCTTCAAACTTCATAGGGTAATTATATTAGAAACACCCTATTATTTTTGGGGTCTATAGGTCAAAGATCAAGTTCACTGGGACCGGTAGAATAAAACTATTTCTGCTAAATCATTTGAGTACCATTACACCCAGAGTCTTCAAACTTATTGCAAACTTATTCAAATTTGCGAACAACAAACACCCATAACAACCAGTAATGATACTTGTAACATGAGCAGTGAGACTCAAGTGAGTGATTTAGGGTCATCATGGCCCTCTTGTTTTACAAAAAATTCCATATCATTCTAGTTGACATTTAATTTAACCAATCAGTCTTTTTTTTCCAGGCTGTTGGTTGTGATGGTGTGGTAGGTTCTGGTCTCAAGAATGACCACTGTGGGGTGTGTGGTGGAGATAATGAATCCTGTCGAATCATTGCTGGAATATATACACGTAGCAAACTTAACTATGGATATAACCAGATCACCAAAATACCTGCCGGATCATGTCATGTCAACATCACGGAACTTGCAAGAAGTAGAAATTACCTAGGTATATATATATTACAGTTCTGAGCGTGTTTTTTTCGTGTGTTAGACAGTTGGCAGTTTCTTAATATGTCTTATGAATGTTAGGGTAAAAAGTTTTACCCTGAGAAATGATGGTTAGGGTAAAACTGCTTAAGTTACTTAATGGCTATTGAAGTGTGTAAAAAAAACCCAACAGAACCAAGATATAGCAATACAAATATAAATACAGATAGTATATTTGTAACCAAGTTAAGCTTACATGACCTGTATGATCTGAAGACGTAAAAGTGAATTCCAAATGTTAGGAAATGTGGTAACAAGATTTGAAATTATCTTCTTAAGTTTTATAGATATGTTTTGAGAATTTACAAATATGATATCTTTATTTGAAGACTTACACAAATTTTCATTAAAAAGGAAGTTTTGTTTTGTAGCTTAAAGAGGTGCTTTGATCCGATATTGCCTAATGCCAAAGTATTCAGTTCCACACTAGAAAGTACTTTCTTTCAAAAAGGTATATATTGACAAAGATGTTTTGATATGGCAGATGAAATAGAACAGATGTAGGGATAAGATTATGCCAGAAATGAACAAAAGGTACATTGTTCGAGCCCTTAGGGGAAGTGATTTCACATGTTACTCAGAGATTGTTTAAACACTCAGATTAAATTGGAACTGTTTACCTAAAGCTATTTCAAATCATTAAACACCTGCATAGCAGTTCAGACATTAAATGTGTGAACAGGTCTCATTTTTAAGAAAAGTAGAAACTTCTCATAGCCAAAAAAAATGATCAAGTCAGCCTTAATGATGGCTGATGTATAAATCAGTAATACAAGACTTGACACAGGCAGCTCAGAACTCTGTGATAAACTTATTTATCATCGATACTGGGTTCCCATATGACTTACACCCCTGGAAGAGATTAGTCTCTTAAGGTGTAGGGGGTTCAACATACAGACAACATCCCATTCAACAGACTAAATACTTCTCAAAACCACAACCACTTTCTCTCTGTTAGCAGGCTTACAAACAATAACAATTCTACATCAGCAAGAATTCCATTGACAGATATGAAATCATTTTATTTCTTACAAGGCAACAGCCATTCTGGATACATCTCAATTTTCACAGTTAAGTACCGGTAATAACTATGTAGGGAACAGTTTGTCAGTCAGTTAGCATAGAACTGCAGAACTTTACAAGATGTTTGTTAAACAAACAGAAAAGATTGGTAATTCTAGAAACATCAGTTCATGCATTCTTTTATTTCTTTATGACAATCTACATAATGTTTTCACTTGTGTACCAGCTTGGATATATTCACTTTATTCAGCTTTGGAGCAGTACTGACCATATGATTATTATCTTTTCTTCTCTCTAGGAGGTAGGCAATGAGTGGAGGAAAACAGATGAATGTTTTCCTATTAAACATCAAACAGTTGCAAGCAAACAAAATAAAATATTTTTGTTGTGTTTGATGATTCAGAAGGATTAAAACATATTACTGAAATAATTGATTACCACCACTTTCCATTTCTTTGCTGGAATCCAGACCTCTGTTTGACCCTTTTTCACAATCTCTTTAATATCAGATTAAAGACAGAGAGAGCAGATTTCTCGATTGCTGACTTTCCCCAGTTCTGATGGTTTGTCTGCTGCCTAGTGACACTGGTAGCTGTGTTAACCCCATTGTGATTTACTGTTGTCAAATAGCTTACAGGAGCATGTCTTTCCGGTACTAATGGGGTGATTATGTTTACTTTTTATTTGAACCTGATAAAGATAACATTGATGTGCAGAGATAAAGCACACTTTTATTTATGAGGACAGGTTAATCTTCACTAAAACTTGCTTAATCTAATGTAGTTTACATGGATTTTCTGAAGTGCAATTATGAATGACTTGTAAGGTGCAGTCTTAGTCCTTCACAAAATACTCTTCACATGTTGAAAAACACAAAAAGTGGGCCATTGAAAAGAAATGTTGTGGTATGCGGTGATGTATATGAATACTCTTCACAATTTTAAAGCAAACTAAAGCAAACCAAATGTTGGCCATTGAAAGAATGTTTATTACTTTGTAGTATACACAATGTAATTATGAATGAGTACTATTCACTTGTGCATAATAGAAATTTAACTTTTAACTTAAATTGCAATTTAGCTTTTATCTAAGGAGTAGTAGTTTATAATTGCTTAACTGCACATCAAGACCATGGCATTCTATTATGTCTAGAAAGTCACTGTCTTCTAAATGAGCAGTCAAGCCTTATGGTTGTACATCAACTTACACCATGCCATACATTGTATATAGAAACAACCTCAGCAAATATTATAGCAAGAATATTAATTTCCACATGAAAATGTTGAGATTTGTGTTCATTAAGATACTCAAGAAATAAATTAAGGAGAAATGAATTGAAAAAAATGTGCAAATATGAAGTTCTTTTAAATTGATATAGATCAAACATTTAAGAACGTGTCCTACATACAAACAGCTTAATAAATTAGTAGAACAGATATATGATTGGTATCATTTAGATGAGTCCCCACCTTAAAACATCACAATGATGTTATTGTGAGTGTGGTAATAAGTCAAAGAGAGCTGTTTTTTATGAAATACTGTTCACAATTATGAGCTGTGTATGTAAATATGTTGTCCAAATAATACCATATATAAATTGTCACAAATTGTAATTTCACTTCTCTATTTATCATAATAAACAAGAATTAAGAAGATTTTTGTAAGTTTTTGCCAAGAATATATCAATCATGTTTGACACTTTTGTGTTACCCCATTTTGATATATTAAAATACGAGGCCAGAAAGGTTAACCTTGTTGAATATATCAAAAAATAAATATTTGCTCTCGCTCTATGATCACCACATTAATAAGTGCAACCTGTCAGCATTTATGCAATGTTTTCAACTTCTGTGGACTTAGTACAGATTTGCAGAACCAAATGAATAAGTGGAGAGTATAATGTCAGGTCGACGATACGCGTATTTTGCTTATTTAGCAACTAGCGTTCATTTTTTTGTCACACAAGAAATAATAATCTTTAACACTTTGACAAGACAGGGTTATATCCTGGTCACAACACTCCAATTAATGATAGAATGTAATTTTCATAGTTTTCTTAAATAGGGACAGTGTTTGCTGAGCTGTGATAATATTCAGCCTATGAATTCAATCAGATAAATTATATATTAAGAATTTTCAAACATTGATAAATGATCTATACGTCAGATTGAAATGGTTGTTAGATATATTTAAAGTCAAATTATTATGACATAACAAATTTTGCAACTTTGAGATTAATTACTAAATTAATTACTAAATCCTGAGTGAATTCTTTATTTCAGTATTGATTACCTCCCTCGAATATCTCATCAGTCAGTTTTAGAAGAAAACTTAGCATTTTATATATATTTTGAATTTTACATAATTGTTCACCCTAGGTTAGAAGTTTTGTATGGTGGCTGGATTTTGCCATGTCATGTTTTCTCCTGGATGGCAAAAAATGCAAAGGTGAAAATACAAAAATAGTACTGATTAGTGTTAAATTACCACCTCTTTTGTTGACAAAACAGAAAAAAAACCCTTAAAATTAAGGCACCATATGACAGATATTTTCATGCCAGCATGATGAAAATGTTTGTCATAATATAACTCACAAAATCAGTATTTTTGCCTGCCCTAGCAAAAATGTGATAGAGTAGCTTTAGTATTTTTGGATGGTGGGGCGAAAGGTTAAAAACACAAAAATTTGAGAAATAGCTAGTCTGTTGTGGCTTTGCTTGGTTTGGCAAAAAGACAAATGTGACAAGCTGTGGATGCAAAAACACAACAAATTAAAAAAATTTCCAGCATTTTCACCCCACAAGGCAAAATCACAATATGGCAGAAATCAGCCACCATAGCTTTGTACATATTAACTTGACATTGCGCTGAAGGTACATAAGTTGATTTGATGTATTCATTTTTTTTTGGCAGAAATGATTCCCTTGGGAATAGTTGTCCTTAACTTTACTCCTATTGAACTAAACCAAGGGTTTTAAATTTTCTAATGCCTGAACTCATTCAGAATCTGTATAATTAAAGAAAAAAAAATGAAGAAATTGTAGTTCTTAAAGTCACTATTTTGTAGCTCATGCATTCATGATACATCAACAATGGTAAATACCTGAGACATTTTATTTGATTGCAACATCTGCACAATAGCAAATTATCGCTGGAAAAGGTTTTGAATTCATATCAGATGTACCATGCAGGTGTTCGGTGCTAATTTGTTTTTAAATTAATTTCATTAAGTACATGGCTCTGCTTTTTACTTTTCAGTTTTGAAGTACAGTAATGGTACAGGTGTGATTAACAGTGAGCGGTCGAGCATGAAGAGGCCAGGCCGGTACCTTGCAGCTGGTACTATATTCATTTATGACAAACATGCTGGAGACCATTGTCCAGGAGAATGTTTATATGCACAGGGGCCTCTTACCTCAGACATAGATATACAGGTATGAAAGAGTTATATTGAAAATGTTTCTATAGGAAGGGTCTTCAAGAAAAAATATTATCACCCCCTCCCCACCTCCACCTCCAAGATTAAAGAAATAATATAGCACTTCTAAAGACAAAAATGTGGACATTAGTTATACTGACTAGAACTTACACTGTTTGTAGCCCCTCAAATGAAATTTGCAGGTGGGTATACTGGAATCACCATGGCGGTCGGTCCGTTAGTCGGTCTGTCACGTTTGACATCTTAACTTGGCATCGCCAACTCCTCCTTCAGTTTTCAACTGATTGAAATAAAACTTTTCATGAATGGTCACTAGGCAATGTAGATGTGCAGGACATATTTTTGATGCATATTCATGTTATTGCCCCTTAAACTTATACTTTTTCCCATGTTTGTAAATTATATACCTTGTGTCCCAAACTTCTTCAGTTTTCAACCAATTGAAATGGAACTTGGCAGAAATGGTCACCAGGTAATGTAGATTTGTATGACATTTTTTTTAATGCAAGTCCATGCAGGCAATGCAGAGTTATTGAACTTGAACTTATACTCTTCCCCATTTTTGACTAATATATATATTACAAATATAAAACGCAAACTACTCCTTCATTTTTCAACTGATGGAAATGACACTTGGCAGAGATAGTAATTAGGCAATGAAGATGTGAAAGACATATTTCTTATGCATACCTAGCCAGGCACAGTTATTGCCCTTGAACTTAGAATTTTTTTCACATTTGACATACCTTGTGGTCAAACTCCTCCATCATTTTTAAACAGATTGAACTGAAACTTGCCAGTCATAGTCACTACACAGTGTAGATGTGCAAGAAATAATATTTTATTCATATCCATCAAGACATCCCAGAATTACCTCCCACTGAACTTATATCATTTTTACATGCAGATTTAAGTCAACTTGTAGTTTATGGGGCAAGCTGGTCTTTCAGTTTTCTTTGTATACTGGTATCATAGCTTTATGAGAGTTCAGATTTACTACTGCTGTTGAGTCAGTTTGCAGTTGCTGGGGTATTTGTCATCTTTGATGACTATTCTAGTTTTACTTATTAATCAGCTGTAATTAAGCTACAGTTAAAGCTCTATTATCAGAAAACAAACTGTATTTTTCTTAATCATTTTATTTGTTACTTTTTGTGGAAAAAAAGTAATTAACATATATAGGATGTGTTGAATCAAGTCCACTGCACTAGAAAATGTTAAAAGCTATTGTGTAATCTTTTATATTTATTTAGCAGGACAAGGGGCATATACATTTGGTAAAATTAAACAATAAGACTATTTCAATTAAGAGCCTTATATTTTTTTGCCTTATAATTTTTAAGCATTTTAGTACATTTAAAGGAAAATTAATTGTGATCTGAAGCTGTTAATCATTTATAACCTAATAATCACAGGAATTATTCACTTCAAATGATAATGAAATATGGCAGTAGATATTTGCGTTTACTTCTGGCTGTTAATGAGATTTAAGACATCGCAATTCAAAATTCGCATAAATCATAACATGAATATTTATCACCATATATTTATAGCTTAAATCCAGTAATTATTATAAAATTGATTGGTTCCAGTAGAATAAAAAAAGTAGTTTTGAAAATCTGCAATGTTTCATTTTGGTTCACCAGTCTCTTTCAATCATTAAGCTGTCTAATATATTGTTTTGTAGCTTTTTAAGACTGCTTTATGAAACATGTGGGAGGCAGAGCTTCTTTATCCTTTAAATTGAGTCTGTGTGGGATGCATAGTACAAAGTTTTTGAAAAAAGGTTTCACTTTTCACAAAAAGCACAGGACCCTGATTTCAGTATTTCTAACACAATATAGCAGTAAGGATTCCTGTAATTTAACCATATAATGTCAACACTCTGTCTTAAACATAAAATCTTATTTTAACACTATCTGCAATTAGCTGACAATAAACAAAGGAGAAATTGACCGTGATATATCCTTTATGTTATATCATGCGGAACACAATCATGGGACTGCTGACGTCACTGCTAATGACACTAGTATATAGAGCACATTGTTTTAATAATTTTGAATGGAAAATACATACCCAGCATTTTTATGCCTTATCATCAGTGTACAATAATAACATGTTTTTTTTTCCTATTAGTCTGGTAAGTAATACACTTACTTGTTGTTCTGTAGTTTTAAACAGAATTTTGCTTTTCTTTCTGATTATTAGACGATCATTTTTTAGAATGTGTCTCCTATTCTGTAACATAGATAAAGTTGTTTAACATATTGTACATGCAACTGATTGATTAAAACTATTTAATTATAAGCAAAAATAACTTGCATCACTTAATTAAGGCCCTGTCTTTGTTAAATGCTTATTTGCACTAATTTAAAAATGTTTGTTTGCATTACTAAAAAAGATACTATTTTATATTAAATAACATCAATTGGAGCTATCAAAAACGCTTGGGTGGGGAATCGCCTTTCTACTGGGTAGTGAAACGACAAGTGCGAACATGTAGTTAGCGAAACAACTTGAAACCTATAAATACAACCTCTGACAAACACGTTAGGGAATTGATTGTTTGGGTCAGTGGTAAGAGTGTAGGTTCAGCAAACTTCTTACGATCGAGGCAGCATGAGTACAAATTGCAGTTGCAAAATGTCTGTTTAAATGCACTAACAATTCTACAGTTACATAGACATTCTGTATAAAAATTTGTGTATCCGGTTGTTCACGTCTTCAAAATCTTATGCGCCCACTTGATGCTGTGAATCAAAGTTTTTCTTGTTTACAGTTACTATAGTTATCTATTGTCTGTTTACCAGGTATACAAAGTTTCCTGCCTCTACAGTCAGCGTCAAACATTTCAGACTTTTTACAAATAGGTTTTACATTAAAAGTGCTTCTTTTCAAAGCTAAATGGGTTCTGCCACATTGTTCAAAACTTTGACAAAGTCAGACACAGCTGTTATCAAATAGAACTTATGATGTTATTTGCTTAGTAGCCAAGTTCACGATGAGATGTCATTTAACTTCAGTAACTGCCCTTTGAACACTATGAAAAAAATCCTTGTTCTCAGAACACCAAGAGGCACAGGTACAAGGTACAGTTACTCTACATGATTCTTGTTTGGTGGTTCAGTTTCGGTAAATCAAAATTTTGTACAGTGGTGTTTGATCTGAAAATTCATTCAGTGATGTCATTTCAGAAGATTTAAACAAGGAAAAGTCATATTGCCTAGCTAAAAGGTAGTCAGTATAACTCAGGTACTACTATTAGCTTCACCAAACGTAAATGATCTGGCAATTACAAATGTGCATCTCAGTCAAATTAAAAAGATCAGTGATCTTAAGGAATTGAGTCTTTTAACTCACCTGAGCACAAAGTGCTCAAGTGTGAGCTGTAATGATAGGTGATTGTCCATCGTCTTGCGTCGTCAGTTCTCCTTCAACGTTTTCCTTCAAACAACATCTCCTCCTAAACCACTTGGCTAACTTACCCAATCTTTACAGATATGTTCTTCAGTTGGTCCTTTTTTCAAATTCCTTTAAATAAGATGGTTCCCTTTGCAACCATTAGGAAAAACTTTGAAATTTTCTCCTCAGAAACCACCAGCCCAGTTTCAAAACTATTTCACAAGAATTTTCCTTTGGTGGCCCTTTATCAAATTCCTTTGAGCCATTTGTGTCCTTTTAAAAAACATGGCCTATGGAGGGCAGGACCTGTTTTCACTATATGACAATATGGAAAACTTTAAAAATCTTCTTGCCAGTTTTCAAAGTTATTTCATAGAAATATTCCTTTGGTAGACCTTTACCATCTTTGTTAGAGTTAGGTTGGTTAAAAGAAATTTTAAACACATTGACAATTTTGTGACAATTTTGCAAACATATTTTAACTTTGACATACTGATCTGTGTTCTATTTTTAGCTCACCTGAGCACAAAGTGCTCAGGGTGAGCTTTTCTGATCAGTCTTTGTCCGTCGTCCGTCCGTCAGTCCATCCGTCCGTCTGTTCGTCATCAACTTTTCATTCAAATGACATCCCCTCTGAAACCAAAGGGCCAAATTAAATGAAACTTGCCTGGGATGTTCCTTGCATGAAGCTCTACCAAGATTGTTCAAATGGTTCTGGTCCATTGCATTTCTGGTTCACTGGAGCAAAAATTAGATTTTAAAAGTTGGATCTTTAAAAATCTTCTTCTCTGAAACCTTAAGGCCTGGAGCTTACATGTAGATATTTGGTATGAAGCATCATCTAGTGGACCTCTACCAAGTTTGTTCAAATTATGACCGAGGGGTCAAAACTGACCCCACCCCAGGGGTCAGTTGATTTTACATAGAGTTATATAGGGAAAACTTAAAAATCTTCTTGTCAGAAACCGCAAGGCCTAGTGTTTAGATATTTGGTGTGCAGCATTGTCCAGTGGACCTTTACCAAGTTTGTTCAAATCATGGCTCCTGAAACAAAAATGGCCCCGCTCCAGGGGTCACATGTTTTACATAGAGTTATATAGGGAAAACTTTAAAAAATCTTCTTGTCAGAAACCACAAGGCCTAGAGTTTAGATATTTGGTGTGCAGCATTGTCCAGTGGACCTTTATTAAGTTTGTTTAAATCATGGCTCCTAGATCAAAAATGGCCCCACCCAAGGGGTCACATGTTTTACATAGAGTTATATAGGAACAAGAAATGTTTGTAAAACATACATGCCCCCCAGCAGCACCTAATTGCTTGTGGTTGGGCCAAAGCATTCTCTAGTTATTGATCAGAAACCGTTTTTAGGACCGAGGTCACTGTGGCCTTGACCTTCGACCTAATGACCTCAAAATCAATAGGGGTCATCTACTGGTGATGACCAACCAGCATACCAAGTTTGGTGAACCTAGGTCAAAGCATTCTCTAGTTATTGATCGGAAACCGTTTTTAGGATGAAAGTCTCTGTGAGCTTGACCTTTGACCAAATGACCTCAAAATCAAAAGGGGGTCATTTACTGGTGATGACCAACCAGCATACCAAGTTTGGTGAACCTAGGTCAAAGCATTCTCTAGTTATTGATCGGAAACCGTTTTTAGGATGAAAGTCTCTGTGAGCTTGACCTTTGACCAAATGACCTCAAAATCAAAAGGGGGTCATCTACTGGTGATGACCAACCAGCATATCAAGTTTGGTGAACCTAGGTCAAAGCGTTCTGTAGTTATTGATCGGAAACCGTTTTTAGGATGAAGGTCTCTGTGAGCTTGACCTTTGACCTAATGACCTCAAAATCAATAGGGATCATCTACTGGTGCTGACCAAACATCGTACCAAGTTTGGTGAACCTAGGTCAAAGCGTTCTGTAGTTATTGATCGGAAACCGTTTCAAGGATGAAGGTCCCTGTGAGCGTGACCTTTGACCTCAAAATTAATAGTGGTCATCTACTGGTGATGACCAATCAGCACAGCAAGTTTGGTGAACCTAGGTCAAAGGGTTCTCTAGTTATTGATCAGAAACCATTTTTAGGATGAAAGTCTCTGTGATCTTGACCTTTGACCTAATCACCTCAAAGTCATTTGGGGTCATCTACTGGTGATAAACAACCAGCATACCGAGTTTGGTGAACCTAGGTCAAAGCATTCTCTAGTTATTGATCGGAAACGAGGTGTCTACCGACGGACCGACTGACAGACCTGCAAAACTATATGCCCCCTCATCTTCGATGGGGGGCATAAAAACTTTAAAAAATCTTTTTGTCAGAAACCGCAAGGCCTAGGGTTTAGATATTTGGTGTGCAGCATTGTCCAGTGGACCTTTACCAAGTTTGTTCAAATCATGGCTTCTGGGTAAAAAATGGCCCTGCCCCAGGGTCACATGTTTTACATAGAGTTATATAGGAAAAACATTAAAAAAATCTTCGAGTCAGAAACCACAAGACCTAGAGTTTAGATATTTGGTATGAAGCATTGTCCGGTCGACCTCTACTTAGGTTGTTCAAATCATAGCCACTGGGTCAAAATAGGCCCTGCCCCGGGGGGTCACTTGTTTACATAGAGTTATAAAGGAAAAAGTTTTAAAAAATCTTCTTGTCAGAAACCACAAGGCCTAGAGTTTAGATATTTGGTATGAAGCATTGTCCAGTGGTCCTCTGCATAGTTTATTCAAATCATTGCCCCTGGGTCAAAATGGCCCTGCCCCAGAGGTCACATGTTCTTGTCAGAAACCACAAGGCCTAGAGTTTAGATATTTGGTTTGCAGCATTGTCTAGTGGACCTTTACTAAGTTTGTTCAAATCATGACCCTAGGGTCAAAACTTGCCCCACCCAGGGGGTCATTTGATTTTACACAAGGATTTATATAGGGAAAACTTTAAAAATTCTGCTACAAGTAGGGCTATACCTTCAATTGTTCGTTGTTGTGTCTCCCCCCAACCCCGCCCTTCTGATGAAGACACATTGTTTTTGCCTTGTCCATGGGTGTCTGTTTGTCTGTCTGTCTTTCACACTTCGTTTCCTTTCAATAACTTGAGTACCAGTTGACCCAAAGTCTTCAGACTTCACAGGGTTATTGCCCTTATTGAGTACAAAAAATCCCTTTTGTGTTTTGGGTCAGTAGGTCAAAGGTCAAGGTCTGAGGGACCTCTAGAGTGAAAACCATTTCCACTCAATAACAGGATTACCATTTCACCCAGAGCCTCCAAACTTCAGGATGATAGCTTTTACTATATATAAGAATCATATTATTTTTGGAGCTAGTATGTCAAAGGTCAGCCTGACAGTCACAGGGACCTGTAGAGTGAAAACTATTTCTGCAGAGTAACTGTAGTACCATTACACCCAGAGCCTTCAAACTTTATAGGATAATTGTATCAGAAAAACCCTATTGTTTTTATGGTCCTTAGGTCAAAGGTTAAGTTCACAGGGACCTGTAGAGTGAAAACTGTTTCTGCTCAGTAACTGGAGAACCAGTTTACCCAGAGTCTTCAAACTTCATAGGATGATTTTCTTTACTCAGTAAAAGAACCCAATCATTTTTGGGGTCAGTAGGTCAAAAGTCAAGGTCACAGGGACCTGTAGAGTGAAAACTATTTCTTCTCAGTAACTGGAATATCATTACACCCAGAACCTTCAAACTTTATAGGGTTATTATATTAGAAGAACCCTATTGTTTTTGGGGTCTATAAGTCAAAGGTTAAAGTCACTGGGACCTGTAGAGTAAAACTATTTCTGCTAAAAAATTTGAGTACCATTACACCCAGAGTCTTCAAACTTATTGCAAACTTATTCAAACTTGCACCCATAAAAACCAATAAAGATATTTGTAACATGAGCAATGAGACTCAGGTGAGCACTTTAGGGCCATATTGGCCCTCTTGTTTGAAGTTACAGCATGGAAAAATAGAACAATATTTACAGTGGTTTTCATGTGAGCGATAAAGGGCCATGATGGCCCTCTTGTTTGTTTATCTATTGTAATCCTTTTGAACAGAGTGTTTGGGGCAAAACTGTCACACTCTGAGTCGGCCACAGTTTTTCACACTGTAGGTAATCCTCCCCCATTCCAGCTCGTCACCTATGGTAAATAGAAATCATTTTTATCCTCCAGACTCTAATATTTACTGGAGATTTTCATTTACATGCCTGCATGGTAGAGAGTCTTCACACCAAAATTAATGTACATGCTGCCAATTTATACATCATGATCTAATGCAAAGAATGTACTGTCAAGTCTCAGCCAAACTATTATATCAAAATGGAAACATATCTTTAGAAATATACTGCAGCTATAACACTGGGATGTTTGCTGTTCATGTACTGGAATTTACAGAAAAAGTAATGACTTATCACCATTCAGTTCAAAATTACTATGTCTGTTAAAATAAATAGTATATGGAACTGCCCGAGACTATTGCAGAAACAAGTTTTTTCAGTGTTCCAGACTCTTATTTTAAGATTAACTCAGCATGGGTGTCAAGCTGGCACCTTTCCATACAGACCATCTGTGTATACACTTCCTTCAACAGTCAGCCTGTTGTACCTAATGTATGCATCCTTTTTATCAGCCCTAGCTTTTTTCATGATTGCACGATATTAAATGCTTTGGTAGAGCAACAACTTCCGCTGAATATTGATGAAGACTTCCCAGATTCTTTGTCATTATTATCACTGAACTCAAAGAGTATATATCTATGTTGATTATTTCTCCAAACACCAGTTCTCCTAACCCTTTTCAACTCAATATTTTTAACATCTTCAGTTTTTATTTTCAACTTTTCTGCAAAAACTGATCTCACTGATTCATCAAGCATTTGTATTCACTTAACTTTGGGCATTCTTCGGATTGGTTTTTCATCCTTACTTTGCTCTAATCTGGTCTCGTCATATCATGTTCCTCTTCCAAGATGATGATTTTTGTGTTTACTTCAAGACCACCAACAAGTTGTTTTAGTGGCATTCTATTTTATGTTAAGTATCTTCACTGATCATTGTTCGCTGCTCTTGTATTTTACTTACTTCCTTTATTGTTTATCAAACTTAAAACCTATCTTGTATCAATTTCACCTTTTCTGTGTTTTGGGCAGTTCTTTGATCGACATCTTCCACAATTTTGTCAGCTTGGTATGAAATGCATATTTTTTTATTTTCTTGACTTTCCAGTTTATGCAGACTGCTTTTAACTCATCAAACTTTAGCATTCTCCTCCAGATGGCTTCTCTCTTAGATAAGTAAAATGTTAAATAAGATATCAACTTTAAAAATACATCAAAGGCTTAAGAAGACAAACAAAATCCTAACTTCAGTGAAGATGCTAATGTAAAGTCATACAGCCAAAACGACATGTAGAGAAAACTCTCTGGCTTGCATACCAGAGAAATAATTAAAAAAAAAAATGTTATCATTAGAACTTATAGCTCACCTGAGTGTATGCTCAGGGTGAACTACTGAGATTGCTGAATGTCCCTTGCCTGTCAGCATTCATCTTGTTAACACTCAGTTTCAACACCCAATCATTTCTGAAAATTGGTCAGGAACTTTATCTTGATTATCTCTAGGTTTATTTTGAAACTGGGTTATGTGGGGTCAGAATCTAGGTCACTGTGCCAGATCAAAGGAAAACTTTGTTAACACTCTAGGGACCAGCTTTTTGGTATCAAGTCTTAATGAAAGTTGCCTAGAATGTTTTTCCTGATGAAATCACAGAAGACTTCAAATCTGGGTAATGTAGGATCAGAAAGTAAGTCACCAGGTTAGATCAAAGGAAAACCTCTAGAGACCACATTTTTATCAAGTCTTGATGAAACTTGCTTACAATGGTTGATGATATCTCAGATGTGTTTGAAACTGGGTCATGTAGGATAAAAAACTAGGTCAACAGATCAAATCACAAAACTTTGTTAACAATTTAGAGACCACATTTTTATCAAGTCTTAATGAAACTTGCTAACAATGTTTTCCTTGATGATATCTCGGACAAGTTTGAAACTGGGCCATATAGATTCAGGAACTAAGTTACCAGACCAAATCAAAGGAAAAGCTTGTTACAGGCCACATTTTGAATTCAGGTATCATTATTTTTGGTCACAATGTTTGTCTTGATAATATCTTGGTCGATTTTGAATATGGGTCATGTGGTATCAAAACTATGTCAATGGCTTAAATCCAAGGAAAATCATATCAACACTCTAGAGACCACATTTTGAAGACAGTCATCATGATTTTCTGTCATTATGTTTTGATCATGATTTCTAGGTCATATTTGAAAATATGTCACTAGGGATAAAAAACTAGGTCACTGGCTTAAATCAAACAAAAAGTGTTAACACTTAATAGTCAGTTATTATGATTTTTTGTAAAAATGTTTGTGTTGATGATGTCAAGGTCAGATTTGGATATGGGTCATTTGGGGTCAAATCTAGGTCACAAGCTTAGATCAAAGGAAAATTTAGTAAAAACTCTAGAAGCCACATTTTGAATTCAGATACCATGATTTTTAGTCAGAGTGTTTGTCTTGGTGATTTCTAGGTCATGTTGGGTCAAAAACTAGGTCACTGGCTTAAATCGAAGGAAAATTTGGATAATCTTCTTCTCTGAAACCTCTTTCCTTAAAGCTTAGATATTTAGTTTGTTGCATTGTCATGTGGACATCTACCAAGTTTGTTCAAATCATTTCCATCCCTGGCCCGGGGTCCTATTTGTGTAAAATATTTAATGACTGTAAGCTCTAGACCATAGATATTTAGTATGTAGCATTGTATAGTTGACTTCTACTAAGATTGTTCAAATTATTTCTCTATAATGATCAGAATTGACCCCCACCTTACTTTTACATTGAGTTGTGTAGGATAAACTTGAAAAATGTTCTTGTCTGAAACTGTATACCCTAAAGCTGAAGTATTTTTAAGTAGCATTTTTCTAGTATATATGTACCATGTTTGTTCAAATTATGTCCCTTGGGTCAAATTTGGGCTCATCTTCAGGGTTCTATTTGTGTAAAATCTATTTGAAAATCTTCTTGTCAAAAACAGTAAGCTCTAGACCTTAGAGATGTGGTATGTAGACTTTAGAAATGTGGTATATAGCATTTTATAGTTGACCTTTACAAAGATTATTCAAATTATTATCCTAGGGAAAAAAATGACCCCACCCAGGGTTCTCTGTTTTACATGGGGTTATGTAGGAAAAAATTTGAAAATCTTGTTTGAAACTGTATGATATAGAGCTTAGATATTTTGTATGTAGCATTGTCTAGTGTATATATACCAGGTTTGTTCAAATTATGTTATGGGGTCAAAATGGCCCCACCCTAGGGGTCTTATTTGTATAAAATATAAGATTTTTGAAAATTCAGTTCTTAAACAGTAATTTTACTTTTGATGTTTACGCAACCACAGACTTCTCAGTTAGGTGAGCATTCCAGGGCTGTCACGACACTCTTGTTTATTTCTATTAAAATTCTGAAAGATAAGAATGTTACATGCATAACCATTAATATCGTTTGATACCAAATAGACTATAATCTAATTAGTCTCTTTTAAAAGTGTACTATTTAAAGTTAAAATTAAATATGCTTAATTTAATGTGTATATGATGTATAATATAATATTTAAAAAAAGGCTAATCACAATAAACATAATAGCATGATGTGCTATGCTCTAAACTTATGCTTTTTAAATAAAAAAAATTCTTGTTGAATTTTGATTTAATATCACACAACAGATTCTAAGTCACAGTCGGTGTTGATATTTACCTGCCAGTTTTAGATATGGTTTAATGAAACTTGGCAGGAATATTTTATGTTTTGCTTTAAATCAGATCAATCATTCTTCAGTATAATGTATCATTGTGCTGTGAAAAAAAAAATTCTTCAGAGCTTTTAGAAATAGTTTATTAGTGTTTTATATAAAAATAACTGCTTCCTGTGGGTTCAATGTAGTATATACTACGAATGCTGTAAATATAGAATGTGGAAAGAGACTCTCATCTTTTGTGGGTATGAACCAATGACTTCAATATCTGGTGTCTAGTGCTTGGTACCACTCATCCTCTGCACCACCTGTTTCATTATAAGTAACTATAATTTTTCCTTACTCATTTTTGTACAGTAATTTTGATTAATTATGCTCCCCAGCATGGATGCATATAGTGGCTGCTTGGTCCATCCTTCCGTCTGTCTGTCCCGATATTTTGTCCAAACTACTTTTCAACAATCCTTGCTGGAATTTATGGAAACTTCATCGGAAGCTTTACTACCAGGAGGAGCTGTGCATAGTGCAGCATGTTTCGCTTCAATGATTTTTCAATAGTTACACCCCTTTCAAGCCTTTCTAGCTATCAAATTGTTTGGACTACTTCTCAGCAACCACTGACTGGAATTCTTTGAAACTTTACAGGAAGCTTTACTACCAAGAGGAGCTGTGCATATTAGCAGCATGTTCTGGTTCACTGATTTTTCACAAAGTTATGCCTGTTTCATGCATTTTTAATTGTAATTTTTGTCAAGACTATTTCTCAGCAACTGTAAGAAGTGTACAAGTAATGTTTATTGAAGGGAGATAATTCCAAAAGTTACAAAGAAAGACTTATTTTTCCTGTACAGTGCATTTCTGTTACTGTATTCTATTATATTGTAAACTTTCAACAAATTAGTGCAGTAGGTTTGGAGTTATAGTTTCGTTTTGGTGGAAATTTCTTTGTGGATGTATTTTGACAGCTTAGTGGAAAAGATAAGAGAGGATATTGCGTTTGGTGAAGTGCTACTCGCTGCCAGTATGAGTAGTATTAACAGGTTAGAGGAACATACATACATGTAATCCATTGTTTTTCTTTCTAGTGAGATTTCATTATGAGCATTTGTGACAGGCAAAATCTGTCTTAGAAGAAACATGACCAGGACTTTTCCCTTTATTTTATGTCAGTGCCATGATAATTCTCCAAAAAATGATTATGGATTTATAATCTAAAATGGGCCTGGTTAGGTGTGACAATGCTTTGCATTTTTTTTTGTATAGAATGTACAGAAAAATGTATTTACATCATTTATTCTTTGAAAAGAAAAACTGTAATGGGGTGAAATTATTTTTGACTGAAATATTTTAGTAATCAGCCCGCACCCCACATTTCCTGTATTGACATACTAAGTGTCTCATTATAATTCCTTTTTATTTGTTGCTTTTGTAAAAATTTAGAGGACCATACAACTTTATTATAACCCAAACATTTAAAAAATTCTGTTTCAACATTTACTTTATTACCTTGTATGTAATCACACATTATTTGACCCCCATTATATGACACCCAATTACTTTTCATTTATTTTCAACCATAGTTTCATGATATTTCCCACCCAGACCTCTTCATCATGAAACACAAAATAACTCCTTCTCTCTACACCGTCCTCAACTGCACATTTTTTTTACTCTCTTGTTTTTGCTTGGGGAGCATCCATTGTTTCCAATGATGTCCTTGTTATCCCCCGCCTATGGAATCGGAAGGGGGATATTGTTTTGGCATTGCCCATCCATTTGTCCTTCTGTCCAAAGTTCATTTCTGCCCTATTTCTTAGCAACTACTGACTGGATTTCAATGAAACCTTGTGGAAACTTTCAATACCAAAAGGAGATGCACATATCCAGGGGGCATGTTTTGGTTGGACCCTTCAACACAGATTTATGGCCTAAAAATTGATTACTTATGCAGTATTTATACAGAGTAACATTCGTTTCCGCACTATTTCTCAACAACTTCTTACTGGATTTCAATGAAACTATGATGCTACTTCATTATCTGTTCGCAACTGCTCCTACATTTTGCATACAATTTTCACCACACTTTCACATAATGATTACATCATTTGCTGGAACGCCTTTTGTCAGGATTTTGTGATGGCATTATTTTGAAGGAGTTATTGCCCTTCAATGATTTTTATAATTATCATATAAATGTTTCTGTGCACAACTCCTCCTACATTTTGCATGTGATTTCCACCAAACTTTCACAGAATGTTTATCAACATGAACTGCAGTGGATATCATCACTTTTTGCGGTTGCACAAATTTTGAAGGAGTTATTACTCTTTGATCAAGATGATAACCACAAGGTTATTCTTTGAAAAACCTACTACCGATTTTTTTCCAATTTTCTTTATATGCAAATTCTGACTTACCCTTTCTTCAAACAAACACCAGTTGGCTTGTTTGTTATTCTGTCTGTGACAGAGGCTTGTTTTTTTGTTTTTGTTGTTTTTTTTTTTTGCTAGGAAAAAAAAAACAGACTATGAAGTGCCATGAATGTTAATGGCAGTAATTTTACTGCAGTCTGACTCCTGATTTTTCTCTAATAACTAATGAAAAATTCTGATTGAATAAATTGTTTCTGTTGAGAGAAATATGGAGAATTTAGTTTTATCTGTTACATTCTTAGTGCTAATTTCCATTCTTCCCTTTGAGCTAAATTATCTAAAAGAAAACATAGAACAGTTTCTATTAATTTTCTTTGGGAGGTTCGGATGGCTATTACTTCTGCTTTAAATCAGTTTGCACGGAAAAAAAATCATGACATGAAAACAATTTACCAAATTTTCTTCTGCAGTTTATCAGAATACAATGGTTTTGATGAAATACAAATGCAAATATTTCAGTTCAGGATTTCAATCTGGGGAAAACAGTTAACAGTGAATGTTGATAAACACACTATTTTCTGCAACTTGTAAAATTCCACAAATGCTTGATATATTTTGTTTTGGTGTGTCTTTCGACACTTCAGTCTATGCTTTCATTAATACAACCAGGATAGGCAGAGTCTTGATAAATTACCTTCAAGTGTTTGCTAGTCAGTCATTTGTAATTTTTTTGTTGAATTTGCAGTAAAATTTAACGGGATTTTCATGGTGGAATCATGTTTACTTTGTAGGTATAAATCTCTTCCTTACGCAATTTATGAATAAAATGTCTGCACTATCTCAATGTCTGAAATAAATGCATTTTTTTCAAGACTGATGAAAAGACAAAATATAGAAGATTGCATCAGAGGCATTATTTCAGAAATGCATCTAACGCCCCCCAGGTTTCCAGTGCAATTATACTCAAGGGGTTTCCTGTTCTTCATTAAAGGTCTAATGAATTGAGAAGCATTTGTTTGTTGGGTATTGTTGACTATAAGAGAAGCTGTGCTTCTAAAAATAGAAATGCAGTTTTATATTTACTAGTATCTTTGTTACACTGTACTTTTGAAAGTCTGCCATAGCGTTACTGAAGTGTATGCTGACTATTCAAAATTATGATTTACAAGGTTCAAATCCCAAAATGCTAATACTTCTAGCAGATGCACAGTAGTTTATCAGCCCACATCTTACAGTAGATTTGTGAATATTGGGCTGCATAATTACATTCATTTGTTTACTTGGATCCTTGTTCTTAAGGGAAACTAGCAAATGCTTCCTTTAATTTGGTGTTTTGATTAATGGGCAGATCAATAGTCAAGTTTAAAAGTGCAGGACTTGTAATTTACAGGTAGCATTTAGTTTGATGCCCCTCTTCTCCTCTTACACTATGTTGAGATGTTTAACCAAAGTGCCATGTATCGATCAGTGCTATATGCTGAGCTTGGTAAAAACTAGGGATGTCTCTGGAATGGGATGCTTTGTGTATCTTGCTTGATTTTTATAACAAGGGGAATTGTAGCTCAAGTGGTAGTTGGTTGTTCATTAAGTAGAAATTGTCACAAAGTCCAGTCATTCACTAACAAGACATTTAACACAGTTTACAGTAAAAACTCATGATGCGGGCAGCTAAGAAATGCTGTCAACTCAATATTGTGACTGATTTTCATGGCCCTGATGGAATCTTTATATAAATTAATGTTCGCAGTCTTCTCACTATTGTAAATCGCGACCAGAAGATCAATCTTCAAAGTAGACTATCTATTAAAATCAAACTTGCTACTACTACCGGGGCAAAATTGTGATTGAAACTCTGTAAAGTGGCAATTCTTGCATGACAATTGTTGTCATTAAAAGTATTTCATGACAACGGTATGCAAAAAGAAAGTTGTTTAATTGCAGATAATTAGCAATTCTGACATGTTACGGTACAGTAGGGATTAATCACACTTATACAGGTCCACAATGCAACCTTGGTGTCACTATTGTGTCTCAGTTAGTGGATAATAGGCAGTAAAATTTACTGTGAAGTTTGTTAGTGGTCAGTTTTGTGAGCAACAACAATCAACTTAATTAGCGAATGAAATTTTGCATTTATTAATTATTTCTTCATTAAAAATTCTACCACAACATTGTATACTTGCTTTAAAGCTAATTTTAGATATCTGTATGAGTAAAAATTGTAAGGCACTATATCTCTAAAAGAGAGTTTTTTATTTATCTATTTTCTTTTTAAATGAACAAGTGCTCAGTCTTGAATACTGTTTTAAAACTTATTCAATAATTCATACTGAAAAGAAAAAAAAGACGTAAGAGCAGGCTATGGAATGATACCACAGTTAACTAAGGTGTACAATACTTATAGGCTGGAATAATGACCATCGTCAAGGAAACTCAATAATGGGACCAACTTCAAATCAAGACCATTTGCTCTAGTCCCTTTGGTGGTCTTAACGTTGAGTTTTTACTGTATTTCCAATAATAGAAATAGTTGTTCCTCTTACTATAATGCATTTGAGAACACTAATGTAAAGAATTAAAATTCTAAACAGTATTCTGTTTATTAATAATTGTATTTAAATAGAGGATGGAAACAATACTTAGCTTCTGATGTCAGCTGTATAAAACTACATTGAACTAAAAATTAAGTGACAGGCTGTAAATGTTTATGAGTTACATACATAGTGCTGATTGCAATAATCATTTCAACAATATAATTGATATATTATTATTATTATCACTATTAAATTATTAATAATATAATATAAATGAGAGCAAAAATACAAAATAATCTGCAATTTTAACAAAGCTGCAAGTCAGGAAGTCATACAATAATGTGTCTTATTAATAGCTTAAATTACTCAGTTTCAATAAGAATTATACATTCATGAATATTTCATTAAAAAAATTATAATTATAAAAATCTTTAGTCAATAGAAATTGGTAAATCTTTGCTGCATACTGTGTGCCCTAAATTCTACAGCAGGCTGTGGTTATATAGGTGACCAGTACTGACAATACAATGAACTCAAATAGTCAGATAGGTAGAGTTTCTCTTAAGATTTTGTAGGGTAAAGGAAAGGAACTTGGAATAAAGTTAACTGCTGATAAATTACAGAGAGAGTGTTTGGTAAAAAATAAATCATTCCTCACATATAAAGGCAGTACCTTAACCACTATCTTGGCTGTATCTTAAATGGCTTCATTATTGTCAACAAGGTCATTAAGCTTGGTCCCTCTGTCACTGAAATGTTTGTTAGTCCTAGATTTATCTCCTTTTGAAGAAGTTAAGTCACCAGATGGATTGTTGTTTAGAGAACCTAATTGTTTATTTGAAGTTAAATATTTGCCCCTTCCAGCAGCTATCTGCTATCAAATTACATGGGGATCATAGTGAGTCTGTCTTTCATACAAGCTCTTTGATGTTCACTGTTCTTTTCTGTGATTTGTTTTTCTTTGGAGTAATTTGAGTGCTTTTACTTAATTCTGTTTTCAAAACTTTGATTCTTTGTTTGAATTTGATACTTATGAATAAGCTGTTTAACAAGTGACTATTTTTGGCACACATAATTCAGACCTGACTTGACTTTCCATCATTTTGCTTGACAGTTAAAAGACCTCAGTAGAGGTATTAAATGTACAGTAATCAAAGACTTCTAATAATATTTTTATTAGCTCACCTGTCACATAGTGACAAAGTGAGCTTTTCTGATAACCTTTTGTCCGTCGTCCGTCCGTCCGTCCACAATTAGTTTGTTAACACTCTAGTGGTCACATTTTTGCCTCAATTGTCTTGAAACTTGGCCAGGATGTTTGTCTCATTAATATCTTGGACGAGTTCGAACATGGGTTATCAGGGTTGGAAAACTAGGTCACAGAGCCCAAATATAGAAAAACCTTGTTAACACTCTAGAGGCTACTTTTTCAGTCCAAATATCCTGGAAATTTGTCAGAAAGGTTCTATCGATGATTTCTAGCTCAAGTTCAAATATAGGTCATCTGGGTTCAAAAACTAGGTCACAGAGCCCAAAACTAAAAAAATCTTGTTAACGCTCTAGAAGTTACATTTTCAACCCAAATAATCTGGAAATTTGTCAGAAAGGTTGCTTTGACGATTTCTAGGTCAAGTTCAAATATGGGTCATCTTGGGTCAAAAACTAGGTTACAGAGCCAAATATTGAAAAACTTTGTTAACACTCTAGAGGGAACATTTTTAGACCAAATAATCTGGAAATTTGTCAGGAAGGTTGCTTCTATGATTTCTAGCTCTAGTTCAAATATAGGTCATCTGGGTTCAAAAACTAGGTCACAGAGCCCAAAAATAGAAACATCTTGTTAACATTCCAGAGGTTACATTTTCAGCCCAAATAGACTGGAAATTTGTCAGAAAGGTTGCTTCAAAGATTTCTAGCATAAGTTCAAATATGGGTCATCTGGGTTCAAAAACTAGGTCACAGAGCCCAAAAATAGAAAAATCTTGTTAACACTCTTGAGGTTACATTTTCAGCCCAAATAACTGGAAATTTGTCAGAAAGGTTGCTTTGAGGATTTCTAGATCAAGTTCGAATATGGGTCCTCTGGGATCACAATTTAGGTCACAGAGTCCAGATATGAAAAAACCTTGTTAACATTCTAAAAGTAACATTTTCAGTCCAAATAACCTGGAAACTTGTCAGAAAGGTTCTATCGATGATTTCTAGCTCAGTTTTGAATATAGGTTTTCTTGGGTCAAAAACTAGGTCACAGAGCCCGAAAGTAGAAAAACCTTGTTAATGCTCTAGAGGTTACATTTGTAGTCCAAATGTCCTTGAAATTTGTCAGAAAGGTTGTTTCAATGATTTCTAGCTCAAAATTGGATATGGGTCATCTGGGATCAAAAACTAGGTCACATGGCCCAAAAATAGAAAAATCTTGTTAACATTCTAGAGGTTACATTTTCAGCTCAAATAATCTGGAAATTTGTCAGAAAGGTTGCTTTGACAATTTCTAGATCAAGTTGGAGTATGGGTCATCTCGGGTCAAAAACAAGGTCACAGAGCCCAAATATGGAAAAACATTTTTAACACTCTAGAGGTAACATTTTAATTCCAAATAACCTGGAAATTTGCCAGAGAGCTTAATTCTATGGTTTCTAGCTCAAGTTTGAATATGGGTCGTCTGGAATCGAAAACTAGGTCACAGAGCCCAAATAGTGAAAAATTTTGTAAACACTCTTGAGGCTACATTTTCAGTCCAAAAGTCCTGGAAATTTGTCAGAACGGTTGTTTTGATGATTTGTAGCTTAAGTTTGGATATGGGTTATCTGAGGTCAAAAACTAGGTCACAGAGCGTAAATATCGAAAAACCTTGTTAACACTCTAGAGGCTACTTTTTCAGTCCAAATATCCGGGAAAATTTGTAAGAGAGATTGTTTCGATAATTTCTAGCTCAAGTTAGAATATGGGACATCTAGGTTAAAAAACTAGGTCATAGAGCCCAAATATGGAAAAACCTTGTTAACACTCTAGAGGTAACATTTTCAGTACAAATAACCTTGAAATTTGTCAAAGAGATTGTTTCAATAATTTCCAGGTCAAGTTTGAATATCGGTCATCTGGGGTCAATTAACCAGGTCCATAGCAACTTTGTTAAAAGCAGTCATTCTCAGGTGAGCGATACAGGGCAATCATGGCCCTCTTGTATAAAAATATTTATTGTAACAGATTAATGTGGCCAGTTTGTGCAGCAATTTTTTTATGCTCCTCGAAAGGAGAGCATATAGACGCTGCCTTGTCTGTCCATTTTGTCCGGAGCATAACTTGAAAACACTTAGATATAATTTGTTTAAACTGCACACAGTGGTAGAGGGCATTGAGGCGGAGTGCAGTGCCAAAGAATCATAACTCTATTTTGCCCCGTTTTTAGCTCACCTGTCACGTAGTGACAGAGTGAGCTTTTCTGATCACCCTTTGTCCGTCGTCCATCGTCCGTCCGTCAGTCCGTCCACAATTAGTTTGTTAACACTCTAGTGATCACATTTTTGCCTCAATTGTCATGAAACTTGGTTAGGATGTTTGTCTCATTAATATCTCGGACGAGTTCGAACATGGGTTATCAGGGTTGGAAAACTAGGTCACAGAGCCCAAATATAGAAAAACCTTGTTAACACTCTAGAGGCTACTTTTTCAGTCCAAATATCTTGGAAATTTGTCAGAGAGGTTCTATTAATGATTTCTAGCTCAAGTTCGAATATGGGTCATCTGGGTTCAAAAACTAGGTCGCGGAGCCCAAAAATAGAAAAATCTTGTTAACACTCTAGAGGTTACATTTTCAGTCCAAATAATCTGGAAATTTGTCAGAAAGGTTGCTTTGACGATTTCTAGGTCAAGTTCGAATATGGGTCATCTGGGGTCAAAAACTAGGTCACAGAGCCCAAATATTGAAAATCCTTGTTAACACTCTAAAGGTAACATTTTTAGACCAAATAATCTGGATATTTGTCAGAAAGGTTGCTTCTATGATTTCTAGCTCAAGTTCGAATATGGGTCATCTGGGTTCAAAAACTAGGTCGCGGAGCTCAAAAATAGAAATATCTTGTTAACACTCTGGAGGTTACATTTTCAGTCCAAATAATCTGGAAATTTGTCAGAAAGGTTGTTTTGACGATTTCTAGGTCAAGTTCGAATATGGGTCATCTGGGGTCAAAAACTAGGTCACAGAGCCCAAATATTGAAAATCCTTGTTAACACTCTAGAGATAACATTTTTAGCCCAAATAATCAGGAAAATTGTTAGAAAGGTTGCTTCTATGATTTCTAGCTCAAGTTCGAATATGGATCATCTGGGTTCAGAAACTAGGTCGCAGAGTCCAAAAATAGAAAAATCTTGTTAACACTCTAGAGGTTACATTTTCAGTCCAAATAATCTAGAAATTTGTCAGAAAGGTTGCTTTGAAGATTTCTACGTCAGGTTCGAATATTGGTCATCTGGGGTCAAAAACTAGGTCACAGAGCCCAAATATTGAAAATCCTTGTTAACACTCTAGAGGTAACATTTTTAGCCCAAATAATCTGGAAATTTGTCAGAAACGTTGCTTCTATGATTTCTAGCTCAAGTTCGAATATGGGTCAGTTGGGTTCAAAAACTAGGTCGCAGAGCCCAAAAATAGAAAAATCTTGTTAACACTCTAGAGGTTACATTTTCAGTCCAAATAATCTGGAAATTTGTCAGAGAGGTTGCTTTGACGATTTCTACGTGAAGTTCGAATATGGGTCATCTGGGGTCAAAAACTAGGTTACAGAGCCCAAATATTGAAAATCCTTGTTAACACTCTAGAGGTAACATTTTTAGCCCAAATAATCTGGAAATTTGTCAGAAAGGTTGCTTCTATGATTTCTAGCTCAAGTTCGAATATGGGTCATCTGGGTTCAAAAACTAGGTTGCGGAGCCCAAAAATAGAAAAATCTTGTTAACACTCTAGAGGTTACATTTTCAACTCAAATAATCTGGAAATTTGTCAGAAAGGTTGCCTTGAGAATTTTCTAGGTCAAGTTCAAATATGGGTCCTCTGGGGTAAAAAACTGGGTCACACAGCCCAAATATGGAAAAACCTTGTTAACATTTTAGAGGCTATATTTTCAGTCCAAATGTCCTGGAAATTTGTCAGAAAGTTTTTTTTGATGATTTGTAGCTCAGGTTTGGATATGGGTTATCTGGGTTCAAAAACTAGGTTGCGGAGCCCAAAAATAGAAAAATCTTGTTAACACTCTAGAGGCTACTTTTTCAGTCCAGATATCTGGAAATTTGTCTGAGAGATTGTTTTAGTAATTACTAGCTTAAGTTCAAATATGGGACATCTAGGTTAAAAAACTAGGTCATAGAGCCCAAATATGGAAAAACCTTGTTAATACTCTAGAAGTAACATTTTGGGTACAAATAACCTTGAAATTTGTCAGAGAGATTGTTTCAATAATTTCTAGGTCAGATTCGAATATGGGTCATCTGGGGTCAATTAACCAGGTCCATAGCAACTTTGTTAAAAGCAGTCATACTCAGGTGAGCGATACAGGGCCATCATGGCCCTTTTGCTGAATTATCTCCCCTTTTAGAAAAATCTTGTCCAGAGCATAACCTGAAAACCCTTGGACATAATTTGTTTAAACTGCACACAGTGGTAGAGAGCATTAAGGTGGACTGCAGACTGAAAAAGATACATGTATTATCGGTAAACATTCACTTTACATCTTTATTTGTTTATGAAAAATAAAATGTGCCCACTTTATGACTTTGCCTGTATGTTCTTGCCTTGCACATGTCCCTTTGGCTCCTGCTTAGGAGAGCATATGTCGATTTTACTGATCACCTTGTTTGACTAAGTTGTTATCAAACCTTATGATTTCTATTTAACACTCAAAATACTAATATCCTTTTTAGCTCACCTGAGCACACAGTGCTCATGTGAGCTTTTAGGATCAGTGATTGTCCATCGTCCCTCAGCCACAGTTACTTCAAAGGACATCTCCTCTGAAACCAGCAGGCCAAATTTGTAAACTTGCCTCGAATGTTCCTTGCACCAAGCTCTATCAAAGTTGTTCAAATGGTTCTGATCCTTTGCAGATCTGGGCCACAGGAGCTAAAAATAGATTTAAAAAGTGAAGTTTTAATTGTTGAAACAGCAAGGTCTAAGGCTTAGATATTTTGCATGAAGCTTTATGTAGAGGTCCTCTACCAATATTGTTCAAATTATGCTTATGGGGTCAATATTGACCCTGCCCCAGGGGTCACTTGATTTTTTTTTTAAAGAATGGCATAAGAAAAAAACTTTTAAAAAAACTTGTTCTCAGTAACCACAAGGCTTAGTGTTAAGATATTTGATATGTAACCTGGCCTATTAGACCTCTACCAAATTTGTTGAAATCTCATTCCTGGGGTCAAAACTGGCCCAGTCCCTGGGGTCACCAAGGCTTAAAATATACTTTTTTGACTTTTCGTCATAGAGCTTTTAGTTATTGACTGATATCCTAGATATGTGGTATATACCTTGCATTAGCATCTGCCATTTACTGGGCTCAAGGTCAAGGTTATTGAGGCTAAAAATAGATTTTTGTACTTTTCCCCAGAGTGGTCAAGGTCACTAATGCTAAAAATAGATTTTTTGTTATGGACCCTTCATTAATTGACCAATATATTTGATATCATAACTTGCATGGACCTCAACCACTTGGTTTGGTTTGAGGTTACAGGGGTCAAGGTAAAGGTCACAGAGGTTAAAAAAACTTTTCTCTACCTTACTCATAGTGTTACGCTCACAACTGATTCAATTTTAACAAAACTTTCACAAAACATTTATAAACAATAGATCTCCTTTCTTTTCCTGAACTGACTTGAACCCATCATAGGTTCCAGAGGTATAGGTGCCAGAATAGGCTTATTTTGCCATGTCTGCATGGTTTCACAGCTTTGATTATCTTACAAACCACTTACTTGAATCTTCATTTATTGACATAATTCTTAGATATTTGGTATGAATGTATGTACGTACGTATGGATGGATGGCCGGATGGATAGATGCGTGGATGGATGCATGTATGTATGCATGGATGCATGCATGCATATATCATAAGCATCTGCCCTTGGGTTGGATTTTAGGTGACCAAGGTCAAGGTCACCAAGGCTAAAAAAAAATCAAAACTGGACCCAACCCAGGGGTTACTTGGTTTTATATGGACTGACATAGGTAAAACTTAAAAAATTTTCTTGTCAGAAACCGCAAGGCCTGGGTTTTGTTATGTGAAGGAAAGTAGTTGCAGTTGTTTTCAGGTGAGCGGTAAAAGGGTCATCATAGCCCTCTTGTTTATTTACCTGTCTCATATATTCAATAGGTGAATCCAGTTAGGCAAGCCAAATAAAAGAAACTGAATATGGACCTGTCATAATACTAGAACAGTATTCAGTACAGAGCTTTGTATCAAGAATACTGTGAAAACGTTTTAAAAAGCTGCAAAAGTACCGATGCCATTTTGAAACCACTATTGATGAACAATACATAAATACAGGTTGAAACTGTACTGCAACAGTGTGAAGAGAGTTAAATGGCAAATAAGATTGACTTTTTAAAAAAATATTTTCTGTTTTCAGTTGCTGACATACAGAAGAAATCCAGGAATAAAGTACATGTTTACAATTCCAAAAGATAAGATCGACAGTGTTTTCAAATCACTTTCACCCTCTGTTAACATGAAGACACGGCATGAAGGTCATCAACATAGTGGTACTGAAACTTCTAGAGTAAGTTCCGTCAATAGTAACAGTGGAAGCAGAAGTCAAGAGAGACAAATAAGTTACAATGAGAGACCTCAGTATGTTTCTCCAGATAAAATGGGTACCAGGTACAGCAGTTACCAGGCATTGCAGAGTGGTTCCCATAGCACTCAAGATGCTATAAATAGATACAGAGAAGGGTACATCCAAGAAAATAGAAATTCTGGAAATGGTATCAATTCTGTGACAACCTCTAGTATTAAAAATAACCTACCTCTTGATAACAGACAGCCAGAATCTAGGTACCAGACCAATCGTATTCCAGATGCCAATTACCAGAATCCAGGGTACTTAAGGGGAACCAATGATCAGATATATGACAGGACACATTCTCAGACTGGTGTAGGGTACCAGCAACATTATGGAAACCAGATAGATTCCAGAAAACCTAATCTGATTGTACCAGATACAATAGATGAAGTGAATTTTCGTTGGACAATTTCTGGGTTCACTGAGTGCTCAACTTCCTGTGGTGGAGGTAAGTTTTGTGTCTTGAAAATCATTTTTGCAGCAAATTAAATAGTCCTTTGATTTGTGATGCTGGAAAGTAAACATCCACAACGATGAGATAGAAACTTTAACACTTTGAGATGTATTTCAGCATATAACCTTTATGCTTGTACTGGAACCACAAAACTATAAAAGGTCACATCTTGTCATTGTTGAATGTTTGTAAGTGGTGGCCCCTTTTTGCAAGTATAGATTATAGCCCCAGAATTGCCTTGGGTTTTAAGGTTTAACTGTAGAAAGTTCTCTTGTTTGTTTGCCATTTTGTAATTTTTCATCCAGTGTAACATGCACACAGTACAACTAGATTGTTGATGAACTGACATGTAAGCTAAATTACCATGTAGAATTGTGAATCGAGGTGGATACTTCATGGGAGGTCCCCTGAGATTGGGCCAGTTATTGTCACCACAGCTCTATTTGTCAAGTGACATATACCATGAAAAGTGTTTGATTTAAAGGCAGCTTGTGTCACTTTGGTGTCATTTGTAGCAACAGATGATTAGGGTCATGTGACCTATAATATGTTACTAGATAATAGCTCTTGCAGCTTTATGAATGGACATACTACTATCTTTAATGTTTGTGGTACATTTTACTACCTTCCCACATACCTGTCAAGTCTCACGGTTTCGCCGTGAGTCTCACGCTATTTATAGTGAATTTGGACCCTCACGCTGATTAAATAATTTCTCACTCATTTTTATAAAAACAAAATGAAAAAAAAAATCAACAAATTATAAAATAATTTTGAACGGCAATATTGTATTTTTTCCTTCCTGATTACGCCAAATTGAGCTATTAGTGGTGTATGACCTAATATCCGGAAACGGTGATAGCATAAGATTTATAAATTATCAGAATATCGCACGGTGTCAATGTAAACAAAGTGAATAATTACCTAATTTTGTTGTATAAATGAGCCCAGAATGCACCACAGACGACCTAGAATTTCAAAATTTTCCGGGGGAGGACCCCCGGACCCCCCCTTTTATTTTATCTCACTCTAACCTTCTCCAGACCCTTGACAGGTATGTTCCCAATATATTTAGTTAGATTGATTGTCCTTAAAACAGGATAAAATTAATGTCATGTGAAACAGTAAATTAGTTTTGGGTAATATTTAGAAAAAGTATTAATTATGAAAATGTATTTTCAAAAGCTGTGAAGGTATGTTGAAATTTAATGTTAGTACCATGTTGGTTTCCAGAGTAAAGATCAACTCATCGTGCTGACTACCACAACCTCAGTCACCTTTTTGAGTGCTTTTTTTTAAACAAAACTGTTCAGACCTCTCGAATAAGTGTCTAGTAGTATTCATGTAACTGGGATGGATCTTTACAAAGCATTTTTGTTGAGCTGCTTACAGTGAGCCCAACATAGCTGTTACAATGGCAGTTTGGTGCATTAGTGTGTGCACCCATCTGGTGTACCCATCTGGATTTGTTTGTCAGAGTCGTAATTTCTCCATGCATGGAAGAATTTTTAAATACCTTGGTACTTTTGTTCACCTTGATGAGACAGCATGTCATGTGCAAGACCCAAGTTCATAGCTAAAAGGTCAAGGTCACTGACAGTTTTAAGGTTATAGTGTGGACTGATTTGCTTGTCTCGGCCATAACTTCTCCATGCATGGAAGAATTTTTATATACCTAGGTACTTTCGTTTACATTGATAAGACAGCATACACAATGTATCATTTGCAAGACCTGCATCCTTAAAGGTCAAGGTCACAGTGACATGTCAATATATAAATTTTGTCTGAACAATTACTCTTAAAGTATAAAAGTTACATCAATAGATAGATCTTGGTGAGATGGAGTGCACTGTTCAAGAACAATAACTCTGTCTTATTTATTTTTGAAATTATTTCCCATTATTGAATTTTTTTCGTCTTGAGCTAAACTCAATAACTATAAGAAGAACTTTGTTGAAACCTCACACAAAGATCGAGAACAATAACAGAAAGTGCAGAGTACAAGACCCATAACTCTGCCTGGCATAGATTTTGAATAAATTCCCTGTGTAAATTATTTCATATTTTAGTGTATTTCTCAAAATGTTTTAAAAGGATCTTGTTGAAACTTCATGCAGTAATAAGGGACATTAACAAGAAGTGCTCTGTTTTAGGGGGCATAGCTCTGCAAGGCTATTCCACATTTTTTTCATCCTTTTGTCCTTCTGACATCCGGCAGGCTCGACTGTCTGTGGGCATCTAGTTCTACCTCCTGTTTTTAAAACAATAACAACAACAAAGTTGATTATTTGTTTTTCAGATGAGAAGCAATTATCTTCTCTGTAATCAATACCATACTGGTCATTCTAGACATAAAGTAAATAATAAGTTAACAACTGGACTGTTGAAATGTGTAATCCTCACAAACAAATAAAAAGCTGAAATGAGTAGAGTCAGTGTCTTTGTGGCAACTTTGCCTTGAAGTGGTTTTTGATTACTTTTGTTCATATTAGACCAAACACATAGAGAACCTATGGTCATTAGAGGCTGCTGTTAATAATGTCTAAGCTTAATTAAGCCTTAAGCATGTTTATTTAGATTACTCTTGACAACAAAAACTATCCTTTTCAGCTTAAAATATATATCAATATCAGATTATTCCTATGTTCAGTATCTATATTGCAATCAACAAAACTTTCAAGAATGAGACATTATTTAGCATTACAAAATCTTAAACATTGAAATTGTAATTGTTTTATTAAACAGTATCCAGTGTTTCATCTACAATATAATATTCAGAGGGGATGGGGGCAAAATGTCCCTGGTAATATTTCTGGGTGGGTGTGGGGGGGTGGGGGGCAAATGTCCAAAGTGATAGTTCATCTTGGGTAGAGGGGGAGCAAATGTCCAAGGTGATATGTAAATAAAGTTGTCATGTTAAGGTATCTCGCATACAAATTTAAACTTTGGAAACTTGTAATGTAGAAATATGCAAAAAAGTTTTTTTCTGGTTATCGTGGAATTATTTGTGAAATGTCATTAGGAGATGCATATCAGTGTGTTTGATGTGTAATTAGTTTTGAGTGTAATTATGCTGTTCACATGGAGTGTCATTAGATTGCCATATTATATGGATTTTGATATCATTTACCAAAAGTCTCTGGTACTTCAGATAAGTGTACAGTGTTATGTTGATATTTCAGAAGATACTTTTTCCAATTTTTTAATCTTTGGTATGCATAAAATGTATTTAATTATGCACTCCGTTCGAAGAAGTTGGGGTATATTGTTTTGCACATGTCTGTAAGTCTGTCTGTCCATAGTTGAGACCTTGTCCAATCAATAACTAGAGAACACTCTGGCCTACTGTTCTCAGATTTGGTAAGAAGGTTGGTCATAACCAGTAGATGACCCCAATTGATTTTGATGTCAGTAGGTCAAAGGTCAAGGTCAGTGTGACCTTGACCATGAAAAGCTTGTTTGATCAATAACTAAAGAACGCTTTGGCCTACAGTCCTCATATTTGGTTTAGAGGTTGGTCATGACCTGTAGATGACCACTTTTTATTTTGAGATCAGTAGGTCAAAGGTCAACATGCTGACCTACAGTCCTCAGATTTGATGGAGTGGTTGGTCATGACCTGTAGATGACCCCAATTGATTTTGAAGGTAGTATGTCAGAGATCAAGGTTACTGTGACCTTGACCACAAAAAACTTGTCTGATCAATAACTAAAGAATGCATTGACCTACGGTCATCAGCAGATTTAGTGGTGAAGTTGCTCATGACCAGTAGATGACCCCTATTGATTTTTAGGTGAGTTGATCAAAGGTCATGGTGGTCATGGTGACCTGAAAAAAAAAGCTTGTTCAATCAATAATTAAAGAATGCTTTCGCCTGCAGTCCTCAGATTTGGTGTGAGGTTTGTCATGATGTGTAGATGACCACTATTGACTTTGAGGTCAGTAAGTCAAAGGTCAAGGTCACAGTGACCTTCACCACAAAAGCTAGGTTGATCATCACCTGTAGATGACCCATATTGATTTTGAGGTCAGTAGGTAAAAAGTCGAGGTCATCTTTAGAAGTTCATGTAACATGACTAATTGGTTGCCTTTTGGCAGGGCATACATGTTTCACAAGCATCTCTTGTATGTAAGTGTATTGTTTTTTGTCATTGTCAGTTTTTGATTGCTAAGATTTTAAGAACATGTATTTTTCCTTTGCTTGTTTATGCTTTAGACAAAGGCATACTGTAGTCAGACTGTCTGTTCATCTGTTTTTCATTTGTCTGGCACCCATTTCCTTTCTGCTCCAAAAAATAATAGGAGTTTGGCATTACTGCGGGCTCATTCAAGAATCCCGGACCATTTCCTTCCAAAGTCAGTGTGTGACATTTCTGCTGCCTCTGCCCTAAGCATACCTGCCATACGTCCCGGATCGTCCGGGATTGTCCCGGAAATCGAGGGCCCGTCCCGGAGTCCCGGAAAGACATCCGATGTCCCGGAAAACATGAAAAACGTGCATACCTTTGATCAGGCCAGTCAATTTTTTGACACGCCGCTAATTCTTTAATTATTCGTTATGATAATATGTTCCGATTCGGTGAATACACCGCGTGTCATTGATAACCAATTAACAAATGACCGCTATCGGCTATCGGTTATTGACTTGCGGTGCATTTATTTGTAAGATATCTGCCCTTCAAAAACTGTCGCCGCGGTAATTGGTGTTAATAGAGATGATACTTAAAATAATATTAAATGCAAACGCGCATAAAACTCGTGGTGAATATTGTAATGTTCGATCAAATCGCGCCGATACTTTTAATACGAAGCATAGACGACGCTGTCATCAAACGCCCGTGATTCAACTTGAATTCGAGTTTATGATGTTAATTAATTAATGGTACACAGTTATTACACAATCGAGGACAAGTGACAAAAATTTCTACTCGTCCTGCATCACCCTCACCAGTCCTGGTGACCTAGGAGATAAAAGATCAGCGGTACTGTGGGGTTTACTGAATGAAAAAAGGCGCAGTGCTCCCCCTTACCCACGCTTCCGGTTTCATTTTGACAGCGTATTTCATGGAGAATTTACTGTCGGTAAACTGTGACGTTATGATATACACATCCATCGGTATATTTCTTGCGGTTTTCGCACTTGTTCTGCAGGATGATCGATCAGAAAATTATACTCGTCCTCCTACCTTCTCCACTCGTAAATACGAGCAAACGTTTTTTTTTTTGAAGTGGTTGAGAGGGGTGGGGGAATAATCGTCGGGTGGTCGGACCGATTGAGCTTGAAACATTTCTGCAAGCCTGTCAATTACTATGCTCTTGCAACTAAAATAAAAGCTATGAAACTGATGGTACTTATGTGTATTTGAAAGACGTGCACGGCTTTTCCCGCCAAAAACGAAATCCCGTCCAATTTTGTGTATTGCCAACGGTAGGGCATTGAAAGTATATGAATAGTTGTATGTCCCGGAAAATCGGCTCAAATCCCGGAAATTCGATATCAAAGTCCCGGAAATGGCCAGAAAAATTATGGCAGGTATGGCCCTAAGTCAGTGTTTGACATTACTGCTGGCTATATCCAAGGTCATTGTTTGACATTTCTGCTTGCTCAGTCCAAAGACAATGTTTGACATTACTGCTGGTTTTGTTCAAAGTCAGTGTTTGACATATATACTGGCTATACCCAATGTCATTGTTGGACATTACTACTTGCTCAGTCCAATGTCAATGTTTGACATTACTGCTGGCTCTGTCCAAAGTCAATGTTTGACATTTCTGCTGCCTCTGCCCTTAGTCAGTGTTTGACATTACTGCTGGCTATATCCAAGGTCATTGTTTGACATTTCTGCTTGCTCAGTCCAAAGTCAATGTTTGACATTACTGCTGGCTCTGTTCAAAGTCAGTGTTTGACATTACTGCTGCTTTGTCCAAAGTCAATGTTTGACATTACTGGTGGCTATATCTAAGGTCATTGTTTGACATTACTACTTACTCTGTCCGAAGTCAATGTTTGACATTTCTGCTGGCTCTGTCCAAGGTCAGTGTTTGACATTACTGCTGCTAAGTTCAAAGTCAATGTTTGACATTACTGCTGACCCTGTTTAAAGTCAGTGTTTGACATTACTGCTGCACTGTCCAAAGTCAGTGCTTGACATGTCATTGTTTGACATAAATACTTGCTCTGTCTGAAGTCAGTGTTTGACATATCTGCTGGCTCTGTCCAAAGTCAGTGTTTGACATTACTGCTGCTCAGTCTAATGTCAATAGTTGACATTACTGCTGGCTCTGTCCAAAGTCAGTGTTTGACATTACTGCTGCTCAGTCCAAAGTCAATGTTTGACATTACTGCTGCTCAGTCCAAAGACAATGTTTGACATTACTGCTGCTCAGTCCAAAGTCAGTGTTTGACATTAATGCTGTTCAGTCCAAAGTCAGTTTTTGACATTACTGTTGCTCATTCCAAAGTCAATATTTGACATTTCTGCTGGCTCTGTCCAAAGTCGATGTTTGACATTACTGCGGCTCAGTTCAAAGTCAGTGATTGACATTACTGCTGGCTCTGTTCAGGGTCAGTGTTCCACATTTCTGCTGACTTTGTCCAAAGTCAATGATGGACATTTCTGCTGGCTCTGTCCAAGGTCAGTGATTGACATTTCTGCTGGCTGTGTCCAAGGTAAATGTTTGAGATTACTGTTAGCTGTTAATATGCAGATGCAGTTCATTTTGAGCATGTTCCACACAGTGAGCTGTATTAGCTTTTTTATTTCTTCAAAGAAAGCACATCAAAGATTTTCAAAGCTTTGCAGGCATCTGTGTTGTTAGCAATAGGGTACAAAAACTTGGATATTCTGATAGGTTTTGACATTATATGCAGCTGGAAAAAGGTTTTATTTAACTCTTACAAAATACCTTACTGAAGTTATTACCCCTAAATTTCACTCCTTTTTTGTGCTCTGGTATGTGAGTTTTAGGGTCATTTGTCATGGCATGTGTCAGATTTCTCACAAGTGAAGTTAAATTGAAAAAATACACAAATGTCAATAAAAAAAGTTATCTTTTTTTTCATACATTGTATTTAAGTCAGTAAAAATTCTAACAATGACAAAAAGTTTCCTGTTTTAAATTATACTCATTTTAGAAGTGCCAATCAAAGCCTGAAATATTTTGCATTGAATTTCCTGGTTTTAAGAGCTTTTATATGTAACTATCAGTTTGGTTATTAGAGGTCAAAATATATTTGTAACGGTGTCAAAAATTTTGAAAAGGAAGACTCCAAGTTAAAATGACAGATGAAATATTTTTGGTCATATTTAGTATCATATCATAATTATTATTAGGTTTATTTCCTTTTATGAGTACTTTTGAATATGAAATTGCAGAAATTGCTAAAAAAGAAGAGTGTGTCAGAATTGGCAAATTATTTGTAAACTTTCCGAAGAATGATAGGTATATTTTGTATGTAGGTTGTCCTTGAAAATCATACAATGCAGTACCTCCTAACTGAAGAGTTATCAATTCCATTAATTTGTGTTGACATGAGACCTTTTCACTGAGTTGTGGATTTGATCCAAACATAAGCCAAACTTTTTTCTTTATTTTTTTTGTTTTTTGTTTGTTTTTAGGTTTAGTTTTTAGATTTTACCTTATAGTGGAATTATGCATAATTCCTTTTGTTTGGTATATATTTTGAATGTTGTAACACCCTTCAACATGCTAAGTAAATGAAAATTGAGTATCAACAGTTTCAGAAAGTAGTTAATTTTTCCTGGTAAAAAAATTTTAAATTTTGCTTTAGTGTTCTGAACAGTATAGGAAATTGAGTCATTTAATCTAATTTGAGGCTTCATTGATATATGAAAAAATTTCTCTGATATATTTCCCTCATCATGAAGTGGGTGGTGTAAATTGGTACCATGTTTGTAATAAAATTTCTGTTTTTTTTTTTTCATTATTTAATTGTACTTTTTCTGTTTTATTCTCAACAGTCATAATAGATTCATACTGTGAGTGATTACAGTCTTTAATACTGTAATATTTATAGTCAGACCAAGAAATATACTGATTTTGAAAAATTTCCTTCAATCTTTGCTTGATAATACCTATTGAGTTTGACCAAATTTAAGTTTTTCAAAGTTTTTGTTTAAATTGTTTTATACATTCTCTATTTTGCCATAGAATAATTTGTTTCTCAGAACTTATTGCTAAACTGAGTGTTAAAAAACAGTCTGTTACACGCTCACTTCAGTAAATCATCTGCATCCAGTCTCTAAATGCATCCAGTCTCTAAATGGTTTTTGGTCAGAAGCCACTTCATAGTGAGGCTAGAGTACTTCCTACTGTGAGTTTCTAAGGCTGATTGATAGATAAATGAATAGCGAGTTTAACTGCAATATAGTTGATAAGTATTGGTGTTGAAAAAAATCTGGTTTGAAGTCCAAAAGACTATTTCTCTACTGTGAAAAGTTCGGATTTCACAAAATACATGTATATTTGTATTAAATGTAGGACTAATATAACAGGAACTTGATTGATATTTTGTTACATGTTTCAGGTACCCAGGACACCATAGTGGTGTGTATGAAGAGGAAGACTAATATTATAGTAACAGATGAGAACTGTGATCCTGCCAAGAAAAATGTACAGACAATAAATTGTAACAGATCACCTTGTCCACCTGAGTAAGAGTGCACTTCTCTCACATTAACTATACTAGCTGTTTAAAATATTGTAGCTCCTCAGTTTTCAGGTTGATTCTTTTCCTTTATCTGTTTTAATAAAAAATTGGAATTATTTCAGTATGTTTTAAGTTAGTACAATTTACTGTAGTTTGAAACTCTTAAAAGAATAGTGCATTTTTTATGGAAAAAGTGTGTGAAATTATGGTGTTATGTTACAGCTGGGAGGCAAGCCCATGGTCAGTATGTAGTAAAACATGTGGTCAAGGGGTTCAGACCCGCAAGGTTGAGTGCCAGCAACGATACTCACAGAATTACTCGGTGCCCACCTCAGCTAGTCAGTGTAACTTGGTAGCTAAACCTGAGACTTCAAGGTCATGTGAGGTTAAACCATGTGCTGACTGGCGAACAAGTAACTGGACAGAAGTGAGTTCAACATGTGTCCTAATTTGACAATGCTGTGATTACTTAATGTTAGGTCAATTATGATAAAGGTCCCTCAAGCATAGCATCTTCAGTACTTAGCATTTGACTTAATGATTTGCTTTCATGAAAAATGAGAAAACAATTTTTTTTTTTGGATACTGTTTACAGTTTAGAAGAAAATGTTTGTTGATGCAGATATCCTGGGAAAGATCACATTTGTAGTACTGCATGGGATTCAGGCCAGAGACCTGTATACTTAAGAGCATTGATAGAAACTTTGTATCAATATATATCGAAAAGCAAATATCCATCATATACAGTCAAATAATTAATATAATAAATGTTTCATAAATACAGCCATCATGATGTTGGTTAGGCTTGTTTATATGAAATATTTTATGTTGACATGTATTGAGACTTCAAGTATTGCTCGCCAGAGGGTTTTTAAACATTTGGTTCATTCTGTTCTTACCTAGTCATCGTGACACATGTGCAAAGGATGTAAACAGTAATGGCAGCCACCTTGTTATTAACTTAATGAATTTCTGTGGAAAACATGATGCAGAGATGTTAACTAAAAATTAGCTTATATTTCATTTATTGCTTTGTGACATATTCTAGATTGTATTGATATTCTAAATTGTGAATCAAGATTGGATCAACTGCTAAGAATTAATGATACATCGATATGGTGATTTTCAATGACGGCCTCTATGTAAAAATGGTGTATTGCAAGAGACAGGAGTTTTATAAACCTTACCTAAAGTAAAGACTCTTTGTAGGGTTTAACAAGTAGAGATGTTTATTATCTGAAACTGATGTCAATAATTTTCTAAGTTTTTTCTGCAGCTATTAATTTAATGTGTCTGTTTTGAGATTTCTGGAAAGAATCTGGCTATAATAACCTTCATTGAAAGCTTTATGTGTAACCTAATATAGCTTCAAAGTTAAAATTTAGCAGTTCCATGCCTTGTTCCTAAATTTTGAAGAAATTGTGCACCAGTCATTTTACATCCTAATTACATTTAAATTGTTAATGTATTCATGCAAGTTATGCTAAGTTCCATTGTGTCAAGAGCCTCAGTTTGATTGAGTCAAGAGCCCAAGTCTTACTGTGTTAAGAGTCACGCTTTGACTAAGAGCCTGTAAGGAGCCTTAGTTTAATTGTGTCAAGAGCCTCAGTTTGATCGTGTCAAGAGCCCAAGTCTTATTGTGTTAAGAGTCACGCTTTGACTAAGAGCCTGTAAGGAGCCTTAGTTTAATTGTGTCAAGAGCCTAAGTTTGATCGTGTCAAGAGCCCAAGTCTTATTGTGTTAAGAGTCATGCTTTGACTAAGAGCCTCAGATTGATTGTGTATAGAGCCTAGTTTAATTGTGTCAAGAGCCTCAGATTGATTGTGTCAAGAGCCTCAGTTTGATTGTGTCAAGAGCCTCAGTTTGATTGCTTCAAGAGCCTCAGTTTGATTGTGTCAAGAGCCCAAGTCTTATTGTGTTAAGAGTCATGCTTTGACTAAGAGCCTCAGTTTGATTGTGTCAAGAGCCTCAGATTGATTGTGTCAAGAGCCCAAGTCTTATTGTGTTAAGAGTCACGCTTTGACTAAGAGCCTCAGATTGATTGTGCAAGGAGCCTTAGTTTAATTGTGTCAAGAGCCTCAGATTGATTGTGTCAAGAGCCCAAGTCTTATTGTGTTAAGAGTCAGGCTTTGACTAAGAGCCTCAGTTTGATTGTGTCAAGAGCCCAAGTCTTATTGTGTTAAGAGTCAGGCTTTGACTAAGAGCGTCAGATTGATTGTGTAAAGAGCCTTAGTTTAATTGTGTCAAGAGCCTCAGATTGATTGTGTCAAGGGCCTCAGTTTGATTGTGTCAAGAGCCTCAGTTTGATTGTGTCAAGAGCCCAAGTCTTATTGTGTTAAGAGTCACACTTTGACTAAGAGCCTCAGTTTGATTGTGTCAAGAGCCTAAGTCTTATTGTGTTAAGAGTCACGCTTTGACTAAGAGCCTCAGTTTGATTGTGCAAGGAGCCTTAGTTTAATTGTGTCAAGAGACTCTGTTTGATATTGTACAGAGCAATGATTTTAACTGTGTTAGGAGCCTCAGTATTATATGAGCCTCATTTTAACTGTGTCAGGAGTCTCACTTAATTTGACTATGAGCCATGTCAGGAGTCTCAGTATGATTGTAACTAGAACCACAGTTTACCCAGCTGAACAGAATTTTGACTGACTGATTGACTAATTGATTGATCCTTGCTTGACTGATTTATCAATTATTAATGCAAGGACTTTGGCAAGCTGTTCAACAGTACTAAGAGTGTAACTATTTGAATTTGAATGTTTGTTTTAAAAGTATCTGTAGCTACAGTCCTAAGTCATTATTGATGCAACTTCAGAAAATGTGTTCTAGTGAAATTCAGTACAATTTTTCTTTTTCAGTGCTCTGTGGAATGTGGAATAGGGCAAGTGTCTCGGACAGTTGAGTGTGCCAACACAGAAGGAGAGGTGGTACCAGAAGGAGAATGTGCTGGAATCAAACCTTCCACTACCAAGTCATGTGACATGGGCACATGTGCAAAAGGCTGGTTCCAGACTGGATGGTCAAAAGAGGTTAGTCTGTTCAAGCCTCTCTGTGTTATGATATTAAAGAAAATAATGCAATACAGGTTTGTAACACTGATCAAAACATTATTGCTTACCGGTATATAATATACATTTTAAATAGATGTATTGTATAAAGGTGGAGAATGTCATTATTTGAGTGACATGATCATGTCAATATGTCGCTTAATATAAATTGTTTATAATTTTCACTAAACTTACCTTTTAAAAATCCATTCTACATAAAGATACTGTACTTGTAGAATTTTAGAGAGGGTCGTAACATACAAGAAAAGACCAGACAAATTTTTATTTAAAGTTCGGTAGTGTCAACATTATAAAAATTAGCTATGTATAGCTATTGACCAACTACATAATAAATGACATACCAGTTCATAAAAACATGATCTGATCTGATTGCTTGATTCAACCTTAAAATATTGGAAACAAACATTTTTGAGAGGAAAGGGAATATAAGTATCTGTCATGCATTTGAGGTATGTATCTGATCAGGGCTTAGGAAATTTTAAAATCTCTGTAGGTCACAGACTGCCACCCCTTGCCCGCAAAACATGAAAATAAATTGACCCCAAACCAGACTGATGAACTGACCCACTGGGCAGTGGCCTGGGGGTCAGATGACTTCATCTGAGCCACAAATACTTAAATTATTTTCTTACATATATTGTGAAATTAAGATGTTAAGGAGGTAAATTATACCTCCTAAATTTAATGACAGAAAAATTAATACATTATTAGGTTTCTCAATAAAGCTTGATAGAGATACAGTTAATAGATTAGGATTGTCAGATATTAAAAAAATTAATTTGGACAAAACAATGTTGAAGTTTATCAGAAGTTTATTTCATGTTTCAGTGTTTTACAGAATATGGAGTTTATCAGAAGTTTATATCATGTTTCAGTGTTCGACAGAATGTGGAGTTTATCAGAAGTTTATTTTATGTTTCAGAGTTTGACAGAATATGGAGTTTATCCGAAGTTTATTTTATGTTTCAGTGTTCCACAGAATGTGGCCGAGGATACCACACAAGGAATGTTTATTGTTCTGCTGAAGATGGCAGTCCTTTACCAGAACACAAATGTGGTCAGAAACCTCGTACAAAAAAATCATGCAAGAAAAAGAGACCCTGTGGGGGATTCTGGTTTGAGGGTCCTTGGTCATCTGTAAGTATACAGTAATAATTGTCAGTAGTGGTTTTTAAAACGTTTGTAAAGATATTTGTCAGTGGACAAAATCAAAGTAATCACAGTTGAAAAAAGAACAAGATTTAGGGACTCAAGAACTCTTCATTTTCCATAATGATTACATATATAAGTAAGACCTTTTTGATTGAATTGGCTAAGAATAGGTCAGAGGTTAAAATGGAGACCTTAAGTGTATTGTCTATATCAGTTGAAGAGACATGAGATTCTTGTGTAATAAATACTGAATGCTAAATTCTTTTTACTGATTTGTAGTGTTCAGCCACCTGTGGGTCCTCTGTCCAAACACGTGACATTGTGTGTATGAAAAAACTTGAGAAAAAGATGTTTGCTGTGGTCGGAGAAGAAAACTGCAAGGAGAATCCCAAGCCCCAGACCCAGAAACCCTGCCCAACATTGCCAGACTGCCCATCCGAGTGGTTCATGACAAAATGGTCGCAGGTACACTTGAAAGTTTCAACATTTTTGTGTTGTTAATATTCTTTTACAAATACACCTCTTGAAATTTGAAGTTTGCACAAGAAAGGAGAGTCATCATTCATTTAATAGATTTTTTGCTCACCTGAGCACAATGTGCTCAAGATGTCAGAAGCCATAAGGCTGAGACTTCTGAAAATTGGTCTGAAGCATTGCCTAGTTTTCCTGTACCAATAATGTTGAAATTATGCCCCTTGTTTAGTTCTTCTTAATTTTGATGATAAATTCATGACTTGACACTTGTCATTCTTAGCAGATATTCCTTTTATTGGTCTGTTACCATAATGTTGAAATTCTGAATGTTTCAGGAGTTGTACACAGCTTGACCAGAAGCTTGCTACACAAACATGCTTATCCTAAATTTTGTACCATTAATGCGAATCAGAAATATACCCTTGAATTTGAAAATTATTTTTATTATAGTCTTGATTTTCTTTAGTTCTATCATAGCTTAATCCAGACATACAGGTTTTAGTTATTGAAAATGATCCTGAAAATCACCTTTACATTTACTATGGTTCCAGTGTTCTAAGACTTGCGGAGTGGGTATAAAGACCAGAGATGTGAAATGTTTGGATTCACAGATGTCACCTAGCTCCGAGTGTAAGAAACAAAGCAAGCCCTCGTTACGGCGGACATGTAACACACAGGACTGTGACCTACCTCAGCTTGATGAAGGTAAATTGAAGTATATTTTCTGTTCGATGAAGGTAAATTAAAGAATATTTTCTGTTAATACAGTTGCAGCTTCATTCCTAGGATTGAAGCTGACCTAGTTTTTAGTCCCCTACTGGTTCACCATGCAGGACTAAAGTTTTGCCTCCATCTGTCCGTCCATCTACAAAAAATGGATCCTGCAATAATTCAAAAAGTACTTGGAATATTTTCATGGAACTTCAAACATGGATAGATGGCAATATGGAGATTATGCACATCACTTTATGTTGTTCCTGTGTTGAGAAATTTGGTTGCTAAGGCAGCAAATAGACTTGAAATATTGCAAAGATTGTGATATACTTTTGAAGCCCTTTTGATATGCATTTTAAACTTGCTACATGTTTTGATACTCAAAAGACCAGTTCACATGTCATGTCCCTTAACTCTGACATTTGACTTCACAAAGTTATCCCCCTTTTTCACATTGAAAATTCTGATGCATTTGATTGAGACTTTGTACACACTTTATTGGTGTTATTTTTAGTTTACATAATACATTCTATAACTCTTTCCCTTATATTGACAAAATTGTGCCCCTTTTTACTTAGAAAATAAAGCAGATTGTTTATTTTCTTTATATAGTTTTTCTTCTAATTACTTTTGAATTTATACAGAACCTATACAATTTTAGTCAAGTCTTACAGATCACACAGCAAGGTGCATTTATAAGTCTGTTCTTTGTATTGAAAAATAGAGATATTTATTTGTACTACATGTGAATGTTTTATCTATAACATTACACCTAGTTAATAGGTATTTTATCTTTTGTTCATTTGTTGTATAAAACATACCTTCATCTATCATTAACAAGAAACTATTGATTTCAGCTAACTTATTGTCAGTATTTGAATTTTGGTTCTATTTAGTGTGATAATGCCCTTTCCAGCTGGGGACTTTTATTGCTTGGCAATATTTTTACTTGTTTTTTTTCTTGAAATCACATTTTACATTGCTTAGTTTCTTTTGATTGCAGCAAAAAGTAAGGAATGATATTTTTGTAGTGCTTCAAAAGAGGTTTGTCAGGTATCAGATGTTTAGCAACTCAGTCAAGGAAATTAAAATAGATATAACTGTATAAGGATGCAATTTCTCTAAAGTTTTAGACTGAAAAACAAGAGAGTTAAGTTTAAAAAGTAATTATAAAATGCTTAGGCTAATTATCACCTTATGTAAAGGAAAACCCAATGAAAAGTCAGTGAACTGAATTAGAGATGTCATTTGTTTTAGTGTTTTAACAGTTCCTTAATTAGAACGGAGAAATTTAACTGACATTGCAATAAGGTAGATGTTAAATGCCACATTAGCAAAATCAGAAAAGCTGGATACATTTCATTTGGGAAATTGAATGGTAGCATAATGGTTTTTTGTTGTTGGAGAAAAAAACAAAAAATCTCAGAGGTATGCATGTCAGGAAATATTTCTCATTGATAGAATGCAATCAGATGGTGCAAAACATTTCCACCATGAAATATTTGTTAACAATAGCATTAACACCAACTGTGAAGAACATGCACTAATATTTAAACATACTTAATCACATGAAAAGCCTGCTGCTTTTAAGAAAAAAAAAAGTATTTTGAATGCATAAGCAGTGACAGCCATACAAATTGTTTTAAAATGAGTAAGTTTGTTGTTTTACCTGAAATATGTTATTTTCACTGGAACAAAAAAAATGAATGGGGAAGTTAATGTGACATTTTTCATATATATATTTCAGCCTTTTTCAAAAACTTCTAAAATAGAATTCCTTTTGTTTAAATCAAGTGACCTCTAGGGTGGGGCTAATTTTCATCCAGGGACATTGGTACCAACAATCTTTGTAGGGGTCTTGCTGGTGATCAAATATTCCAAGTTCCAAGTATCCCACCCCAGGCCTGACTCACACACACGGAAAAAATCTTCAATGAGGAACTTTGCCCCCCCCCCCCCCCCAACACTCAACCAAAATAATAACCTAATTAATATGGAAATCCAATGTTTTCATAGCTAATTCTTAAATAGTTACCATATTGTTAAATAGGTGAATGAGTTATGGAAGAAAAGCATTGTTAATGTGTTATGGAAGTAAGACATTGTGAAAGAGGTATAGCAGCTGACACAATTTGAAAGGTTTATTTGTAAAGCGAAGTACTCTTGGCCTATCAAGGAATTAACTATATATCCATTGTTTTCCCTGGAAATGAATTTCCTTTCTGTGACAAATTCCCAATTGTTGGGACATCAGTGTCCAATGGACAAGTCTAGTTGAACTTTCCATCCATCAGTCTGTCATTCTGGATGAAAACTTTAACATTGCCTATAGTTTCCTTATTAGTAAATGGATTTACTTCATACTTGAACACAACATCATTTCTGATAAGACCTTTCCATTGACTTATATGTATTTGACCTTGACCTATGGATGACCTTTACATTGAAGGTCCAGCTGTCAAAAATATTTAAATATATATTATATATATTTATATGTTTGCATACAACAATCCTTTGGGTGAGGTCTTCCAAATGACATATATCTTTTTTACCTTGACCTCTAAATGAGCTTGAGCTTGAGGTCAAATTGTTAACAACAAAACCCATTTCTTTTGAAGGATTTACAATTTGTCTTCATCTGGTCCTCATGTCAAAGGTCAGTTACAGTTACAATTTTTTTTTCAGTTCAAAGATTCTGATTTGCAGTATTCTTCACCATGATTAAACTTCCACCATTTTAAAGGAAAAGATGTACTGATGCCAAGAAATGAGTTTATTTTAATTTTTTCTCTTTAGGAACATTTCCTGATCTTCTGATAGCAAGTAAAATAGAATTCCTTTTGTTTAAATCACATTCTTCCAAACTGTTGCAAAATTTCTTATAATAATTATTTTCAAAACACTACAAGAGGCTGAATTTTTCTGACCAACATACAGGGTACTCTAAGCTTTCAGTTCTCTTATCATGTCATACGAAATACAGTGTATTTACAAAATTTGCATAAGTTTTTAATTGTATACACTTATTTTCACAGCCAAAAAACTGTCAACTGTCCAAAAAAAGCATTTACAAATGGTATTTCACAAAAATAATATAACTTATGGACAAACTTGTTATTCCTGACCGCAGAAAATGTGTCAAGTGATTACACTGAAGAACATCAAACTGACCTCAGAATGTGAACACTAGTGGTGCATGATGTCTTGAATAGTTTAAACATCTTGGCTTGTGCCTGAAATAACATCAATGTGATTGTAACTAAAAGTCATAATGCAGCAAATATTATTTAGAATTATAAAAATTCAGCAGGAAGCTGAGAATATGTGATAGAAAAAATGTCATAAGCAGTTAAGATTTTTTTTTTTTTTTGGTAAATGGATGGAATAGTTAAGTACAAGTACATAAATACTTACAAGTACCACAATTTCATAAAAATGTTAAGATCTTTGATAACTCAAACATTCCTGTCTTACTCTTCTGTCTTATTGCTTACTTAACAGAATGTTGAAATTTTGTAAAACTGTTTAAGTGAATGAGAGTACTTGAATTGTAGAGGAAACATTATGAGGCTTTCTTGTCCTTGACTGCAAGCTGTGGGCAAAAAAGCTAGTTAGAAATCTTGTATTCTTGGGAAACTGGAGGTCTGCAAAACTAATTAAATTTGAAGAAATTACAACTGAAATATTTTGCATGTATTATGCATGACACATCTTTCTTTACTTGGGGAAAATGACACTGACAAATGTTTCAATTATATTAATCCTGTAAGAGAGTGATAAATGACAATATGAAGTTAAAGTTATGAATGTTCTTGGGAGATAAGTGACTTGATGCTGTACTACTAAACAAATGAGATTTTTCCTTTTTTGATTGAAGTTTTGCTAGCACCCTTCAAAAGAATTGAGGGTTTTAGTAAGGTTGTCCTCCTGATTTTAAAATAACCTAGTTTCTTGGCAATAACTCAAGACAATTTGGTTAAATCATCTCCTGATGGTTGCCTTTCCTTAGGGAATGATGAGAGCTATTCTGATAAGCATCAACTGAATTTTATAAATAGTTGATTACATTACAAAATCATGAGCTAAATTCATGTATTATAAACTCTGTTTCTATGTTAGTAGTGCTTAGAATAACACAAGTGTTGGTTAGACTTCAAAAGTATGCATGAAATGAAATATGCTTGAATTTTTATGCATTGCACATATTTTTCAGGATGATTCTGCTGTAAAGAAAAAAAAAAACAAAAAAAAAATGTTTATTCTAAATGGTCAGAGTACTTTTTGTGTAATAACTTATTATAAACAGTCATTATGGTATTTGTTGATTTCTTACAGATCCAGGATGCAAAGACAAGTGGTCACAGTGCCCATTAGTGGTTCAAGCAAGACTCTGCCCATATAAATATTACAAAGAACAGTGCTGTATTTCATGCAAACTGCACCAACTCAAACATGAGAAACAAGAACAGCAGGAGCAACAACAACAACAGGATGTGGAAGACAAGGAACAACAACAACAGGAAGCAAAAGGAGCATAACAGATGAAATATCTGAAAACTGAAAAATATTTTGTTTTATAGTGGTTTAATGTCACTTGAATAGAAATATTTATAGTGAAATGTAGGACAAGGAAATAAGAAAATAAAATATAACATAATAGGAGAAAGAATCTGTGGATATTCATATTAGTGAGAGTTGGAAATATGGTGTAAGGGAACAAGTCTGAGTGATTCAGAGCAACCTAGTTGAAGTTAAAGGATTATTTTTTTGGTGATATTATAACTTTTAGGTAAAATGACTCGATTATTTTAGAAAAAAGGACATGATAAAACATTTATGAAACATGAAAAAGGTTAGGTGTTTTGATCTGTAGTATATGAAAGGTTGCATTTAGGATATAGTGGAAAGCAGTGCGAAGTGTCAGTCAGAGATGAAATTCCAGATTGGGTGCAGATGATAACATGTGATATATTGTAATGTCTTCCAGAATACAACAGTTGTTTGATATAGATTACCTATCATCAGCATTTTTTACCCAAGGAGAAAGTGTAGAAACCAGGACCATTTGATTGATAGAACATTGAATTAGAATTTAGCAGGATAGGCTATAAGTTATGTGTTATGAAGTAGCTAAAACTTTGTATATAATGACATGTTTCCTATGTTGTGAGCTTCATGAGTAATAGGGCTGTACCCAGTGTGCAAGTTTTTTGGGCCAGATATTTAATTACGGACTGCTGCAGTTTACATAGCAGTGCTGTAAAATAGACATGATAGACATTCCTATAGCTTATAGGGCATAACTGTAAGTTGACATTAGTGTGCAGGTGTTATATTGTGACTGTCCATTTAAGCCTTTCATCAGAAAGCTTTTTTAGCTCACCTGAGCACAGTGTTCATGTGAGCCTTTAGGACTGGTGGCTGTTGGTCGTCCATTGTCTTCGTCCATCTTCATTATCCACAGTTGTTTTTAATGACATCTCTGAAACCAATGGGCCAGATATGATCAAACTTGCCAGGGATGTTTCTTGCATGAAGCTCTAGCAAATTTCTTCAGATGGTTTTGGTTTTTGAAAATCTGGGTCACAGTAGCTAAAAATAGATTTTAAAAGTGAAAGCTTTAAAAATTTTCTCCCAAACCACGAAGACTAGAGCTTAGATATTTAGTGTGTAGCATCAACTAGTGAACTTCTACCAAGTTTGTTCAAATCATGACCATGGGGTCACAATTTGCCCTGCCTCAGGGGTCACTTGATTTCACATTGACTCGTATAGGAAAAACCTTAAAAATCTTCTTGTCAGGAATTTGAAGTCCTAGAGTTTAGATATTTGGTAAGCAACATGGCCTAATGGACCTCTACCAAGTTTGTTCAAATCATGGCCATGGGGTCAAATTGGCCCTGCCACAGGGGTCACTTGATGTTTTTAAGACCTGCTTAAGAAGAAACCTTAAAAGTCTTTTTGCCAGAAACCATAAGGCCTAGTGTTAAGATATTTGATGTGTAACATAGTCTTGTGAACCTCTTCCAATTTTGTTCAAATCTTGGCTCTGGGATCAAACTGTCCCTGTCCCTGGGGGACAACAAGGCTAAAACTAGACATTTCTGCTTTTCATCAGTCTTCATTTTTTTACTGATGTACATGTATTAGTTATTTGGTATATATGTATAATGTACATCTGCCCTTTGGTTTGATTTTAGGTCACAGGGGTCAAGGTTGAGGCTAAAAATCAAAATTGCCCACCCCAGGGGTCATTTGCTTTTTTACAGACTGACTTAGTAAAAAAAATTTAAATCTTCTACTTGCAAACTACAAGGCCTGGAGTTCAGATATTTGGTGTGTTAGTGAAAGTAGCAGTTGTTTTCAGGTGGGTGATAAAAGGGCCATCATTGCCCTCTTGTTTTGTTTCTTACTGCTTTTCATGCATTGTGGAATGTTTTTTAAACAAACACTTACTTTAGATGAATGTAAATGTCAAGTGAACAAGAAAACATTGGCAGAAAACTGCCTTAATAAAACATTAGTTTAACTGGTACTGTTTTTCCTGTTTTTAGATTTTGTTTCATTTACTAAATAAGAACAGGGTAAATTTCCATTTTGTGTTTGCTACAAGACAGTTTTTGTAGTTTTTCAGCTGCAGTCTCTCTTAAGTAATCTTTCGGATAATGAGCCTTATTTCTATAAAATACAATGTAAAGTGCAGTGTTAAAAAATGTTGAAAAAAGAAACAAAAAAACATTAGAACAATGCAAACTGTTATAGTTCTTAAACATGTATTTATATGTATTTCCATGCTCAGTATAAAATCAAGTGTCCTTGGAAACAACACCAAAATCCTGCTTATCCCCCTACCCTCCCACCTATTCTAAGATTCATTATGCTCATTCCAAAGTAATATACTGGTATGTTTTGTTAGTAGGTAGATGTAAAAAGATTGTTTTGTGACAATGAAGGGAACAAATACCTTCTATAGTTTCATTATTTTTTTTCTGTCAGCCATGAAAAATGCTGTGTACATACTTAAGTTTCTAAAGTTCTAGTAGAAGGTACATTTTCTATGTCATTTTCCAGAGAATATGCTGGATTGTGTAAATCAAGAGGTGAAATTGGAAACATTGTTTGCATCTGTATTTTGACTTGCCCAACTGAGCTTGATGAATTGGACAAACCTGACTAATGTGACCAGTGAAAGAACAAATGCAGTAAGAATATGTAAGGTTAAGTGTCTGTACAATGTAGCTTCATCTATTGAACAAGCCAGATTTGGCTCTCAAGGTAATTAAATTTTTTACTACCTGATATTTGTCACTGTGCTGGTTAAGGAGGCAATAAGTTTACATATGAGCTGATACAAATGTAACACACCATTTCCTTACATCACAGAAAGCTCTGTTTGTGTGTCCATCTTAAACATAAAACATAATGAATTGGATTATTAGGAACATGCAAGTTATTTTGCCGTGCACATTTTTAGGTGGAGGAACCACAACAAACACCAGCTTCTTTACAAACTTAATTCAGCTGATAGCTTTCATGCCTTTCTTATAATTTTTAATCCAGTAACTGGCAAATAGTTTTTTGTTTTAAAGAATGATGTTGTGATGATAACTGAAAAGCATTAGAATTATTGTATTGTTGTTAAATTGTATATAATCGTTGTTAAAAGCATTACTGAAAATGCTTGTAGCTATTATGCAATTATTAGAAGTTTATGCAAATATTATGTGTCTTATATGCAAAGCTGTGTTTATTGTTATTTAAGCAGCAGTATTTGCCTGAATAAAAGTTTTCCTTTAAAACAAAAGTGAAGCCGTAAGTGCAATTTTTAGGCTTTAAATTCATGGTTTAATAATTCTATTGTATCTCTTCTGTATATTTTTGGTACTGGTTTCTGAAATTTTTAAATAAATTGGTTTCCTCACTGCCCAGCTATTATTTTATGTACAATTTAAATAGACCTGAAATGTTATTGACAAAAAAGTCACAGTTCACAAAGGTCACGGCTTTCAGAGAAAATAAAGTATTATCATTCACAGACTGGGTTCATTATTGCTGTAAATGATTCAAGATTTACTCAGTATAAAACAAAACTGAATACCCAAGTACATTTATTCAGGCAAATAAGGCGTTCTGTATACTTGATTTGCCAGTATTTTCCTTTTATTATTATAATATATATTGTCAGATTATTATAAAAGCTCCTTACTTATTAAATCAATGACTTCTTCATTATACCACCTTGTTTTATTACTTGTTTATTGACGTCCATTATATCAACAGTTCTCTTCCCAAATTGAAGTACAAGTTTCACACCAGATTAAGAGATGCACGGTGTATATATGTTTTTTTTTGTTGTTTTTTTTAATTTATTTATTTAGATTTGACTCCATTTTCACAAATTTATAGAAAAGTTAAATAGAAATGTTGTCCCTGTGTCACTGATATTATTGGTACTTTTTTTCTTTACACTTAAAGGTATTAGTTATTGTTATTAAGTTTCTGATCTCAAAGAACTTCCAAGTTTAAGAAGCAAGATTAAACAATGATGTCATTCCAGCCAGGAAATTTTTGTACAGTAAAAACAGGGCACGCGTCTTTAAAGATAAGGAAATTGAGAAGCCAGAACTTTTAATCCAAAAAAAAGTCTTCTGAATGTTTGATTTAATTCAAACGCTTTGCAAGTAAGACAAGAGGTTTCACTAAGGGGGATAACTAAATTAATTTGCTTTCACCTACCAAGATAAATATTTAACTTGTGCAACAGGCACTGTTGTACTGGTTTTTAAGGCAGCTAGATGTATTCAGAATCTAGAAAAAAGCATGTTTAAGCGGCCCTGCTTTACATTTGTCAAAAAGACTGACAATATCAGAGACTGTTATGCTAATGTAACCAATTGCTGTAATTTTGTATCAACATCACATGTACAATCCTTATGTTCAGATATTTGGTTCTTGACAATATTTACACAGATGCTTCACCAAGTCCAAAGCACTTTCTCAGCTACCTTGCAAAATATAAATGTGTTAAGAATGATACAAAAGTGGATTGCTCTATGGCATCTTTTATTAGTTTCAGTTGGCAAAAATTGCTTTAAATGCTTTATGAATAGAAAAATGGCAGAAATTTACATGTTTTCATTGAGTTCAGAACTTCATCAGGTTATTTAACAACATTTCATGTATACATTAAGCATCATTAAATGAAGTTTATATTGTCATGTATTTGTAGAACAAACTACTGTTGTTGCAACAGTAATATGAAATAAAAAAAATAAAACTTCACTGTTCTTTTTTTCTTCCCTTTATCTCTTAGAGTCTGCAATACATTGCATCAGTGTTTCATCATAATGGTAGTAGACTTGTAAAAGATATAACCTCATACTAGTGTTTAACCTCTTCTATTCTCTGCCCAGTTTATTGGTTGCCCATATGACGGACACTACTTGCAGGGATTAGTTATTTTACTTTGCAGGGGACAGTGCAAGATACAGAGAGCATCTCATTCTAGAGACACCCCTGGTTCTTTTCCATGCTCAGTGTATAGCACTGATATGTGTGAAACTGTATCAGTTTAAGAGTCTGCAATACATTGCATCAGTGTTTCATCATAATGGTAGTAGACTTGTAAAAGATATAACCTCATACTAGTGTTTAACCTCTTCTATTCTCTGCCCAGTTTATTGGTTGCCCATATGACGGACACCACTTGCAGAGATTAGTTATTTTACTTTGCAGGGGACAGTGCAAGATACAGAGAGCATCTCATTCTAGAGACACCCCTGGTTCTTTTCCATGCTCAGTGTATAGCACTGATGTGTGTGAAACTGTATCAGTTTAACATCTGATCCAAAAGACAATTATTAATGTAATAGGAGCTGGGGATCAAACTCGCAACCCCTGGATTACCAGTCAAGCACATTACCATTGGACCATTCCAGCTCCTGCACAGGGGAGAGTTGAGAATTTCTAGCACAGAATAGTGGCAAGTTACTGACTTTCCTGGGTTCACTATGGCATTAAATAAACTGGCCAATCAAAATCAAGCTTATAATTAATATCCCTTTACTATTCACTGCATTTTGTGTGGCTATTTATTTACCAGCTCATTTTATGGGGCAGTTAATTTACCACTTTTTTATATGGGCAATTAAATAAAATTAATCAAATTATTAAGAAAGAAAGTAAAAGACTTTCTATAAGACATCATATGTTGTTTCTATCAAGCTTCGAAGAACAGTAGGCATCACATAATCACAAACTGTAGGCATCACATGATCACAAACTGTAGGTGTCACATGATCACTAACTGTAGGCATCATATGATCACAAACTGTGATCTACTTTCCTTGCAAGTTTGAATAACACTGTAAAATAAAGGACAAACTGTAGGCATCACATGATCACAACTTGTAGGCATCACAAGATCACAAAATCAACTTTCTATGCAAGTTTGAAATAATAACACTGTAAAACTAGAAATAGGTTTTTGATTGAACAAAAACATATGTCTCCCCCCAGCCAGTTGCTGCAGGCAGTATTGAGTCAGACGATTGTAAAATTTGACATTTAACCTCCAAGTGTGACCTTGACCTTGAGACACCACACCGGCAAAGTGGTTTTTGCATGTCGCCTTGATGAGGTGAACATCTGACCCAAGTTTCATAAAAATCCTTCAAGGGCTTCTGAAGATACAGAGTGGACAAGATTTTGTGGCATTTGACATTTAACCTCCAAGTGTGACCTTGACCTTGAGACACCACACCCGCAAAGTGGGTTCTGCACGTCGCCTTGATGAGGTGAACATCTAACCCATGTTTCATAAAAATCCTTCAAGGGCTTTGGAAGATACAGAGCGGACACGATTTTGTGGCATTTGACATTTAACCTCCAAGTGTGACCTTGACCTTGAGACACCACACCCACAAAGTGGGTTCTGCACGTCGCCTTGATGAGGTGAACATCTGACCCAAGTTTCATAAAAATCCTTCAAGGGCTTTGGAAGATACAGAGCGGACAAGATTTTGTGATGGATAGACAGAGGGACGGACGGATGGACAACCGGGGGAAAAACAATATGTCTCCCCCATTTTTGGGGGGAGACATAATAAAGGACACAAAGAACACACTTGTTTGGTCATTTTAAAAGAAATTTAATAACAAATAAAAAATGCATAAATTATCAAATTATACAAAAAGTAAAGACTAAATAAAGACTGAAAATATAAATGAAGATGAAACTTAAAAAGTACTGAGGTCGAAAATTTTTTTAAAGAAAACCAAGTCTATATTATTAACACTGAAAACTAAAATCTTTTAAATGATTTTGGGAAAAAAACAAAGCACTGTTTAAAATAGTTTCTTCAGTATTTTTGCTAAGCCCATTTGGACTGAATTTAAAACCTGAGGTTCTTAAAAATGCCCATTTTTTAATATGTATGTAAAAGTGGTCAGATAAGATTTACAGTGACAAAGCTCTGTTGTAACAGGTAACAATATTCTAATTTAGTCTTACTAAACCTGACATGACTAATCTATCATTTCTTGCTTCTCTCAAGCATTTAAAGCAGGTCACCACCAAAAAAGATCTCAGCACTTGAAGGTCAGAATATATTTTTTATCTGAGCAATAGATTATACTGTTGTGTACAAATTTTCCAAACCACTGTTCAAAAAAGCCGGTATGTTATTTCAAGTCCCCAGACTGAGATATTTTCAATGCAGAGGGCTTTCATTCGAAGCTTCAACAGACAACTTATTTCTTCCTTATGGTACAAAAAAAAACATCATTCAGAAACTTGGTTTCAAGCCGTAGTCTTCATTATAATGCAAAACATTATCTAAAAATCTTCAGTCCTTTATTACAATTTGGAAACCTTTTCACCCAAAATATTGGCCTCCAGTAGATAAGAAAGATCTTTTTGGTTGAGGCACTGGCATCATTCCAGGGCCTCCACTGCTTCCCGGCTTCCTGGGAGCAGCAGTTGAGGACGAACCAGCAGATCCATATTTAAACTGACTGAGAGAGGTACCAGATGACTTTTTGGAGAACCAGCCACTTCCAGATCTGAAATAAATGAAAAAAAATTGTATTATGAGAATGCTATTAACACATTGATACTATTTTTATCTTCAAGGACATGAAAACCCCACTATTTTACAGCATCCAAAGATAGCTTGTATTTCAGTTAATCCAACTTTAAGATATTAAATTTTCTGAGATAGATTTATTCATAGGTTATATTTGCAAATGATAGTCCGGATTTGTTATCTCTGCCTCCATCAAAATATGAAACCAATTTAAATGGTCATAAAAATTCCTTAAATCTAAACTGAATATCTTTTAGATTACATGAATGCACAATGTGGATACATGAATCATCTTACCCCGAGGAAGACGTAGCTTTTGTTCCTTTTGCAGATGTTGATTTCGCCCCAGGCTTGCCTGCCGTTGCCTTCTTCTTGCGGAAAAATGTCTGTCAAATAAATACAAAAAAATCATTCACCCATCAAGATAATGAACTAAAATATCTAAGAAATGGATGCAACTGGTTAAGATTTAGATGTTTTGACTCATTAATGGAACAATCTTTCCTGACATGTTAGAGGGGTAATAGCAGTACACCTTCCACAAACTTTCCTTTTCATTTTTGAAGTTGCACTTGAATCAAGTTTCATTATTCCAAGTAATTTGAGACATATGTCACACAGAATGTTGAGATACTAATGATATGAAGAAATTTTCTAAATTTCCGAGAATTTTTATCAACTTTACAGATATCAAAATAAAAAGAGACAAAAGGTCACTGAAGCTTTCTGAACAACAACAAAAAAAAAAAATAGAAACCCATACCTTTTTACCGCCACCTCTGCTCCTACCCCTACCCCGACCACCTCCTGAGAAGTTGGATCGATTAGAACTGGCAAAGTAATCCGAGGTTGTAGATGTCATCCATTCTTCTGGGTCACTGTCTTCAACCTTTTCTCCTTCTTCTAGAGCTGGAAAACATTTTACTAACTATTTAATTCAACCAAGTGCTACTATTTTAATTACTATCTATGTCAGTACATCATTTTTTATGACTACAAGAGTTTTTACTTACGTGAGAAAGAAGTGAAAGGTATGACCTGCCCATATTCTTTTATACAGTATAACTTCTCTGATTCAAACTTCAATAAATCAAATTTCTTGGTGTATCTAAAGCTCAGTGTATTTCTGAAGTCCCATTTTTTTCCCCTAATATATGAGGTTTTCAATGTTTCAAAGTATTATTTTTGTCCCTAAGGTAATAAAAAAGTGATAAGCTCTAAAACCTGTAAAAATTAATGCACTTTTTTCACATCTGTTTGATGCTGTGAGAATAAGCCCGGAGCCCAAATACTAATCAGATGACATGCGTAAACACAATAAACAGTTTGTCTTGGTGTCAAACAAGATAAAATTTGTAACCAGTTTTTTTTCCAGTGACACCATTTTGGTTTTGAGAAAATCCTCGAGAATGCAAAAAAGGTTTTGTTAATTTAAATAATATTACTTATTGTCTTTTTTTTTTGTATTTATGCATTTGGTAAATAAAATAAAATAATGCTTAAAGAGTATAGTATTTTCTCAACTGGAACTGCATCAGATACAAATGACCGGCCTGTTTAATGTCTTTGCAATTAAACAATATCATAAAAATGAACTGTACAAAGTTGACAAAGATATCGCAAAATATTAATGTTAAAAGAATAATTGACAAAAAATGCCCTAGAATCATAAATGAGGATTTGCTTGTAAATCAAAGTATCCAGCTTTGGGTTAGCCACTATTCATGCATGAATCAAAGTATCCAGCTTTGGGTTAGCCACTATTCATGCATGAATCAAAGCATCCAGCTTTGGGTTAGCCACTATTCATGCATGAATCAAAGTATCCAGCTTTGGGTTAGCCACTATTCATGCATGAATCAAAGCATCCAGCTTTGGGTTAGCCACTATTCATGCATGAATCAAAGTATCCAGCTTTGGGTTAGCCACTATTCGTGCATGAATCAAAGCATCCAGCTTTGGGTTAGCCACTATTCGTGCATGAATCAAAGCATCCAGCTTTGGGTTAGCCACTATTCATGCATGAATCAAAGTATCCAGCTTTGGGTTAGCCACTATTCATGCATGAATCAAAGTATCCATGTAAGTAGGCTTTACTGACAGTCCCTTCAACTTCAATTCATTCAAATTATACTGTTTTCTTAGAAATTCCATTTGTGTTATACCTTACTTTAAGTGCTGTCAGGCTAGATGATTTTGAAACTAATTTTTTCATACTTGCAACCCTGCAGACTTCCTGGATAAAGCTTAATATTACTGATAATTGGAAGAAAAATGATGAAATGTCATCAGAATTCTACCAAAAATACGAACTATGTTTAAATCAACTCCACTTACATACATGTACTCCTACCTACCTACATGTATTATTAAGGTTTAGGATGTCTTGAAATGCATGTTGACCGTTGTCTGCACTGGTGTTAATGGAAACCATGATAAAGGTGAAACATATTATTATTTAATAGTTTTGATGGGCATGAACTGTGAAGAATTCATGATCTGTTCCCTTTCACCCTCAGATAGGTACTTACCATTGATCATGGCAGCATAGTTATTTGTAATGTTGAGGAAGCGTTCAGCATGGTAAAGTCTCAGCTTGTTCATTGTCATTCCTTCTACAGTTAGCAGTTCTTCCTCAGATGTTGGCAGCTTCTCAGACATTACACGCAGCAAGTTGTGGGAGAAAATGTTGAAGAAATTCACTGTTCCTGACCGCTCCCTCACTGAAAATTCAAAGTATCATTTTGATTTGTAACAGAAACAGAAAAATATTTAGCATTTGATAAAATTTTATAATCTGTTAACAGTTTTCTGCAGCAAACTACTTTCTGGAGTTTTCAAAGGATGAACCAATACATAGAACACTTTACTTGGTTGGAAAAACATAATATTATATATAAAGTCTACTGGTGACCTTACTAAAAAATACTGCAAAAGAAGGATTCAATCTATGACTGTCAGGATAAAAGTTACCGGTACCTTTTCCCACTACAATTCTTTGAGATATCGCTTACTTTAATTCTCAGTCTTTATAATTCTCTGTTTTGAACTTTTTCTATTCATATACAGTCCACAAAGATAGTAAAATGTACTACATACCTATTTCTTCTGCTAAAGCCTTCAGTTCTTCATAACAGGCCTCTGTCAGTCTTGCCTTTTCACTGACTGGTTCTGTTCCAATCTTGATTTCCTTCTTTTTTCGATTCTCCTGAACTTGTAACTCGATCTACAAGTATTACAGAAAATAACTACTGTGGAAACTGCTGTTGTATTCTTTATAAGTGTAGGAAACACTAAAACTCATTTGTCTGTACATATGTATAACAAACTGATTCAGAGAGTTCAGATAACTTTTGTATCAAGTTTCAGTCAACGAAATATTTATATAACCTTAGTTAGAAAAACTTAAATTACAATCATTGCAAACATTTCTGTTTTTCTATTCTTACTTCTTAAAACTGCTTTTTTCAGATGCTTTCAATTATAGAAGGATTGTGGATGATCATTTGTCTATTTCTTCATTTAGAAACATATTCTTAGAATAAGCAGAAAATAAAAGTGTAAATTCATTAATAACAAAAACAGTTTCATACTGACCTTCAACTTCCCAATAAGAACATCTTGGGCCTTTCTACCAAGTTTGATATAGCATGCTGTATGGTCCATTGCTGTGATTTTCAATTCCTCAAAGAGAACACCATCTATGACTAGTTTCCTGAAGAGTCTGTCTGCATCTTGTCTACTGTATGCTGAACCTCGACCATGCATAGGATGCCTGTCATGTCCTGAGTCTGTGATCTTACTATTCTTGGAACCTGGAGCAGAAACAAAGTTAAAATATAAGTTCATCAAACAGAAATGGAAGTTCACAAACTTTAACAATACTCAACAGCATAATGCAATGTGACAAGTTCATTTTTTCTGACCATATACTCTTTGCTGAAATACTCCAGACATCAACAGAAAATTGAAATATGACTAAAAATCATTTTGGTCAAAACATATTGGAAAATATGCCCTAATACACTTAAGTATATTATGTACACGCTGTATAAGATAGGTTTGGCAAAACCGGAAAAAACAGTATGCTACCTAACATTGGATAGGAACCTCTCTTGTTCTTTAGTTATACTGTAAGTATAGAGTAGTCTTATTTCTTTCACTAATACTAACAAACATAACATCATTGAATAAGGTCTTTCTCTTACATACCTTTAAACATCTCCACAAAGTGTCTGAGGGTGTAGCTTACATACCTTTAAACATCACCACAAAGTGTCTGAGGGTGTAGCTTACATACCTTTAAACATCTCTACAAAGTGTATGAGGGTGTAGCTTACATACCTTTAAACATCTCCACAAAATGTATGAGGGTGTAGTTTACATACCTTTAAACATCTCCACTAAGTGTATGAGGGTGTAGCTTACATAACTTTCAACATCTCCACAAAGTGCATGAGGGTGTAGCTTACATACCTTTAAACATCTCCACAAAGTGTCTGAGGGTGTAGATTACATACCTTTTAACATCTCCACAAAGTGTATGAGGGTGTAACTTACATACCTTTAAACATCTCCACTAAGTGTATGAGGGTGTAGCTTACATAACTTTTAACATCTCCACAAAGTGTCTGATGTGTAGCTTACATACCTTAAAACATCTCCACAAAGTGTATGAGGGTGTAGCTTACATACCTTTAAACATCTCCACAAAGTGTATGAGGGTGTAGCTTACATACCTTCAAACATCTCCACAAAGTGTCTGAGGGTGTAGCTTACATACCTTTTAACATCTCTACAAAGTGTATGAGGGTGTAGCTTACATACCTTTAAACATCTCCTAAAAGTGTATGAGGGTGTAGCTTACATACCTTTAAACATCTCCACAAAGTGTATGAGGGTGTAGCTTACATAACTTTTAACATCTCCACAAAGTGTCTGATGTGTAGCTTACATACCTTAAAACATCTCCACAAAGTGTATGAGGGTGTAGCTTACATACCTTTAAACATCTCCACAAAGTGTATGAGGGTGTAGCTTACATACCTTCAAACATCTCCACAAAGTGTCTGAGGGTGTAGCTTACATACCTTTTAACATCTCTACAAAGTGTTTGAGGGTGTAGCTTACATACCTTTAAACATCTCCACAAAGTGTCTGAGGGTGTAGCTTACATACCTTTAAACATCTCCACAAAGTGTCTGAGAGTGTAGCTTACATACCTTTAAACATCTCCTAAAAGTGTATGAGGGTGTAGCTTACATACCTTTAAACATCTCCACAAAGTGTATGAGGGTGTAGTCACTGTTTCTACCAGAAGTCAGATCTTTCACACATTTGATAATGGCTTTCACATCCTCTGTTACATCACGTAACTTAAAGGTCTCCTGAAAATGTAAATAAAAAACCATAGATTTTAAATTAAAAGTATAGTTTATGTTTACCAAAAATGTATAAATACTATACAAATGACATACATGCAGAAAATAAGGACAATAAGAATAACACACTGATATATGCAAACAGAAATGTTTCCATAATTAAACAAATAAACTTTTAAGTTGGGTCTCTATAAGAATGAACCCCAACCATGTGTCTGTCCAAGTATTGGCTTTAGGATAAATGTTAACGACATACCCAAAATTACACGACCACAAATATTTAAACACTTAATCTCTGAAATCTCATGGAATGAAATGTAACCAACATTACCTTTGAGACACAATTATCACATATGGCCTGTCTGACCTGACTGCACTGTGCCCTGTCAAATCCTGCTTCGCCAAAGTAAGTAAGGAGCTGTGCTCTCCGACAGTCAGCAACATTCTCACAATATTGTATCATACGGAACAGGTTATCAATGTGAACTCGCTTAGACTCATAGGTGGCACTCTGATCCACTGTAATAATATAATACTTAGCTGTAGCAATTTCATAGCCTGGATGATAATAACTATACATTAATAATAACTTCACACACGTTTTACAAATACAGGTATATGTTAAAATAAAATCATTTCCTTTTAAGACTTTTGAGTAAAATAAACAAAACATAAAGATTTGTCCTAAGATATCATACTTCAGGAGGAAAATAGGCAGTCAACATATCATTCGTTTTAATATATTTTTTTCTTTAACAGGCATTTGAGATTGAAAAAAAAAATAAATAAATAAAAGAATATTTTGAGTTGTACTGTGAAAAAGTTTGGACAGTTTACTTTCAATGATTCTTCGCAGCCGTTTCACATCCTGGTACGTGTAGAGCAGTATACAGTAGGCAAGTAGACCATCTCTTCCTGCACGTCCTGCCTCCTGGTAGTAACCTTCAACAGACTTTGGCAACGAGTAATGGATGACAAATCTAACATCAGGCTTGTCTATTCCCATACCAAAAGCAATGGTAGCACAAATAACCTACAGTCATGGAAACAAATACAAAAATTTTTCACATCAACAGAAACACTTTAATGGCTGGTGTTAACTGCAGATTAACATTTAATCAGTATAAATTACCTTCAATTTGTTTCTGACTGTCCTAACTTTCTCTGTGGCTTGTAAGTAAACTGTATTGCAAATTGGTAATATATGTTCTGAAACAACAAACCTTGCATCTGTTGCCCTGTATCCATTTCTCCTGTATCATCGTCCTCTCTCCATCTGTCAGTCCAGCATGATATGACACAGATAATATACCTGCTTTACTTAATGCCTTAGCAACATCATCACACTCCTTCCTACAATGAATCAGATTACAGGTCAATTAACATGTGTTGTGAAAAACTTCCCTTCTTAGCAGTCAATGTAGCAATATGAGGTAGAACAACCTGTGAAAACACCCTAAAGATACTACTGCAAGTGTCTTCTGTTTTTCTTTTAATTCTTTCAATTATCTGAAAGCATACTGATCACTGTGACAAGAAATGGTGTCTTAGATAACCCCAAACTCACTTTTAAAATGTTGTCAAAGTTATATTATTGTTCAAAATAAGGAAGATGCATGAAAACACAGTGAATGTTCAGAAATGTTCTAAATTTGAGATAGCAAAAACAGCTAATATTTCTAAGATTGATATAGAGGACACTGACCTATCTCTATGGATAAAAAATTACCATTTTCAATTGTGCTCAATAAAATAATCAACTTTCTTATCACAATGCATATATTTCAGTAAAAAGATTAGTAAAGTTTATTTTTTAAAGAACACACCAGTACAAAATGGATTTGATAATATTTCCAGGGTCAATTTGACAGCTGATATAAGTTAAATGATTTGATACCTTGAGAGGCAGTAGACTATGCCACATTTGCCAGGAAAGTCTTCTTTTATCATCTTTATGATGTCATTGGTTGCTGACGATGGCTTCTTAGGTCGAACCTCAAACTTCAGGTTTGGGCGATTAAAACTAGAGGTGAACCTGTGACAAAAATATTTCAATACTACATCTGTTCACCTATGTACAAATGTTTGTTAGATATATATTAATGAATCTTTTTGTTTATCTCAATACTTGGTTACTTTACTAAATCAACTAAATAGCCTTTTAAAATTTTCTTATTTACATGACAGTATGAAATTTCTGCTCATACAAACAATGAAAACTGCATCACTGCTTTCTTTGTTATCTTTTGATTTACTTACAATACAATGTATGAGAATAAAATATCGAAGAAACATTAAATTCAGACAAAGAACAGCTAAAAATCTGAAACTTTATTTAATAATACAGTTCTATAACATTGTACAACTATACTTATTTATCAAACAAGGAATCGGTAGAACTGATGGATGCTCCCTGAATAAATGCCAATTCCAAAAGGGCTATTGTTTAATATGTATTTTTTTTAAAGTATGAAAAATAACAAAGGGCAATAACTCCTAAATTATGCAAAATAGAGTTACGGTTCTTGCACGCTGCACTTCTCCTCATAGAGATCTATCTACCAATAAAGTTTCATGTTAATATCTCTTATACTTTGTGAGATATGCCCCGGACAAAAAATAAGTATGAGAAATTTCAAAGGGCAATAACTCAAAAATTAATAAAGCAAAAGTTATGGTTTTTGTGCACTGCACTGCTCATCAATGAGATCTATCTACTTATAAAGTTTCAAGTTGATAACTCTTATACTTTGTGAGATATGTCCCGGACAAAAAATAAGTATGAGAAATTTCAAAGGGCAATAACTAAAAAATTAATAAAGCAAGAGTTATGGTTTTTGTACACTGCACTGCTCCTTAATGAGATCTAACTACCTATGAAGTTTTGTCTTGATACCTCTTATAGTTTTAGTGTTATGCTCCGGTCAAAATTATGATGGATGGACGAACGGACGGACAAAGCGGCAACTATATGCTCGCCCTTGGGGGAGCATAAAAATAGATAAATTACCATTTAGGGTCTTTCATATGAAGCTGGTGACAAATATCTCTCCTGACCCGCATTGTGGCAGTTGCTGTAAGGGCCATCAGGGGCACCTCAGGGAACTTTGATTTCAGGACTCCAAGTTTCTTGTAGTCTGGTCGGAAATCATGTCCCCACTGAAATAGTGTTTTGTATAACATCAAGTAATAACGAAAAAAAAAATCATCATTTAACAAAACAGAAAACCTAGTTCAAGTTTTTCTTCCTGAAGCAAAGTCACAAAGTAGTGCAAATTCAAAAAATTATTAACCTAAATTATCATTCAGTAATCATCATTATTATCACATACAAAACATTGCTATAAATTGTCAATCTTAAAATCAAAACCCATAGTAGCTAACTAAAAATGGAAACTGGCAGAGAAAATACCAACAAGAAATAAAGAAGTTTCAAATTTTGCTGGAAAACTCAACATTTCAATAGTTAAGAGCATAAACCTCAAGATAGCATAGTGAAAGTAAGAACTCACTGAGCTGACACAATGGGCCTCATCTATGACAAATCTATCCAAGACTTTTCTACTGTACAGATTCTCAAGAACATTGAGTAACTTTTCACTGGCAGATATCTGTAAGATAAACTCAATGATTTATAAATACTTTCTACAAGCTGGGATACAAATAGGCTAATAAAACTACATGTACATTTAGCTACCATAAGGATTTTAATCATTTTACATGTATTTACACAAGAATCCAGAATAAACTGAAAAACAAAAATAGCTGTGTAGCCATGCAGCACTACTTGAGATTTCACTTATCTCCAAGAGAGCTCATTTCAAAACTTTTGCAACAAACTTTAATGTAGAATTTCAATTTTTCTTCTGTGTAGTAACAACATGTAGCCTGCTGTTTAACAGATGATACTTTATTTTATTCAAAAATGCATAAAAAATAGTACAACCTGCCAAAATTTGACACAACGATATACCTTACTTTTTCTGGTGTAACATATAGGAGTCTGATTTCTGGAATTCTCTTGTATAACTTCCTGTAGAGCATATCAGCTTCACTGAGAGATACATCACTGGACAAGTGACCTGCTGGTACCTAGAATATAGCAAAAGTTCAAAATGATCCCTATCATTGTTTCATTTTTTAAAATCAAAAGCAATGAATGTATGTTCACTCACAAGAAGGTTTATACATCTGGCAAATAATTTCCAAGTAATGTTGTGCCAATTCCTGAATAAGGTTTGTACAGAGTTTACACACTGAAAAACTTGTTGAAGTGTTAAAAGATCACCAAAATCTGTCAGTGACAAACTTCAGAAAAAAGATACAAAAATAAATAAATAAATGGACTAAATAAATACAGAAGAAATGTACCTGAAGGGAATTCAGTTTCTGTACTTGATCCTGAATTAGAGCTCTGAGAGGGGAGACAACTATAGTGACACCTCCAGACACAAGGGCAGGTAACTGGTAACACAGACTTTTCCCTCCACCTAACAGAAAATTGATAAAATAAGTTGGTTTCCAGCATTCAGATGTACAATAAAAGCTCCATTATCATGACTGCCTCAAGAGCTTTCTCTGATAATAGATAATTCAGCAAGATCAGTAAACTAAATCTGAGTAAGTTAAGGTTTCAAATGAATTTATGGATATTTGCATAAACCTTGCTGATTATCACTTTGCACTTGAGGATGAGATATTAGAGTTAGGAAGAGGGTCCTTTTGTTATAAGAAAACTGACAGAAAAAAACAACATCTAGATTGTGGAGACAAAAGACAATTTCTGTTAAAAAATATTGTTCTAGCCAAATTAACTTTCCATTGTCTGGAGTAAAGAGTTTTCAGACTGGAGAGAGTTTTCAAATGAAATTAAAGAAAAACTGAATCAGGACTTTGAATATAGTCAGGGGAGGATTACAGATTGTAGGGAATTAAGAACTGAAAGATTTAACTCTATGTTCTGTAACACTGGGATATAAAACAAATCTTCACACAATCTCAGTTTATGCTGGTATTCTAGAACATTTACATATATTTTTACAATACTTTACCTGTAATACGATTTAACATTGGAAGTTGTGTGTTACAAACTGAGCTACCATTAGACCAAATTTTACATGTACAGTGTAAGTCTTATCCATCTGTTCTTATTCATAATTAATGACTTGAATCTTTTATTTTCTAATCCAAAGGTATTACTGAGAATTTTTAAGCAATAATTTAATACGTCAAATGAATGAATTTTTGTTGTTGTTAAGTCAATTAGTTAAAAGTTAACAAACCTGTAGGCATGAGAACGAAGGTATCATGTTTCAGCAGTGCAGCGTTGCAGGCCTCTAACTGATGTCGTCGAAACTTCTGAAGACCAAACACCTGGTTGAACACCTTTACCATTTCTCTACTGTGGTCAAATGAGTACCCGGAGAACTCACTGTGTTCTGGTGGAGGTTCTACTGCTTTTACATTTGTAAGACTTCTAGCCGAATCTGCAAAATGGATGTTATACCATATATTTTTCCTCTTTTCATTATCATAATAACCAAATGTTCATTACAAACAAAATTACACCTACACTTAACCTTACTTAAAGAAACAATTTCTCAAATACACACATTATATCTTCTTCATATGGTTTATTAATCATTATACATGTATTCATGTTTCATTTGCAATGGAAGTTCAAACCCTGAAAAACCAGAGAAAGCAAAAGAAAGGGTCCACAGTATTTAACTTTACCTTGCTTAGTTCTAGTATTTAGTTCTAAGTAACTAGAACTTCTAAAGTACCTTTACATAAACTGACAGCTTTCATTTCATGTAAAAGAACCTGTAGTTTAAACACTTAGGTTAATAAATATTGTAGTCACTATAAAATTGGATGTACATGTATATTAAACAGACCTGCTGATTGCTGGGGGTTATTTGGTTTAGATATGTGAAGTAATTTTTCTTCTGATAAAATCTCATTGAAGTTCTCATCTTCATCATCAAAGTCATCTATAATTTCATCCCTTGAATACTCTTCAGGGTAGTTATTATTTCCCTTGACTGCACTATGTCCTGACTGGTTCACATTTTGTCTTGAAGGTGCAGACTGGTTTGCCAGTTTGTATCCAAATTCAAATTCTTCTGCCATATTGAGATTCAATTCTTCATCAATACTGTCAAACATATCTGGTTCATTAATATCTGGGGTATATTTTGTTGCTAATTCAGGTCTCCCAACTGGTTGGTTAGGTGACAAAAAAGATAAATCAGAAGAAATATTCATCACACTGTTAGAATTATTTAACTTTCCTTTTGGTAAATTGTGTCCTTGGCTTTTTTGAAGCATAGATGAGGTTGATTTTGGTCGAGGAAATGACACTGGGGTTGAGGTAGTACTGCAATTATTGTCAGAAACGTCTAAAGATCCATTCAAAGAATGACGACTAAATCGTGACATAAAATTTACATGTGTCTGTGTTAACAATGCATCATCTTCAAAGAAGCTCTCTCCACATGGGATTGGTGACCCTAATTTGCTTCCTGTGTTTGATAAACGAGCCACTGAAGACTTCTGTACAGTACTGGTAATTGGATCCTGTCTAACTCTGGTAATGTTGTCAGGTGTCATAGTTTTACAAAACTGCAAGAATAAATCTGGTTTCAGGGATTCCAAACCTTTTTCTGAAGGTTTGTGAGCACCTGTTTTGTTACTATGCTTCTGAAACAGATTTGCAGACCCTGCCTGCTGCTTAATCTCAGACCTGAAAAAATACAACAACAACACAACTTGATATGTTAATAAACATGACTGTAATTTTACACTTTTACAAAGTATCAATCAATTAGAATTCAGTCAAATACAGTTTTTGACTTTTTTTTTTTACACCTTAACAATTCAAAACAAGCTGTGAAACTGGAATGAAAAGTTTAAACTTTTCTATTACAGAGAATAATTTGTAATGTATTTGCCCATTCACTTCTATCTAGTATAATAGAAATCATGTACTAAAATGCTATACATCAGACTTAAATAATCCTTTCTTTTGATAATTCATTATGAAACCAAACCTTTCAAAATGACCCAGCCACTGAGCTGTTAAGTGACCTGCGATCTACAGTAAAAGTCTGATAACTCAGTCAGTAGAGAACAAGAAAAATGTCTGAGTTATCAAAGTACTCAAGGCATTGAAAATCACATCTTTTTTCATGAAAACTGTTCTACATTTTATCTGTAAGGGAAATACTTGCACTTAATTATTCAATTAACACGTGCCTCTGAGTAGCCAAATTAATAAACAAATACCTAACAGGATCACAGGTGGTTCTCAAGTTATCGAATTATCAGTATTATTACACTAAAGTTATCCATGGTAATGAATAAGTAAACATACATGTATGGAAAGTCTGACCAAGACTGCAGAGAGATTTTGAGTTATCCCAGGATCTCGAGTTATTGATGCTCGAGTGAATAAGTTTTACTGTACTTCAAAACTAAAATAAGTACTTCTCCTTACCTCTTAATCAGAAGATCTTGCACCATTCTGAAATTATTTTTGAAACAAGACATCATGTCAGAGACAGTCAGGTGTCCCAGAAGCTCACAGATTTCATCAGTGACTTGTAGAAGCCTGATCTGTAAATCTAGCAGCTCTGTGTCAGTATGATTCTTGCTGGAGTCAACAACTGGGCAGTTTACTTCCACTAGAGAAAAGAAATACAGCATTTAAATTTAACAGTAAGTATCTAATCAGTGATTTAAATACAGATAGTAAGATCTTACTTAAAAGATAGTCGGACCGATACCGGGCAGCAGGTCTTTGTTTTAGGACACACATGATCCAAAAGTGTCAGGACCCTGAGGCCGATGAAATCCCTACCTCACAATAAGCCATTAAAACCCTCTTAAAATGTCTTTGCATGATTTTACTTCTTTCTTTTTTTTCAAGAAAAAAAAAAAGGAAAAAATTATTGTTCGAAATATTTTTTATACGTCAGGACAGCTATGAGAATAAAAACAAGAGGGCCATGATGGCCCTGAATCGCTCACCTGAGTATGACTGCTTTCAACAAAGTTGCTATGGACCTGGTTAATTGACCCAAGATGACCCATATTCGAACTTGACCTAGAAATTATTGAAACAATCTCTTTGACAAATTTCCAGGATATTTGGACTGAAAAAGTAGCATCTAGAGTGTTAACAAGGTTTCTCAATATTTAGGCTCTGTGACCTAGTTTTTGTCCCAGATAACCCATATCCAAACTTGAGCTACAAATCATCAAAACAACCTATCTGACAAATTTCAAGGACATTGGAACTTAAAATGTAGCCTCTAGAGGGTTTACAAAGTTTTTCCATATTTGGGCTCTGTGACCTAGTTTTTGACCCAAGATGACCCATACTCCAACTTGAGCTAGAAATCATCAAAAAAACCTGTCTGACAAATTTCCAGGATATTTGGACTGAAAATGTAACCTCTGGAGTGTTAAAAAGTTTTTTACATATTTGTACCATGTGACCTAGTTTTTGATCCCAGATGACCCATATCCGAATTTGAGCTAGAAATCATTGAAACAACCTTTCTGACAAATTTCAAGGACATTTGGACTAAAAATGTAACCTCTAGAGCTTTTACAAGGTTTTTCTACTTTCTGGCTCTGTGACCTAGTTTTTGACCCCAGAGAACCTATATTCAAAACTGAGCTAGAAATCATCCATAGAATCTTTCTGACAAATTTCCAGGTTATTTGGACTGAAAATGCTACTTTAGAATATTAACAAGGTTTTTCTATATTTGGACTCTGTGACCTAGTTTGTGACCCCAGATGACCCATACTCGAACTTGATCTAGAAATCCTCAAGGCAATTTTTCTGACAAATTTCCAGATTATTTGGGCTGAAAATGTAACCTCTAGGTGTTAACAAGATTTTTCTATTTTTGGGCTCTGGGACCTAGTTTTTGAACCCAGATGACCCATATCTAAACTTGTGCTAGAAATCTTTGAAGCAACCTTTCTGACAAATTTCCAGATTATTTGGGCTGAAAATGTAATCTCTGGAGTTTTAACAAGATGTTTCTATTTTTGGGCTCTGTGACCTAGTTTTTGAACCAAGATGACCCATATTTGAACTTGAGCTAGAAATCATAGAAGCAACCTTCCTGACAAATTTCAAGATTATTTGGTCTAAAAATGTTACCTCTAGAGTGTTAACAAGGTTTTTCAATATTTGGGCTCTGTGACCTAGTTTTTGACCCCAGATGACCTATATTTGAACTTGACCTAGAAATCATCAAATCAACCTTTCTGACAAATTTCAAGATTATTTGGGCTGAAAATGTAACCTCTAGAGTGTTAACAAGATTTTTCTATTTTTGGGCTCCGTGACCTAGTTTTTGAACCCAGATGACCCATATTTGAACTTGAGCTAGAAATCATCATTAGAACTTTTCTGACAAATTTCCAGGATATTTGGACTGAAAAAGTAGCCTCTAGAGTGTTAACAAGGTTTTTCTATATTTGGGCTCTGTGACCTAGTTTTCCAACCCTGATAACCCATGTTCGAACTCGTCCGAGATATTAATGAGACAAACATCCTGACCAAGTTTCATGACAATTGAGGCAAAAATGTGACCACTAGAGTGTTAACAAACCAATTGTTAACGGACGGACGGACGGACGACGGACAAAAGGTGATCAGAAAAGCTCACTCTGTCACTACGTGACAGGTGAGCTAAAAATATACCAAAATGTTAACAAATGAACAGAAACATCATTTTAAAGATATCACTAGATTAATCATCTACAGTATGATCGAAAACCTTTGACATCATTTGAAGTTATCTGCTGTTCAATGACTTTTTCTTCCTCCTCATCAGAAGAGAACTCCAGAGTCCGCCTCTTTTTTGTTTTTGGTGCTACAATTTCATTTTCATCATCACTTTCAGGGATTATCTCTTCAACCACAGGTTCTGGTGTCTGTTGAACAAAGAAAGATAAATCATGACACACAAACCTTTCAAGCACATCATTAAAGATCCTGTTCCATTTACAAACATAAAATGTACTAAAATAACAGGCCTTAGTTAACATGTGTGACAACTATTCTTCTAACAAGTATTTTAAAACCCCTGGCTAAATACACCCCAAAATACAACCAGTGGATTCAGTAACAGGATGCTGCATACTAAATCCACAGCCCTTAGGCAGATCTGAATTTGTAACTTACAAGTGTCTGGGGCTAGGTTCATGACATACAAGGGGAGAAAAGCAAGCTGGGAGAGTATGCTTAGTCTCAACACTTTATTCAATTAAATTTTTGACAGCATCTGGACTAAATGGACCAGATTAAAATTATCATTTGTACTCATTTATTTCTCTTAATATTTCAGGTGATTATTCAGATCATCAGGTAGAAAATGTGGTCTCTAGTCAGGTGACCTACTTTATGACCCAACATGACACACTTTCCAACATGACCTACAATGCAGATATCATCAAGATAAACATTCAAACAAGTTTTAAGAACTGGTTGAAAATGTAGCTTCCACCCAGGTGACCTACTTTATTTACCTAGCATCACTCTTTATAACATGACCTAGTTATTATCAAGACAAACATTCTAACAAGTTTTAAAGATGATCTCATAGAAAACAGTTGCTAGCCAAATGACCCACTTTCAAACATGACCTACTTTTGGATATGACCTAGATATCATCAAAAGAATCAATCAGACTAATTTCAATGACAATCAAGTTTATTATGTATTCCATAGGTTGATGACCTATTTTATGAACCAACGTGACCTGTTTTAGAACATGACCTACATACCATCAAGACACTCATTCTTACTAATTTTTATGATGACCTGACTGAAAATGTCCTCCAGAAAGACAGCTTTTTTTTCACCCCATATGACTGAATTGGTATGAGACCCAGAATTTATGTAACTGAATTCAACATGTGGTCTCTAGAGCATAAATAAAGTTCTCCTTTGATTTAAGCTAGAGACCTGGGTTTTGACCCCAGATAATCCATATCCAAACTAGACCTTGAAATAAACACAGACATTTTGCCTAGAAATCATGATGACAGAATTAAAAATGTGAACTCTAGAGCATTAAGGTTTTCCACTGATTTCAGCCAGTGACCTAGTTTTTGACCCTATGTAACCAGTTTTCGAAATGACCTACAAATCATCAACATAAACATTTTGACTAGAAATCAAAATGACTGAATGCAAAATGTGACTTTTAGAGCATTTAAGTTTTCCTTTGGTTGAAACCAGTGACCTAACTTTTTGACTTCTGTGACCCATACTTGACTTGGCCTAGAAATCATTACCAATTTTCATATTAACTGAATGCAAACAAGCTGGTAAACACAGTGACAGCTAATCACAGAGAATTAAATGATTAAAACTATGAAGAAGCATTTCTACTGTAGTCAGATTACCTTCTTTTTACTGGACAAGCTCTTCTTGAAAGCTGGAGAGCCTGAAAAAATATCTTAGACATTAATTATTGGGGAATCATTATTTTCTTATCATAACATTTTTATATCAACTCCCTTATGACATGTTCAATATCCATGTAAGAACTAATGATTGCATTATCAATAAAACAATACTTGGATAGGATGTACTTAAGATTATGCAAATGACTATCCGAAGAAGCCATTGCTATGACAAAATCTAAAGCACAGAATTTGAAAATATCTACTCAGAGCACAGATTTTGAAAACATCTAGCACACAAATTTTGCAAAGACCGTGAACAGATTTGAACAAAGTAAAGACATATTCAGACACTTCTCATGTTCATGATCTTGTTGCTTGATGTAAGTTTGTATACCTTTGAAGCTTTTCTTACAGATATATTAAATATTAAATATATCTTTGAACTTGAAGTTGGCTAATTTATCTATCACACCTTTATAGATAACCTGAATCCCATCATTTCTTACCTGGTGTAACATCAAAATCATCAAAGTCATCATCATAATCATCAGTGAATGATGAAAACATTTCTGCTACATTTTTCATTTTCCAGTTATTCTCCATTTCATCTGATTTTCTCTTCACACCCCTGAGATCTGTGCTCTGCTGATGCTGAACTTCATTTTTCACAGGAGACCTTTTTGGGACAACGAAAAAATTACACTAATTATATTATCATATACACATGTACTTGACAAATAAACCACCACTAGGAAATGCTTGTAAGTTCAAAACCAGCTGAAATTCTGAAAAACACATTTAGAATACAAAAATTATCTATACAGATTCCATTTTATCTAACAGGCTTGAAGCTTTGAAAATAGCTTGAACAAATTTACTAAATTTAGCTTCATTTCAATTATTTGATGGCAAATTTTGGTTAAAAAAGGCCAAACATAAAATAGATCATTGCTATAAGTATCAACCTATGGGGAGCCACTGCAGCAATAGGCTTGGGTTTAGGTTTAGGTTGAGCTGTAAATGCTGTGATTGACTGCTGTACCGAGGCAACCTGAAACAAATATATAATGACAGAAAATCTACATCAAACTTCAGTTTTAAAAACTGATTCAAAGTACAGTTTTAAGTAACAAGATAGGCAAAGGATTTATGTTCTTCAAAATGAAACCACTCACAAAGCTCATAAGGTTTTGGTACAATTGTGTATTTACTCACAAAAAAAATCTGTTAATTTGTTTAGAAACCATTGCATGTTTACTCATAATTAATTGGGTATTTATGCAAAGCCCATCCACATCATACTTTTAATGAACAATACTGAATTGATTAGTCATAGAAAAAAATAGAAAAGCTTCCACTACACATCTAAACTGTTCATTCCTCAAAATATGGGACAATTCAGAAAGATTCTATCTCATACTGGCAGCTGAATTATCTTGGTTTGAGCTGAGACCACTTTGCACTAAGTTTACTGAATAAATGTACCCTAGCAGTTGAATATTATGTTAAGTTGTTTAAAAGGTAGATATTTGCTTTCTGAAAAAGACATACAACTATAAAATGCCAGTTTTGAAAACTGGTATGCTTTAGAAGTAGAAATATCAAATTTACTTTTGCACATAAAATACTGACCTTGTGCTGCCATTCTGTGATCACTCAAATATTGTCTCAACTTCTTGTTTGTCATAAAACTTAAGAGATTTAGTGCATAACATGTCTTAATTCTGTAATAAATTTGTGTCCTGTTCTTGATAAGGAAAAAGTCATTTCCCAAAAACTGGATTGTCACACTTGCTGACACTGATGAAATGCCTTACAGGGATTTTATTTGCATTCTGATATGTGATCAAAATGAAAACAGTTGATTTTCTTATTTATTGTGTAAATGTGTTATTACAAAAGTAATCTTGCTCTCTGCCACCATGAGTTATAAGAAAAATGTCCAGAGAATAAAATTCTTATTTCCTTGTACAAACATGCTCCTATTAATCTACCTTTTTGGTTTTGCAAGTTTCCACTCTGTTGTTGGCAAGTGTGTTTCGAGTCTGGTCTGACTTTGTCTGGGACAAAAACAAGATGTCCTCATCATCACCATGGTTACCAGCACTTACATTATTAGATGTAATTAGTGCACTGCTTAGTGGTTTTTGATTCAAGCCACTGTTACTGTACACTGGTAGTATGTTACCAGGTGGCTTGGCTTTATTCAGGCTTAAACCTCCTGTTGGCTTCTTAAACTTGAAACGCCTAAAAAAGAAAAAAATAGAATGTTACAATGTTATTTTTTTTTCAGTATCTTACAAAATTGTGTGAGGCAAACTACAAGACATTTAACAAAACAATTTCAATTGTACACTATGAATTATGGAATTTCTATCTATTCTTTTTTACAGAATTATCATCATAGAAATGCCTATTAGATGAGCACTGAAACTGATATTGAAGAAAACAGACACTACAACTAGTACCTGAGACACATTTTATTTTTAAAAGAGCTTTAATTTACCTGTTGAAGAAAATACTGATATATGATACTTTTAACACAGTTTCCTGACAAGCGCCTCCCAGTTATAGTCAGTACTGACTAATCAGGAGTAACACGTAGATGTAAATGTAGAAGATTTTCCCTTTCCTTCAGAAGATCCTATGCAGTATTAACATGAAATTTATTAAAAACTTTAAAAAATGTCAGTATGAATTGTTTAAAGCCCTTTACTTCAAGATTTTACTGCAACATTTTCAGTCTTCCAAGTCTGGATCTTAAATTTCAGGCATTTTAACTTTAGTTTTCTAATAAGCTTAACCAATGCAAATGTTGTTGCAGTGTATCTTGTTTATCAACTACTTACCCTTTTGTTGTAACATTGTTATTCATAGTACTATATCAAATTAGCAAAATTTCAAGGAAGGAAAACTTTGCTGTTGTTTTGAGAATCCTGCAAAGAAAAAAAAGTTTCTTACATAACTGTGATACATACTGTATGTCAGTAACACCTAGCTTTAATAAATCTGATAAAAACAATCTTTAAATTACTAATTCATGTCACAATGTAGTCTCACTATTTTCCCTCCGAAGGTGAACCCATTTTATAGGCTGATAGTGAACAACAAAATCGGGCAAAATCCACCAAGTCTCATAAAAGCAAGAAACAATATGAAGACCTCAAGAAAAAATCTAGACTGGCATGTCAAGAGGCCTACAATGAGTATGTTAACAATATTGTCAGTCCAGAGTCTGCCTCAAATCCCAAAAAGTTCTACAGCTTCATTAAAAGCAAGAAAACAGACAGTCAGGGTGTGGCACCACTAAAAGCAAAAACAGGCATGACTCACTCCGACAGCGACACAAAGGCCAATATCCTGAATGAGCAGTTTTCTTCAGTTTTCAACAAGGATGAAGACATCTCAACCATTCCAGATATGGGACCAAGCCCACATGATCCGGTTGGACATATTACAGTCACAGAGAGCGGAGTACAGAAGATCCTTGCAAGACTTAATACACACAAGGCTACAGGTCCAGATCAACTCCCAGCAAGACTACTAAAGGAAGCAGCTACAGAACTTACTCCTGTATTTACACTGTTCTTCCAGGCATCTGTGGACCAAGGAATCATCCCTGACGAATGGAAAACTGCCAACGTGGTACCAATTTTCAAGAAGGGCGACCGCAGTAAAGCAGAGAACTACAGACCTGTCTCTCTTACTTCCATAGCATGTAAGGCACTTGAGCACATCGTCACAAGCTCCATTATGAAACACCTTGACACCCACAACATACTTAAGATGCCCAGCATGGATTTCGAAAACGCAGATCGTGTGAGACTCAACTCGTACAGACAGTCCAGGACCTCGCCCGCAATATGGACTCTGCTGGTCAGACTGATGTCATTTTATTAGATTTCTCCAAAGCTTTCGACAAGGTTCCACACCATCGATTACTCACCAAACTTCAATTCTATGGTATACGAAACAACCTACTGAAGTGGATAAACAGCTTCCTAGGGGGTCGGAGCCAGAGAGTGTTACTAGATGGCAGCAAATCTGGTGAAGCACCTGTTCAGTCCGGTGTCCCACAAGGCAGTGTTCTAGGACCTCTCTTATTTCTCCTCTTCATAAATGATCTACCCAACTATGTATCACCTGAATCCACCACTAGAATGTTTGCTGACGACTGTGCCCTACACCGCTCTATCCACTCAGACCAAGATGCTAAAGCCCTACAGCAAGACCTAGATGGACTACAAAGATGGGAAAAGGATTGGTTGATGGAATTCCACCCTCAAAAATGCCAGATACTCCACATAACAAACAAGAGAAAACCAATCAGACAACCATATAACATCCATGGACACATCTTAGAAGAAGTAGATACAGCAAAATATTTAGGCCTCAACTTCCAAAAGTCACTAAACTGGAATCATCACATTGACCTCATTACAAAGAAAGCCAACAATGCCACATCATTTCTACAGAGAAACATCCATCAATGCCCAAGAAGGACCAAAGAGCTCCGCTATATGACCATCATGAGACCTCTGGTGGAATACTCCTCTATCATCTGGGACCCATTCACTGAGGCAAATATCTGGAAACTGGAGATGGTGCAGCGTCGAGTGGCAAGAATGATCTTCTCAGATTACAGAAGAACCAGCAGTGTGACGCCGATGCTGCAACACTTACAGTGGCCTACCCTCCGAGAACGCAGAGCCCATGCCAAGGTGACCATGATGTACCGCATAGTAAACGGCCTAGTTGAAGTCCCTACATCCAACCTCACCCCAATCATCTCTGCTCGAGGACATGGACTTCACTACCTGGTACCACTTGCAAGAACACAGTGCTACCAACGATCCTTCTTCCCAGACACCATCCGCCTCTGGAACAGTCTTCACCATACAGTTGTAAGCTGTACAACCATAGACAGCTTCAAGAGGGAAGTACTACCACTCACTCTCCGATAGACTGTCAGGTGTTTTTTACCTTTTTACCAGCACTATACATAGTACCTTTTAATCACTTTTGTACATACATAGACACTTCTCAAACTGCGCTGCGCTAGTACGAGTATACGCCGGAAGGTGTCTGTACTATATTGGAAGAAGAAGAACTATAAAATATCAGCCTATAAAATGGGTTCACCTTCAGAGGCGAAATAGTGAGACTAGTCACAATGATAAGGGTAATAATAAGGCAAAATAAGGCTAATTAACTCATTTCATAGTCAGTTAATATGCCTTGACAAAAAAGCAGCTAGTTTAGGAATGGATGAAATTGTACATAAAACCATCCAATGCTTGCAGAAAGGTCACATAAAGCATTCAATATCTACGGATCAAAAAGTTTTAGAGCGAATCCAAAACAAAATGTGAGAATGAGGTAACTTTAAAGTATTTTACGTTTCATTAACTTTTTAATAAGATAACGCAAATAGAATTGAATTAACTGTTGCTGTTTTTTTCTTTTAGTCTTACAAATAGCACATGCAAAATCTGTCACAATTCCTAGGCTATCTTGTAAATTTGTTTTCGGCGCCTTGGAGAGCGTTTCATTGATTCAGACTACTTCCGGTTTTGTTGTTTACATCACAGTCACTTGAAGTTGGGACCTCGCCCCGCCTCCCCACCCCCACCCCTTGTACAAGAGTTTTGTAGCAAAAAAATCATAAATAACAGCTACATACAACTATTCCTACTGTTATCTGTTACAAATTTGGCCTTTTCAAAAAAGCCCAAACCCACTCTCCAACACTATAATATACACAAGTTATGAAACATCGCGCCGCAAATCACCTCACCTGCCTATGTTTATCCTTCGTTTTCTCAATAAAAACAAAGGTCTGGAATATGTTGATAGTGCCTATCAATCAAGAAATAATTATTCTACACAACAATATCGGTCTCACCATTCTTAGTGAAAGAATAAGGTAGAAATTTGATAAAAACACTCACAATTTACTCGCCGCCACATATTCTTTCGAGAAATAATGACAGCGGCGACACTATCTCCCGTTTTCCCGTACCATAACGGACAACTTCTGAATGTAAAATTGTGCGGTCGTATTTTGGAACCGTTATATTTCTTGATTTATTTATTCACATATAACTTTTATTACTTAAAATGGCAATAAACGGAAGGATAAACTTACCAATAATATCCAGTTTTCACCAAAACACACAGAATATACAAAATGAAAAACACGATGTGCTTATCAGCTGGTTCCGCGGACGACTGGTTCCACATTCAAGAATTGTCCGTTTTGATACGGGAAGATGGGAGATAGTGTTGCCGCTGTCATAATTTCTCGAAAGAATATGTGGCGGCGGGTAAATTTTGAGTATTTTCATTGAATTCCAACCTTATTCTTTCACCTAGAATGGTGAGACCGACATTGATGTGTAGAATAATTACTGTTCAATTGATAGACACCATCAACATTTTCCAGACCTTTGTTTTTATTGCAAAAACCAAGGAAAAACATAGGCCGGTGAGGTGATTTGAGGCGCAATGTTTCATAACTTGTGTATATTATAGTGTTGGAGAGTGGGTTTGGGCTTTTTTTGAAAAGGCCAAATTTGTAACAGATAACAGTACGAATAGTTGTATGTAGCTGTTATTTATGATTTTTATGCTACAAAACTCTTGTACAAGGGGGTGGGGGGCTGGGGAGACGGGGCGAGGTCCTAGCTTCAAGTGACTGTGGTTTACATTGGTTTCAACTCTGAGATTTTTTTATTTTTCATCATTTTTCATTTCTTTGAAGAAATGGTTGAAGGTATGACATTGTGAAACAAGCACTGATTGTTCTTGTATCTTTGTCTGATTACAACTTCACTGTAACAATGCTATTTTGCATGTGTGGTCGGCAGTGCTTAAAAAACACTAGTTCTGGCTTCCATAACTTTATAAGTCGCTTTTATGATTTTTGACGTTGCGCGACAATAAAGTTATGGGTCAACCCCATTTGCAAAGGCTACCAGAATTATGACAGTGTGTGAACAGTAAATGAATAATTATTAAAACCACCCTTATCAATCAAATTTGGGTCAAATAAATTACACCATTTGATAAACAAATAAATTTTGTATCTATTCATTGTTCTCTCCAGAAATAAAACCACGTAAAGGTACCTGAACGTAAAAATCTCGCACGTCATACGATATGACAGCAATGGCGGCGAATTTCACAAAATTTAACTGAGCTGATAAACTTTGAGGTATTATTCCATGGATCAAACCTTTTTTATTCACAAACATACACTGAAGTGTGCAAAATAGTTTGAATTACCAATATGTGTAGAGATTTTGTCCAGATAACGCAAATTTATTAAATTACATAAATATGTCACAGTTCTGGTTGACTTTCGATACGGGATTGGCTTCAGCGAACAGGTCTAGCGATACTATAAAACCTGTTCGCTGAAGTATCTTTAGCTAAAAAACACCACTGTGCCGCTGTATTCTATGTCATATGATATCAAATAACATTATATGAGATGAATGACAACCACACTACGAGAAGCAGTCTTCAAATATAGCAACTTAGTATCTATATGCAAACAAAAAAAATTATAACACCATAACATGGTATATAACAAATGCAAGACTTCCACCATTTATAAAATTGAAACCTTCATTACAGCCATATTCCAAAATTTCACAAAGAAAATATACCAGGGCTCAATCAGCAAACCAGCCAGCAAATCCCCTTGCTAGGATAATGTTATATGTACATGTAGATAAATGATGTTGCCATTGCACTTAGTCCAAATAATTGTATTCAAAAAGTTGAATATTGTGTTATTTTTTGAATGGTTGATATCCACTTTCAGAAGCAGCATCCTGCCTGAAGTCGCATTATTGAGGCTACCATTGCACTACACTTTTTGTTAAAAAAGGACATATAATCTTTGTCGGAAGTTTCTGGACTCTAATTTTCAGGCTGTTTTGAATGAGTGACAGACAAATTGTACCATTACAGAAACGTAACATTGCAACAGCATACCATTTTGAGAAAAAGTGTACCACTTAACTGCAAGGGTTTCATTAAGTTTTTGAGTTGGAGGGAATAAAGATAAAGTAGGTGGGTAAAGATCTCAAAATAGAAGGGACAAATACCAGCCTTCCGCCTCTTAATGAAACCCCTGTAAGTGGATATCATAAATAAGTGTTGTCCTTTAATTCAGCCATCATGTCATTTTTTCACCTCTTACATGCTTTTTGAATGATATTTTTTGTTTTTCATGTCAGGTTACATGAAAAACATAAAATATCATTAAAAATGAAAGATAGAGGTGAAAAAAGTAAGGTGGTGGCTTATTTATAGGACTAAAACAGGTGATCATCACACCTCGGCATACAAAAGGTTTTTGTTGGTAGTTGTTTGCGTTCTAACAGATTGGCAATACATCTTAACAATCAAAGACCTAAAATACAACAGATTGACACTTCCCTTTTCTGTAAAAGTGTTATTATTGCACCATGTTCTTTGTTATTGGAAAAAAAGACAAGACCATGTTTTAGACTTGAATTTAATCTGATTTTTCAAAAAAGAACAGCAAGATGCAAGTATCTATTACTACCGCTTGCAAAACTGATTAGAGTTTCACATACATTCAGAACGCAGTAAAAAGTGATGTTATGATGTTTATTTCTGTAGCTTAAACTATCACTTTACTGATCATCCAATCACAGCGAGGCAGTTTTCTCAGGTATACCTGTCAATAAAACTGCATCTTGCAATCTACCCACAGCCAGAAAAATGTGCCTGGGCAGCTCCAAAGTTGCAGTGTCGTATTTCGTTGCTACCAGAAATCTTCACTTAATATTTTTTTTATTAACTGCTTTTCCATTTTGTATGCAGAATGACACTAGAATGACACATTGAAACACATTGGGGGCACTTTAATTGATTTTTGACAAGTGTACCTATGAGTCTTGTTCTTTACCTAACAGTGTAAACTCTAATCAGTTTTGCAAGCAGTAGTAATGGAAAATGGTTAATGCATGCCTCTGTATTAAACTCTTTAAATTTGATACATATAAAAGTCATTTCTGTTTCATCTCACTCACAACAAGCCCTGCCATTGTATAAACATCTTTTTTTATGAGATAAATGACAGTTATCAGGGCCTTAATTTACATGTAAATTAAGGCCCTGCAGTTATATACAGGGTTGGGTTTTTTCCGGCAAAAACTAGTTTTTTCCTTGCCAGTGGCAAAAACTGGAAAAAAACGGCAAAAACTGGTAAAAACCGGCAAAAATGGCAAAAACCATGATAGCTTATATTTCACCTAAGTTTAAGAGAAAAGACAAGGCTTGAATAATTCTTATTAGTAAATTTTTATTAATCAGAAATCACTTATAAATAATCACATTTTTAATAGCATGATAATGCACTTTTGAATAGCATACTACTATAATAAAGAAGCAACATTGGTCAAGTAACAGTGAGCGCATTTTATCTCTACCCTAACTTCATTTCTTAACAACACAACAACTACTAATTCTCATTCACTTTTCAATAAATAGCACCACATACATTTTTAAAAACACTTCACTCAATAGTTACTTATAATCTCTACCCTAACTTCATTTTCTTATCAACACAACAAACACTTTTACTGGCTTTTCCATTCACATTACTTTTTCATTAAATAGCACCACTTACATTTAGGACAATATGACACTTCACTCAATAGTAACTGATTCTGAATTGTACTGAAATTTGAGAACACCCTTTCCACTGAAGCAGAACTTGCAGGAAGCTTCTGTAATCTGATCATGAGGTCAACAAAACCTGATGGGAAGTTCAGTTTAGACATAGCTCTCCACCAAATGCAGCTATTCATACTTGTTGCTGTAGCACTCCAAAAGGAAGATGGGTATGGTACAGCCTGTGCCTCAAAGCTTATGACTGGAATAATGTAGCTCTCATCTCTTTCTGCAATCCAATTTCGTGCTGATTCTGTTTGCTGTTCACTCAGATGCACACCTCTGTATTTAGGATGAAGTAGGTAGGCCGCAAGATGAAATGGTTGCAGGGCTTGATTCATTCTACTCTCAATAACCTTGCTATGCATGGTAAGGTCTGGGTGTTGTAGCAAGGAGATCCAAGCGTCACAGGCATCGGCAGCATTAGCAGAGTCCCCCTGAATTCGATCCAGTGTTACAGAGATTGGTTTCATTTGGCTGTGCAGGTCTTTCACTTGCTGATAAAGGTTAAAGTCATTAACTTTCCTGGCAATGCTGGAATCAATTGAGTCACTGTGTTCCTGGGTGATTCTAATCATGAACTCTCTGTTCCTTAGAAATGTCTCAATACATGTCAGTTGACTATTCCACCTGGTGTCTCCAGGCAGCTGTGGCTTTATGCTCCCTTCACATTCACTGAGCCATGCACTAGGTTGATGGTGATTTCGGAAGTACTTCTGCACGTCAACAACATGCTTCATGACAGATGATGGCGTAATATCCTGGCCTAGTAGGTTTAACAAATGTGCGTTACACCCATACACAAGTAAATCACTATCTTCCTCATGTAGAAGCCTTCGCATTTTCTCCATGTTTTTTGCATTGTCTGTCACTACATTTTTTACAGTACATCCATATAGAGTTGATGCCTTCTTGATGCTTTCTTTGCACAAGTCACGTAGATTTTCTCCTGTTTTGCTGGTTGAGCCTGTAGATTTAGCATCAATGAAATATGTTTTCTGGTCAACATTGACACATGTAGCTGTAACAGGGTCATTGTGGCAGTTGCTCCAGCCATCTTCTATCAATGTGCACTCTTTGCCATTGATCTCTGACTTTACTTGTAACTGAATCTCTTCTGTAACAGAATCAAGTAGTGGACCAGACAAATTCTTTCTTGATGGTGGTTTGTATCCTGGTCGTAGGGTAGATAACAGGGTCTTAAATGAGTCATGCTCGGTCACAGAGAAAGGTATGTTGCAGGCAAAAAAGAACTTTGCGACCAGTAAGTCCAGTTTTCGTTTGGTTCCCTCTGAAGTGATGAAAACTTTATCGTCTAGGTCTGTTTGAAGACATGCCCTCTTAGGAGATGGAACACTGGATGCCTCACTTGTTTCTTTGAGATTTTCTTCAGCAGGTCTCTTTAAACCTACAGATACTTCAACCGAACACGATTTCTGATGGTTTCTCATGCGCTCTGCTTTGTTGCTTTGTTCATGACCACATTTTTTGCAGCGGGCAATAATCTTTCCATCTTTTTCAACCTTGTTGAAAAAATCCCAGACTGGATCCTTGTTTCTACCACCCCTGGATGACATTTTTTTTCTGTTGCAATATCTTTGCTTTACTATTGGAAATTAAGTTGTTTGGAATATGTTTTTCAACTGAATGATATCAATAGATTTTGGAGTATATATAAAACAAGGTCTTAATTGACACTAATTGACAAGTTTACAGTACACAACACCTAGTCACTATTTTGGGACCATTAAAGACTTAATTGACACTAATTGACAGGTCTACAATATACAGCCAATGTCCACTGCCATGCCTTAAGTGTGGACCAGTGAAAGAGATTAGCACCTTTAAGGCTCTGACCATGTATATTCACACCTTTTCAAATGTGTTGTTCAAGTGTTTAAACATTTATTTTTTTTTTAGTTTTTGCCAGTTTTTGCCACTTAGTTTTTTCCTTGCCGGTTTTTTCCGGTTTTTTCCATGGTTTTTTCCACCCTCGGCAAAAACTTGCCAACCCTGGTTATATACATGAAAAAATGTTCATTTTTCATTTAGCAGAATTTAAGCCTGCTTTAACAAGCATGGTAGGTCGATCTAGTCATAAAACTTCTCATGGTTTGTAATGATTTCTTGCTAACTCTACATTTAAATGTTGCTTCTGTTGCATAATGATATCTTTTCGGAAGTATTTTGGCAAAATTTGTAGTTGTTTGCATTCTTACAGATTAGCAATCACATCTTAACAGTGACCTAAAATACCACAGATTTGACACTTCCTTTTTCTGTAAAAGTGTTATTACTGCACCATGTTCTTTATAATTGGAAAAAACAAGACTATGTTTGAGACATTAATTTGATTTGATTTAAAATATAAAAACTTTTTTTGAGGCAAAAGCATTTGAACATTATTCTTTATATTGAAAGATATCATTTCATAAACCCAAGTTTGTATAAGTTAATATTGCATTGTTGCAAAGTAACAATAAAGTGTCCTATGATAAAGAAAAGCCATAACTATTCGAACTTTGATTTTGAATAATATTTAGTAATAACACAAAAGTCATATAAATAATATGTAAAAAAAATTGGACATAATTCAGAAATTTTCATAACAAAATTACTGAGTAGAATTGGTGCTTGATTTTAAGAACAGAACAGATGAATTATGTTCGGATGCTCTTCAAACTACTTAAAAAAGATATTTTCAAGCCTTTGATAATTTTTACATGTTGTTTATCAGCTGCAGTCTAATTATTTAGAAAGTGTGAATCAGACAGAGCATAGATGAGACATTTTGGCAGATTTTGACTGGTACCTCTATATTCTGCCTATTAATCAGAATTTGAGGAACCAGTCATTGGTGATATATAGTAGAAGAAATTTACCAGAAACTTCTCTACATTTGAAATATTTTAATAACTTAGAAACAGTATTTTAATTGATAGTTCAGATGTTGAGGGCATTTATAATTTAGTTTATCAGCACTAACAATAAATTAACTAAGCTCTTCATTTCCTTACCTTTTCAATGGTTTTATGTTCATGTATGTTATGTATTTATTCCTTGTAGGCACAATAACCAAAAGTTTACTGAAGTCAAGAAGTGGAGAGTTTGACCTTGAAAGTATACACACACTTGTACTGAAAGATCTTGGTATGTCAAATTTACATATAATGTTTTAGTGCTTTAATCAAGAAAGATGATTATCTAATTGTTACAGGGCGATTCCCTAACACAAGGTTCTCTTATTTAAAAGTGTTTGATTGAGTTTTGTTTCTCTCTTTATCAGTGATATTCAACAGCCCTCATTGTTTCTGTCTCTATAGATATTAAAGTTATTGCAATTGATTTACATTGAAAATACCAACTCTCCATGCTTTCTTATGATACAATTTGAAAACAACTTACAGTTCTTTTTTCTCCAAGTATACTGTCTTTTTCTCCATATTCCAATGCTGTATGAATGGAAGCCGAAGCAAGTGGGCAGAATGTCAGTAAGTTTTCTCCAACTAGCCTTTTAATTACCAACTACACCTTGAGAAAGGTTCAATACCAGACCTTTAAACTCAGCAGTCTGCATTATAACTAAAAGTTTTTTAACTAGATGGTTCTAAGATTCAAGAACTGAGGCCTATAGCTGTGATCTTCCATGATTGAACATATTTTTATTGCATTATTAGACATCAGTGACCTTGGTTGTATTGGGGAGTGTACCTCCCTTGAAAGGCTTGACCTCTCCTACAATGGTTTGACAAAGTTACATAAACTGGCTGGACTAGAGAGTTTGCAGTACCTAAATCTTTCAGCAAACAGAATATCATCTCTGGGTAAGAAAAAGGAATTTTGGTTTGAATCCCATCAGTGATGAGATCATGAATCTTGTGACTTTCTACACTTTAGGCTTGAGGACTGGTTAGAATCCAGGAAGCAGTTTTTCAACAGGATTGTTACAAGTGACTTGTTTTTACCATTCAAAATAAAATGTTTAGAATTAATCAAAATCTAAACAGTGAATAATCTGATATTTAGACAGAGATAACTTCAAAAAAGAAAAGGGATTTTAATACACGAGTTTTGTGGTAAGAAGTAAAAAGAAAACAATGATTGGAAGTTGTTGAAATAAGTTCGAAAAACTTGAGGCTACCTACGAATTCAGAACAACTTTTGGTAGACTATAAACTAACAATATTTAAAGTAGAATTTTAAATATTACTATCAATTACTTACCTTTCTTCTTTTGAAACAAGAGAAAAAGCATTCAATTTAATATGAATCAATGATAAGTGGTTGAAATTATATTTTGTCAGAATGCATTGCAGTATTTTACAAATTCATTGACAGTTTAAATGGGTCAGCATACACATATGGCCGAATAAATTCATTGATTTTAGTCAATAGACAAAATATAATTTTAATCACTAAGCCAACTGCTCTTATATTACATGTAGTATCCTTCGGTTCGATAAAATTAAATTGTACAGGTGTGAGGCCCTTGAGCAAATGAACTTTTTTTAAAGCAAACTAATAAACAAGAACCTACATTTAGTAACTTGGTAGAAATTTGAGTTGAGTAAGTGCACAAATACGAGTGAAAGTTTTTCAACCAGTTTGTTTATAATGCAGAAATTACAAAGCTGTTTTTATCACTTCATTACTGATGACTGTTAAAGTACCATATTAGTCAATAAATGACCAACCAACAAGTTATAATAATAGTCTGACCATGTTATTTTATATGATTTAATTATAAGAATTAAGGTGCATGAAAATATTTGTACTTTCTCATCTTTCAGAGGGTTTACAAGTGCTTGACAATCTGGAGAAACTGAATTTAGCTGGCAATCTCATAGGAGGGTATGATTTTATTTATATTTGGTACAAAGTGCTCATATCACCATGCTCCTTCAAGGCCTTGATTATTTTTAAGTTTTCAGGGAAAGTGTGCAAGATTTCATATGGTGTGCAGTACTGCTATATATATGGGACATTGTGTCATGGTATTTGCTGATGTTAGTGGATGAAAAGGATTTGAAATCCTCCTCTGGGTTATCCATGTAGCATTTGATTACCGGTACTTGACCAAGAATCCACTTTGTGTCAAAAAAAGAGTTTTGTAAAATGAGATGTGTTTATGTCATCTATATTTCTCTTTGTAGTTTAGTAAATTTCGAAAAGGAACATTTCTTGTGCAGCATGGACTACTTCAATGTATAAAAAATAAATAGATATTAGTTTCCATAATACCTCACAATGAAATGTTTAGGTGAATAGACAGATTTTACCATATGGTTGGTTGATACATGTATGTTCATTTGTCAACACCAACAGAACATTTGTAGTTACTTTGAAAACTACACTTATGAAAATATCAGTCTTTGGTACTTACTCTGTGAAATATATGACTTAATTATACACCAAAACAAACAGTTATTTGAACATATGTTTTCTAGGACAGATTCACTGCGTTGTTTGACAGGTTTGGAGAAATTGACGAGTTTGCAATTACGTGACAATACAAAGGGCTTGTCTAATCCAGTGTGTATGAACAGAAACTATGTGTCTGATGTGTGTTCAATGTTCCCTAATCTTATCACACTAGATGGTAAAGTATTTCCTGTTTTGCTGTTTTTTTAATTGTTTCTTTGAATGTTTTTGGTAAAAGAACTCAGTTATTTTCATTACAAAAGAGAAGTAGTCAGTGACATTAAGAACTTGGAATACAAAAACTAGATGGATAGAAATATTCATTATCATTAATAGGAAATATTACTGCATTAATTCATACACAAGACTTTACCAATTACTAGCTATTCTGTCATTCTGTTTTGGATACTAAGATGATTGTGCTTTCCTTTTGCAGTCATGAGATACTATTATACATGTAAATACAGAATTATGAATTATTTGCAGAAGCTGAATGTATGACTTTGATTCTTCTGTTAGCAGTCATATGTGTAACTCGTCATCGGTGGAACACTGGTTTACTCTTTGTTCTCTATTTGATCAGAAACAATAGTAGTTAAATAAGAGTAGTGAAGCAAAAGGGAGGTATCTGTGTATTGATTGATACATATTTATTCATTTTGCAGGTGAAAGGTTGCAAGGCAGAGGTAGTGAAGTGTACAGAATATTTAGGGACATCGATGCAGCACTGGCTAGTAAGTTATTATTAGTAATATGTAATGCTAATTACAGATTTGAGAAAGTAAACAAGTAATGGTCCAAAAGGTGTTATTTGCCACTAACTTACTCAAATACCTTAAAATACTATGATACATGTATTTTAGGTGTATTTGGATTATTGTATCTGTATACAGAAATTTTGTTTGTTTTTCACATGAAAATATTTAGAAGTGAACATCTTTTTTAATAATTATGAAACATGTTTGTGTTTGGTCAAGAAAAACCTGGTCAATTTAGATTCAGTTGAAACTTTTACACCTCCAAAGTACTGTGTAACTGTGTAACCTGTTTTTATCTTATATGACTTTCCAAGAAGAATGTTTCCAACTGCTTTGAAGCCTTTTGTGACCAGTTTTTGAATGATTCCCTATGAACATCTCCAATATCTCAATAATTGTTCTCGTCTTAATCAATTTGGGAGAAATTTACTATATTTGCAGGGCTGATTTCAAAGTGGACATAAACCTAATACTTTTTTCAGTTTGCATATCTTTAAAATTAACAGTACATCATCATTTTTGCTTTCTTGTTTTTATTGTAAATATATCAACAGACAGAGCAGATGTGAGTCATACAAACGAATATGCAGTAGAGTCTTGGGTACCTGAAAACTACTGGAAACCATCCATGAAATTTGAGCAGTCCATGCTTGGAGATGCACAGCAACAGCTTGAAGGTAATGTCTGTTCCATATTATTCTATAACTACATTTTTTAAGTATAAGTGAATGTCAGAAATGAAAATGACATTTTTATTTTTCAAGTTTTTAAAATATCAGCTTATTTTAGAATCCCTAAATGTTAGAATGTGTGAAATATATAGAGCTGACTTTAAAAAACATTATGCCTAAAATACTTGTCATAGACTCACCCTATACATATTTGAATGAGAAGAATGATCTTGGATAGGTTTTAACATAATATATAGTAGTATGTATAATTAATGTTTCAGACCTTCTTGCCTCGTGTAAAAGACTGTCCACCACAGCTGATGAAAAACTGCAAAAGTTGAAAGAAGAGACTTGATGTATTATTCTGTGCTGTAAGATATGAGTGAATCCTGTGTAAACAAGACTGTTTTAAAGATATGAAATAATACTGGATGTGGCTTCTACCTGTGTTAAGATAATGTGTTAAAGCTGTGTGAAATAGTACTGTATATGATTTGAGCCTGTGTGAATAGACTGTGATAAAACTATGAAATAGTACTGGACATATTTTTTTTTTTTTCATACTAAAAATGTCACACAGTCATCCAGGAGATGTTTGGTACTGAGACTTTGTGTTTTGGGATGCTAAGTCCAAACCATGCTGTAAAGTCTGCATATAACTGTGCTTTGATACATCTCCTTTGAATAAAAATAGAAAAGTAGAATTTGCTAATGATTTATTCATGTAAAAGTTACTGAAACTTAAACTGAAACTGATATATTTAATGTCCATTATAATCATGTATTTTTGGTATGAAGCTATAAGGTAGTGAGGTACCTGAAAGTTTATGCTGTTACATTTTCATTTAAGAGTTTTCCATGATGTTGATATTTATCATCTGTAGCCAGTCTGACCTTACATGTACATAGCATTTATGCAAATTCTGATCAATATTTTCTAAAACGTATTCACCACAAAACAAAGCTTAGCAAAGTGCTTACAAAAGATGGTTTGGTCTTTCTGATGATATTTCATTATAATCATAATCAAGAAAGGCTACATAAGTCCTACTGTTGTATCATTACACACTGCTGTTCATTGTTGGTAGTGAAAACCCGCTTCAAGTCCTTGGTTTGAATTTATCACAAGATCGAAGGGATTAAACCAAGAAAGATACCACCATAAACTCGTACACAAGCTGAAACACGTGAGTTCACCCGCACATCTCTACATGGATAAAAGACTTTCTAAAAACAGATCACAACAAATATTAGTCGAAAACAAGGTCTCTGACAGGCTCCCTGTGTTTTCTGGTGTCCCTCAGGGATAGGTCCTTGTCTCTTTCTCACATACATCAATCACCTGCCAGGAAGTGTCAGGAGCCGGGTGCATCTATTTGCAGATGACACCATAGTCTACTTAACGATTAAATCAAAAGAATCAACACAAAGCTTACAAAATGATTTGCACAACCTTGAAATATGGGAAAAAGAATGGCCAATGGAGATCAACTCTGACAAGTGTGAAGTACTCAGAATACACAGGAAAAAGAAACCATATCTTTCCCTACACTCTACACGTACAGCACTATTCTGAAAACCACAGAAAATGCAAAATATTTAGGAGTTACTAAGTAGTGACCTGAACTGGTCAACCCACTAGTCTCAGTAATGCGACTTCAGGCAGGATGCTGAGGGCAGATATCAACCATTCCAAAATAGCACGATATTCAACTTTTGAGTACAATTATTTGGACTAGTCAACCCACATAAACAGCATCACAAACAAAGCAAAACACAGCTTAAGATTCATCAGACGAAATGTCAAAACACAAAACAAACATCTCAAAGAAGTAGCATGCAAAACATATGTACGAACCCAGGTCGAATACTACTCAACCATATGGCACCCATGGCAGAAACACCTCAATCACAGAATAGAAATGGTCCAGAGGTCAGCCGCAAGATATGTTCAAAATGATTACCACTATAGAAGAAGTGTAACAAACATAATAAAGGAATTAAAATGGTCAACACTCCATCAAAAGCGAAACCAAACCAGAATGGTCATGCTGTACAAAATAAACAGGTCAGTGTCGATCATGATCACCTTACAGACATCAAAGCTCTGCAAGCACTGGGGTATTCTCTGCTCCTTGTAATGCTACTATAGACCTACAAATATGATTAAAAAGTAACAATTTTGAACCAGTGACTTTGAATTTTAGTCAGGTCTCAGCACTGATAAATTGATATACTGTTAATTTTTAATTAAGCATGCAATTCGTAGGCAAGTGCAGTATCAGCTAATCAGCAGCATGTTTACTTGTACAAGGTATTAACTTATGAACTTGAAAATATCATGTTTGATGATTATTAACAGCTGCTGATGGAGAACCTATATTCCGTAGAAAGATTATATTTTTCTCCTTAGACTGACACATGTCCCGTTAAAATCGATAAAGAAATGAAATAGTTAGGGTAATTTTCTATTTTCAAGCGAAGCCAATGTTTACTGTTTTGTCTTGGTTTTGATGCCTTTAGTGACGTCACAGTCACGTGGCATTGCTACACTGTAACTGGGATCCAAAATAATAATCCTTACGTCGGATGTATACTGCTTCTGAAGTTAGAGTAAAACTTATTCGGTAAAATCAGTTATCTTCTAAAAATGAGACAAAAGTATGTGCGAAAAATTATATTTTTCAAAAATATGTATGCATTCTCCGTCTCCGATGATTATTATGCGCCGCGTGTAAAGGTAAACTATCGAGACGCATCATAAGCTGCAGTGTGATTGGCTGAGGTATAAATAACAATATCAGGAATTCAAGGTTAAAAAAAGAAAGAAATGAATGGGTCGTCTTCAGACCTCACCGAAGGCAGATCATGAACTTCAGTGGGATTGTTAATAATTCCACAATTTAATTCCGTAAAATACTTGAGCTGTTTATATGCTTAAGCTATTCAAATTCATTTGCTCGCTGTATTTTGGGAACTACTTTTCATACCGATATCGATTACCGGAAGCGTTCTCGGTCGGTCATTTCTCGAAATGCCAACATTGTATTCCCTGCTCTGCGAGCAGAGAATACAAGAAACAACAAATTCCTCATCCCGCAGTCAAAAACACATCATCACATAAACTCATTCTTCCCAAGGAATATACGATTCTTAAACGAATTACCGACCGAGATTAACGTATCAGCTTATATCATTGGATTGAACAAGTTTTTTTATCTTATAGTTTTATATATATATTATTAATATGTAATAAGTTGAAGTTGAAGACTGTAAGGTTAACTCTGAAAAGTGCCTTCTTTGTTTCACTGACACGTCTCAAAGCTTTACAAAACTATTCATCTAATCAAATATACATGCAGTCTTTCATTCTTGCTGAAAGCAAAACTTATTCTGTAAAATAAGTGACGAAACTGATCTTTCCAGAAGTATAATTATTACTTAAAAAAGACACTGTTCATTCAGTAATTACGTACGATATTCGATACCGAGTGTTAGGTCAGCAATGCCACCTTTAATGAGGCATGTGTATCACCTCTAATGTTTTTTTATAATATTATAGTTGTACTCAGCTGTTATTAAATACGTTTGATATTTATTTTTGCAGTATATTTAAGTCAATTCTGTACTTGTAGCGGCTTTACTGTTGTCCTTTCTTTACAAAAAATCTGTTTGAACACCACGAAAGTGTTTAAATTTACACTGCTGTTTTAAAATGTGTAGTATATATCAAAACGGTTAAAACGCAATAATACTAACGTAAAGTCAGCGGAGCCAAGTCATAATTAATTACCTTTGTACAAGTGTGTTCCAATTCTTTTCCATGTTCCATTTGACATAAATGTCACGACGTCAAATTTCTTAAATCATTCCTTCTTTCAAATGCAATATGTATATATCGGTTATTATAAGTGTATAAGTACATACAAAAAAATCCTTGTTAAAAAAATAAAGCCATCTAAGGCAATATGAAAAATAAAAAAAAAATCACGAAGAAATGTTAGAACGCCTAATCTAGCGTGACGCGACTCAATTAAGGTACACAGAATTCGTGTAGGTTGTCGCAAGGATATTCTATCTAAAGTTTTGCGAAAAAAAAATCGTGAAATTATTTAATTGTCAGATGCCCAGGACTCTGAGGCATTTGATTGGTCACCTCAGTCAACCACTAAGGAACTAAGAATCAGCTATAACTACAATAGAATGGGAACAACAAGTCTCAGCATATTTGCGAAAAGTTCTCAGTTAAGGTGTTTATAATGAATTCAATCCTGAAACATTTAATAGAGTTTGCTAGAAGAGTCTTATTGCGGATGTTAGTATCCACGGTTAATAAAAAAAGGCGTTACGTTCCTGGAGGAGAAGCAGATTTGTACTTTAATGCACATTACGTGATTCTCAACATGCAAAGTTGAACGTTGATTTAGGAACGTGTACCAGTTGGCTGTGTTGGAAACTAAAAGAACATACTAACGTCATATCAAAGAAGGAAACAGTATTGTTTAGGATCTGCGGGCATTTAGATAGAACTGAGGAAAGTGACATTTGACACGCATGCGTACGAGAAATGAACTTTCATATATTTCAGGTTACCATAACAATGGCGATACTGGTGATTAAGAGACATAAGAGATGGTAATATTTTTAACTTTAGAAGTTACATTTTGTGTAATCATAGATTCCAGTTGTTTTTTCAGATGAAAATGTAAACGGGAGATTTTCATCAATATATTGGTTATGCCATTGTTTGCCGTAGGAAATTTTTGCACGAATAGAATTATGCTAACACTTTCTGCCATTCGAAGTAACTGAACAAGCATGGCAGAGGGGGCATTCAATAACACAACAGCAGTGGATCTTAATGAGTACGGATTAGCATATTTAGTACCTGAGTGGACCAAAGACATTTTGACAGCTTACTTAATGGTTGTTTTCTTTCTTGGTATCCCTGGAAACGGACTTGTCATTTTGGTACAGGTAAAAAATAAACAAAAGAGTGTCACAGACTGGTTTGTGCTATTTATGGCAGTCAGTGATAATATTTCCCTCTCGGTTTGTGTACCAACCTATACAGTGATAAATCAAGGAAAGTGGATAACTTTTGGAAATGATGTGTGGTGTAAAATTCATTATTTTGTTGTCCAGCTAACAATTTTATCGTCAACTTACCTTATTGTTTCTGTCAGCCTAGATAGATTGTTTAAAACTACAGGAAACAAACTGTACACAACTAAAAGAGCAATTTATACTGGAGTCTTTATATATCTCTTTTCTGCTGGTTGGAATATTTTAATTTTATTTTCAACGGAAAACAATTCACTTGGACAATGTATGATTGACTTTAAAACGTTCCCGATTCAGCTTTACTTTCTTGGAATAAGCAGCATTCTAACTACTGTCTCATGTGTAGTGTTGACAGTTATTTATGTAAAAATTATCCTTAAAGTCAGAGCAAATGTTAGAATAACAGCTTTAGAAAGTAATGTCATCAGTAGGGAGCAAAATGATAGACCAGTAGTACACACACAGAACAGCAAAATAAGGCAAAGAGATCTTCACACGACACGAGTTATTGCCCTTGTTGCTTCTGTGTTTGTCCTGTCAACGAGTATCCCATCGACTGCAGGGTTGGCGCTTGGTCCAAGTCTTGATTTAAAACAAAATGTAACAGGAAGGATCGTATTGTTCCTGCTGACAAAACTGTATATGATTAACAACTGTGCAAACCCCTTGTTTTATTTATGGCTGTATCCAAGTTTCAGAAAAAGAGTGGCTGGCTTATTGTTCTCTAAGTAACACATTATACATGTTTCTGATAAATTAATCGAGTTTTTTGTACTTACGACTGTTTTATTGAATGCTTTGGTGTTAACGACTTTCACTGTTCTCTGCTATTTTTTTCCATTTAGAATGATTAATTAAATAATAATTCTCACTGTTTAAATACCGTAATAAAATATTTGCTCTTGTCTTAGCGATAAACATGTATGTTTTTTTGCCAAATAAACTTTGACTTGTGACTTTTGAAAAAAATTATTTTGATGAGGGCAACACATTTTTGAGAATAACAATTGTTCACAGGGCTTGTCAGTCATGTTTTAATCTAACCTGAAAATTTCACTGTAGTGAACTTTCAAACGACTAGTAAATATATCTTGCCCTTTTCATTAGTGACTAAAGTTTTCCATTTATTTGACGTAACGAGTATATTGCGTTCCGATGTGCTAAACCTTAAGTCATAACGTTTACATCTACTGTAATTGGACGAAAACAGTCGCCTTTCTTCGTTTACAACATAAGGATTACGGGTATTATAAGTGGTGCCGTGGAATATTACTTGTTATCTTATAACGACCATGTAAAAAGTTTGAATTCTGGGTCTACTCTTCTCATATTAAAGATATTGAAGTGTAGGGAAGTTTCTATTACATGTAAAAATACCGCTCGATGACTGCTTCCCGTCTTCGAAACAGTTCTCGCACCGGAAATGTGTTATGCATCACCGTAGACTCTCACTTTTTTGTAATAGAGCGAGCGACGTCTTGATCGGGAGACTAGGCGCAAGCCCCTTGACAACCGCTCATGCACAAGTTGTCACAGTAGATTCTAAATGGAAATAAGATTCCTTATTTGGGCAATAATAAACTTTGATGAATGATGATCGTTCTGCGAATATGATATTTTTACAATCCCTTGGAATATTGTAAAAAGGTTGATTCGTGTGCTCTTATATATATTTTTCAGTTGCTAAGCGATGCGTCTTAGCATTTTTTTCTTTAGGGACTTCTTACAGTATATTTGTTGCTTTTGATACATAAGATTAAAAATTATTATGTAAAATGTCGACTTAAAAATTAAGTTGTTTCTATTTCCCATTGTCACTGTGAGAATTTCGAAAGGAAGTAACCTATTTTAAGGCGTGTTACAACCCGTTTTGTAATAAAAACGAGAATTGTAATAATTATAACAATTCTCGTTTTTATTACAAAACGGGTTGTTAGGTATCAACCACTTTTGTAATAACGAGAATTGTAATAAAATGTCAAACTTAGTTATTTTTGCCAAAAAAGTTTCTATCCATAAAATAACTGTTTCTTTAGACATCAGTTAGCACATCCTTATTGACCTGAATTGTCCTTGATCATTTTGAGACCGTGAAGTGTTGATTAAAACTCAAATTATATATAAGTGAACTTAAGTGTTAGATTTTATTACATTTTGAAAGTTTATTACAAAACGGGTTGAAAGGTATCAACCACTTTTGTAATAACGAGAATTGTAATAAAATGTCAAACTTAGTTATTTTTGCCAAAAAAAAACTTCTATCCATAAAATAACTGTTTTTTTAGACAGAAATTGAAAGGTTTCAACCTGTTTTTTAATAAAATTTCAAAATGTTATAAAATGTTTGTTCAAATATATATTGAGTTTTAATCAACACCTGGCAGTTTCAAAACGATCAAAGACAATTCACCATGGGCTTATTTCGGTCTGAAAAAAAGTTATTTATAAATAGAGACTCTTGATGACAATAAGAACATAGTTTGACATTTTATTACAATTCTCGTTATTACAAAAGTGCTTGCTACCTTACAACCCGTTTTGTAATAAAATGTCAAAATGTAATAAAGTCTAACAGTTAAGTTCATTTTTTTCTTAGTTGAGTTTTAATCAACACTTAACGGACGCAAAACAATCAAGGACAATTCAGGTCAATAACCACGAGCAAATTTCTGTCTAAAAAAAGTAATTCTATGAATAGAAAGTTTTTGGAAAGAAAACTAAGTTTGACATTTTATTACAATTCTCGTTATTACAAAAGTGGTTGATACCTTTCAACCCGTTTTGTAATAAAATTTCAAAATGTTACAAAATGTTCGTTCAAATATAAGTTCAGTTTTAATCAACACCTGGCGGTTTCAAAACGATAAAAGACAATTCAGCATGAGCTAATTTCTGTCTGAAAAAAAAAAACAATTATTCATAAATAGAGTCTCTTTATGGCAAAAAGAACATAGTTAAACTTTTTATTACAATACTCGTTATTACAAAACTGGTTGATATCTTACAACCCGTTTTGTGATAACATTTCAAAATGTAATAAAGTCTAACAGTTAACTTCATTCATATACAAGTTGGGCTGTAATCAATAAATGACGGTCCCAAAATGAGCAAGGACAATGCAGGTCGATAAGAACGTGCTAAACTAAAGTTGAACAGTTAAGTTCAATCATATATAAGTTGAGTTTTACTCAAAAATTGACGGTCTCAAAATGATCAAGGGCAATTCAGGTCAATAAGAACGTGCTAATTTCTATCTAAAAATAGGTATTGTATGAATAGAAACTTTTCTGGCAAAAATAACTAAGTTTGACATTTTATAACAATTCTCGTTATTACAAAAGTGGTTGATACCTTTCAACCCGTTTTGTAATAAAATTTCAAAATGTTACAAAATGTTCGTTCAAATATAAGTTAAGTTTTAATCAACACCTGGCGGTTTCAAAACGATTAAAGCCAATTCAGCATGTGCTAATTTCTGTCTGAAGAAACAGTTATTCATAAATAGAGTTTCTTTATGGCAATCAGAACATAGTTAAACTTTTTATTACAATACTCGTTATTACAAAAGTGGTTGATACCTTTCAACCCGTTTTGTAATAAAATTTCAAAATGTTACAAAATGTTCGTTCAAATATAAGTTAAGTTTTAATCAACACCTGGCGGTTTCAAAACGATTAAAGCCAATTCAGCATGTGCTAATTTCTGTCTGAAGAAACAGTTATTCATAAATAGAGTCTCTTTATGGCAATCAGAACATAGTTAAACTTTTTATTACAATACTCGTTATTACAAAAGTGGTTGATACCTTTCAACCCGTTTTGTAATAAAATTTCAAAATGTTACAAAATGTTCGTTCAAATATAAGTTAAGTTTTAATCAACACCTGGCGGTTTCAAAACGATTAAAGCCAATTCAGCATGTGCTAATTTCTGTCTGAAGAAACAGTTATTCATAAATAGAGTCTCTTTATGGCAATCAGAACATAGTTAAACTTTTTATTACAATACTCGTTATTACAAAAGTGGTTGATATCTTACAACCCGTTTTGTAATAAAATTTCAAAATGTAATAAAGTCTAACACTTAAGTTCATTCATACATAATTTGAGTTTTACTCAACACTTCACGGTCTCAAAATGGTCAAGGACAATTCAGGTCAATAAGGATGTGCTAATTTCTGTCTAAAGAAACAGTTATTTTATGGATAGAAACTTTTTTTGGCAAAAATAACTAAGTTTGACATTTTATTACAATTCTCGTTATTACAAAAGTGGTTGATACCTTACAACCCGTTTTGTAATAAAAACGAGAATTGTTATAATTATTACAATTCTCGTTTTTATTACAAAACGGGTTGTAAAGGCGTCTCTTTTCAACGTGTGTACTACTTAGTAGGAAAATACCCTATTGTTGACTTCTAGATAAGAGTACATGTATTTTCAGGAAAATATCTTTGTCAAGAAAAAACACTGGGACAAATGTTACACTCTGATTTAGATTTTATTTACCCTCATCTATTTTTTTCTCATGGTTAATTATGGATCCGGTCAATTCCCCTCCCGGACAATTCCCCTCACTTTAATTTGTAAGATGCTGAACACCACGGACAAATTATATAAATCCACTCCAATACTATTGCGTGTACTCGTAAATAATTGTCGCGTAAAGCCGGGTTTTTTACTTTCTGGATCGCTTACATCGGGGGCGAAAACACGGCAATATTTTTTTATTTGCGTCTTTGGATTTTAGCAATGCCAGTCATAACACGACATGACAAAAATCAGGCACTATAGAAATAAGCAGCAAAACTTGTCAGGAGGCGATAATTTCTGCCGCTGTAAGCTCCACCTGGTCCTGGTCAAATTTGAAGAGCTAGTTTAAATATTCCAGAAAGGACCAAACTGTAAAACTAACTTGGAAGTGTAAATGATATCATTAGAATGAAAATATTTGAAGCTTACTAGATCTTGGATATTTTTCAATTTGTCACTGGTAACCTTGGTAACAAAGTTGTTAATTAAAGCAGCTCATTCACACTTTTGGTGAGAAAAAAGAATCCTTTCTCAATTACTAATGTATATTCAAAACTATAATCTACAGACAACTGGAAATTACTGTGCAAATTTTCCCTACATTTCCCAAAGGAACACTGATGAGTATGTTCAAATTAAAAAATGAACAGATTTTCGTCAAGTTACATCTGTGAAGATTATTCTATTATCACCAAGAAGATTGAAAATTTATCTATCTACCTGTGCATTTTTGATGTTATTACAGTTTTGAGTTAAATTTTAACCTCCTATATAATTCGGTGGGCCTGAAAGTTGGGTATGAAATCACACACCCTTTACACAGCAGAGAGTTATATAACTCGGTTAAAAGGAAACAATAAAATAAGTGAACAAAACATTTGCTTAGTAAAGAAAATACCGCTGGGTACTGTGATATATTTAGACTTAGCAATTCGGTCGAGATCATTACAAATTCCACTGAATGGATTGTAACTGATAACCTTCAGTTTCTTCATAGATAAATATTGTTTTATGTTCTTACTGTTATAAAGAGGTGTTTGAACATGTATGCTTTGTAAAGGATTGAACTTAACCAAAAATGCAAACCATGTTCTCATCAACAATTATCAAGGAAGTAAAATGAACATAAACCAGACGTTTGTCTATTTAGTTCATGCTACAATCATCAAGACATATCTCGGAAAGATATAATGATCTATTTTAGAAAAAAACATTACATTTGGATGTGTTCCTCAGACGCTCATTAAATTTAGCAAGCACATAGAAAAACATGCGCCAGAGAAAAGCGAAACCTACAAAACATTTCGCCTGTCTTCAGGAAAATTGTATGCTGTCGAAGAGCTGCTAAAAAGTAGTGCACTAATTTGAAATGAAATCCTTTTTTGTCATTGTTGACGCATCTGTTTTCGTGATCTAAACTCGGTAAAATATTGGGAATAACATGTTTATTGAGAGAAAGGGTTGTTTATATGAGTTGCCCTTATTATGCAGCCCCCTGAAGAGCTCAGTTATTTAACAGATGTGTGGATACTGCAAGATAAAAATGAACCCATGAGCACTGAAACATGTGACTTCACTTGAATGACTCATCCGACAGACAATCAGTAGTGTCCTGGGGGGAGCAGGGGAGGATCAGACTCGCGACCCTTAGAAAATTACAATTCATAGTAGTTCCTTGCATTACCATCGGATCATTGATCCGCCCCGTGATAATGACATTAACTAATGTCATTATATATAAAGTAATAATGAAATGCTTATTTTTTAGGGACTACATGTAGATAATTATATTTCGTTTAGACTTATTGACATAAACCTAATATTACCGAATTATTAAAAGTCGAGTAGAGAACCCATGCCTTTACACACAGCTACACACCATTTCATGTATTGATATTTTTTCGTTAGAGCTGTATGATAACCCGTGTTCAGGAAATTCTTCCAACGGGCAGCCAGACGATCTGACGCCGAGAAGCGTATAATTATTCTTCCATTCTGTGTCTATGGTACCAAAAATTGTTTTAATAGCTATGACTTGATAAAATAAGTACAAACTGGTTTTCCCCCGTTTCGCTATTTCTGACATTCCTTTAGAAAAGTCGGGCCCAACGAGTCAGTGAATGCAGCTCTCAAGCACGTGGTGTGAAGAAGAATTCGATAACAATACAAAACAAGAGGGCCATGATGGCTCTAGATCGCTCACCTGAGTATTTTGGCTGTAGGTTTGCTGTTAAGCAGTATTTCATGTTTTAATTGAAAATATTTAAGTAATGTAAATATAACTATGTAAACATGTAAAATATCAGTCAATAAATACAGGCTCTGTGACAAAAAGTAGAAATATCTATCATAAGCTATGGTGACCTTGACCTTAACCCAGTGACCTCAAACCCTACCCACGGAATATAGGATCCATGCAGGGAAAAATTTGCTGTAGCTTTAAAACAAAAAGTAGGTCAAAAATATATGTCATGCTATGATGTTTTTGAAATCGGAACAAAAAACTGTACACATGGTCCAAATTTCATTGCCATAGCTCCAAACACAGAAAGAAGGTCAGTAGGTCAAAAATATAGGTCATGCGATAACGTTTTTGAAATCGGAACAAAAAACTGTACACATGGTACAAATTTCATTGCCATAGCTCCAAAAACAAAAAGTAGGTCAGTAGGTCAAAAATATAGGTCATGCGATTACATTTTTGAAATCGAAACGAAAAACTGTGCACATGGTCCAAATTTCTTTGCTGTAGCTAAAAAACAAAAAAGTAGGTCAGTAGGTCAAAAATATAGGTCATGCGATGACATTTTTGAAGTCGGAACAAAAAACTGTACACATGGTCCAAATTTTATTGCCATAGCTCCAAAAACAAAAAGAAGGTCAGTAGGTCAAAAATATAGGTCAGGCGATGACATTTTTGAAATCGGAACAAAAAACTGTAAACATGGTCCAAATTTCATTGCTGTAGCTAAAAACAAAAAAAGTAGGTCAGTAGGTCAAAAATATAGGTCAAGGAATAATGTTTTTAAAATCATCTTGAAAAAATCTACAAATGGTCCAAATTTTAATGCCATAGCGAAAAACTTAAAAAATGAGATAAAAATGTTTGGGCCAGGGGGTGGGGGAGTGACCCCCACGGGAGGGGGGATGATCCCACTGTGGTCACGGTGCATACTACCAAATATCTAAGCTCCAGGCCTTGCAGTTTGTGACAAGAAGATTTTAAAAGTTTTTTGCTATATAACTCTATGTAAAACATGTGACCTTTTGGGCGGGGCCAGTTTTGACCCAGGGGCCATGATTTGATCAATCTTGGTAGAAGTCTACTAGACAATGCTACACACCAAATATCTAAGTTTTCCCTATATAACTCTATGTAAATCAAGTGACCCCGAGGGCGGGGCCAGTTCTGACCCCTGGGTCATAATTTGAACAATCTTTGTAGAGGTCCACTGGATGATGCCTCATACCAAATATCTAAGCTCCAGGCCTTGTGGTTTCAGACAAGAAGATTTTTATAATTTTCCTATGTAAAATCAATTGATCCCCGGGCGGGGCCAAATTTGACCCCAGGGGCATAATTTGAACAAACTTGATAGAGGTCCACTAGACAATGCTACATACCAAATCTTAAGGCTCAGGGCCTTGTGGTTTCAGACAAGAAGATTTTCGAAGTTTTTTTCTTTTAAGTTGCCATAGCAACCAGAGTTCTTGATGGAATTGAATTCTTTGAACAACTTTGGTAGAGCTTCATGCAAGGAATATCCCAGGCATGTTTCATCAATGTTGGCTCAGCGGTTTAGGAGGAGATGTTGTTTAAGTCAAATTGTTGACGACGCACGACGCACGCCGACGGAAGCCGGACATTCAACGATCCCAAAAGCTCACCCTGAGCAGGCTCAGGTGAGCTAATCAGTGTCCTCTTAATGCGATATTCATTCCATAACCATCTATAACCATCTATAGTTAGTATGAAAAGTGCTGCAATGTCAGATACATGAACGTGAAACGAAACAACTCTGAAAGTGAGAAAAGGAATCTAACATTTCCAAAACTCCCATACTCTTCTAACGGGTCCACAGGTTTACATGAACACTTCACTGACCTTGACGCAAATGTAGTAGATATATGATGAAGAGGGAGCTTTGGCCCGAGCCAATCTGCAGAACTTACATGGCTTTATAATAATAATAATAATAATAATAATAATAATAATAATAAAATCTTTATTTATAGAAGGTAACATACAAAGTGTACACATAAACATAACATGCAAACTTATTTACAGTATGGCCTTCTGATCCAACAATAACAGAAATCAAAACTATACATGTATACAACAGTGAACATTCATTTTTCATATTACTCGAATAAAAATGAAATTAAGAAAAAGAAAAGTAACATTCATATAAATACTTTTACATGAGTGTTTCAATTGAAAATGCACATTTATTCATACGACAAATGCTCATATAATTTATAAGAAAGTAACGTAAACTGACAACAACACGCAATATTATGAATTAAACATCAATATAAATCTGTTAAACTGTTATAGTAAAACTGTGGGTTCAATCATATATCAGACTGAATATTGAGAAAATGAATTTTGCAATTGTGTTTAAAGGATTGTAAAGTTGTACACTGCTTAATACCAGCAGGTAGTTTATTCCAGACTTTAATACTAAAATAAGAGAAAGAATCCTTAAGATAATTTGAATGAGGTATGGTACGCAAAACAAGATCATTGTTTGTGTTAGAGCGTAAGTTATGATATTTGTTGTTAGAGAAATTCAATATTTCATTCATATAAATAGGTGTCATATTATTCAAAGCTTTATAAACCATTATTGCGGTGTGGTATTTCACTCTATAACTAAATTTAAGCCATTTTAGTTTATTGAAGAGGTCCGATGTAGGAGATAGAATCGATCGATTAAGTATAATTTTCGCGGCTCTTTTTTGAACTGAATATACTTTGTTTTTATATGAGCTTGTGTTTTTTCCCCAAACCGTACAACAATAATCGATCAGTGGAAGGATATACGCGTTATAATACAATAGCTTTACTTCATCTGTAAGATAATAAATAATCTTTTTTAACAGTGCAATTTTTACATTTAGTTTTTTACATACAGAGTCAATTTGATAATGCCAGTTTAATGTATTATCTACATATATTCCCAATATCTTTTGAACAGTAACATTTTCTAGTGTTGTATCATTTATTTTCAAAATAAGAGGGTTACATTTCTTGACCTTTTTTGAAGATCCAATTATCATACACTTTGTTTTCGTTGGATGTAAAGACATGTTATTAAGGATGCACCATTCATTAATATAAGATAAATCTTTCTGTAGGTTATCTTGTATTGTTGATAAAAGATCATCGGATTTATAAAGTGTAGAGTCGTCCGCATATAAGACTATATTAAGATGATCGCGAAGTATTGCTTTATCATTAATATATATTAAAAAGAGTAAAGGCCCAAGGATTGAGCCTTGAGGGACTCCTGATTTTACCGTAAGAATGTCAGATTGTAAATTACTTACTTGAACTGTCTGTTTTCTATTGGATAGATAGGAACTGAAAAGTTTTAATGTCTGTTGAGAAAAATGATGTATCTTTAATTTGTGCATTAAAATTTCGTGGTCAACAAGATCAAATGCTTTCCTTAAATCTAGGAAAACCGTGCCTATCATTTTACCATTATCAATATCCTTAATCCAGGCATCAATTAACTTAATTAATGCTGTATTACAAGAGTGATTTTTGCGAAAACCAGATTGTCTTTCGTGTATTACTTTAGTATTTTGAAAAAATACCTGGAGGTGTGTTGCTATATGACGCTCAAATATTTTGGAGATGGTTGGTAAAATAGAAATCGGGCGATAATTTTCACACAATTCTTTACTTCCAGATTTAAAGATAGGTAAGACACGAGCCTCCTTGAGTTTATCAGGGAAAATACCAGTATATATACTATTATTTATTATTGAAGTAACACAAGGAATAATAGTATCCCCCGAGCTTTTTAAAATTTTAGGTCCTATGCCATCAAGACCTGTTGATTTCTTTGAATTTAGTTTTAAGATTATTTGTTTTACTTCCAGGGTTGTTATATAGGGAACATCAAAGACGTTTGTGCCTAACATTGTATCAAGTTTTTCTTTTAGAACCGAAAAACTTGTTTCTGAAAAAGGAGTTTTGGTTATAATATTTGAAATATTTATAAAATGCTTATTCAGTTCATTTACAATATTTAGATCATTTTCAATAACCTGATCATTTTTTTCAATTTTCGAAGGAAGAGCGATGCGCCTCATCTGATTAGCGTTTGATATATCTTTTAAATTTTTCCATACGTAGCTTGAATCTTTATTGCTTTTTATTGCTCTATTAAAGAAATTTTTCTTAGCCTTTTTTATTAACGAAGTTACTTTATTTCTAAGTTTTTTATACTGCTCGAAGTCTCCATTGATATGACACTTATTTCTGGAATTAATCATAGCTTTAATTTCATCCGTGAACCAGTCTGGTTGATGCTCACGTTTCACGCGTTTCTGTTTCATCGGCGCATGTTTCGACAAAACCCCATTTAAAACAGTGTATAAGAAATCTAAAGACCGATCTGGATCAGTAATTGTTTCTGTAAGTTCCAGACCAGAGTTTAAAAGGTCATGTTGAAAATTTGTTTCATTAAATTTTTTATCATTCTATATTTAATTACCTTATGCGTCCCGTTCTTTTTAGTATTGTTAATTTTAGCTGAAAGCACCATACACACGGGAAAGTGATCACTTATAGACAAAGATGAAACAAATATTTCTTCAACATAGCCAACATTGTTTGCATATATATGATCAATGATAGTTGAACTTTTTTTAGTTGTTCTTGTAGGATGTTGTATTAGCTGTAACAAGCCAAACTTCGTTAATGTGTTCATCCATTTTGTATTACTGAAGCTTTCCGATCCTTGTCCTGGTATATAATTTATGTTTAAATCACCCAGAATGTAATAATCAAGGAGAGAAGAATCGGCCATTTCTATTTGTTCGTCGAATGAATCAATCCACGACTGTGTGGAATTTGGTGGGCGATAAACAAAATTTATAAGAAACGAATTACTAGTTGAAATAAAAATCTGTAGCCAGACTGACTCGATATCATTTATTTCTAAATCATATCTACGTTTGTAATTTATATCCTCCGATATATAAGATATTATCCCCCCTCCTTTCTTATTAAGTCTATCACGTCTTTCAAAATTATAATTTCGTATACTAATATAAACATTGCTTATGTTATCATTAAGGAAAGTCTCACATAAGCCAAAGATTTTTGGTGATCTAGGACTGTTTAAAATATGTTTAATTTCATCTAAATTTGGTAACAAATGTTGTATATTAAGACTGGCAATAAAGAGTCCACTGCCATCAAAATGTAGCGAATTGTCTATTGAGCTCGTGTGATTTAAAGATACATTTATTAAATCCGTGTCCAGTATAATAGGATTTTCTATATTTAAACTTGCCTCGCTAATTAAGGTTTTACCAGAACATTTAAATCTCTCTTTACAACAATTATGAGTTTCATTCAACGGAATAAATAATTTTTGTGAATATAAAAAGTTCTTTAACAGTATTTGAAATCTACAAATACATATCCAACAAAGTATTAAAAATTAATTCCACCCAACCCCTTGCGTTCTGAAAATTTGGGATTAGATTTACGTTGAAATACCTGATAAAACAACGAAAAGGCATGCGAAATTGTTTCGTTTCATTGTTTATCACAGTCTCATTTATAAATTAAGCAGATAAAATGAATAATGATTACCTAAATGTGCTACAACTGAATGTAATTTTTATGTAGTTATTATCAGAATAATCTGTTGTGTAGCGTCTTTCCACGGAACTCACGACATTTTTATTAGGTCAATCAGGCGCCACATTTTTTTATATTATATTATTCAAAGAATCACGACATGCTGCAGGTGATATTTGCTGTTAGATAACATGCACGTGCATTTTACAGTCCTATCAATAAATTGAAACCTGTTAGACAACGTGAGAAGGTACACGGGCCGTACATCATATACAAGAACGTTACCAAACACACGGTGGCTAGACCCACCCCCTCCCGGACACAGGGCACCCTCAATGTGCATTTTATGTTGTGTGTTACCTTGAAGTGAGTGCAACGGTTTCTGACAGTGGCAAATCATGAAGTTATCAATAAGTGACAGCAATAAGTCATTTACAGCGGAATTTGTAGAAAATAAATACATCGCGTAACATTCGAAATAAAAGTCTCACGCTAAAAACTATCTAAAATTGACAAAAGCACCTTTCCGATGCAGAAGGTAAAAAAATTATACACAGTCCCCTGAGGAAAAACTTCGTTATTTTCTTAATATAAACTGTAAAAGGCAATTTCAATCCAAATAAGCAAGCTTTAAAACGAGTGAAAAAAATGTTGAAAGGTACTTTATCATTGTTTATTCCAAAAGCAGATTGCAACAGGCGTATTTCGTTATTTTTGGTTACATCAACGGATGTCTCTGGCATCCGATGCCTTTTAATATACGGCAGGTGATTCTTCGAATATCTTGACTACTGTCTCGAATTGATCTCGTCGAGGTACATGAAATATGATAGATAACAGATAATTTATTATCTTTAGCAGCGGGTGTATAGGCTTCATAAGGCAAACTTGTGAAACTATTGTCGTTGATTTTTTTCCGTACCTACTGTTCTTCCAGCAGCTTACACTTCACCATCGTCGGAACCCACGTTCGCTCAATACGCTATGCTTCTTATACAATGTAGTGGAAACGTAATATATACAGTGGGTTCCAACGATGACACTTCACTTTTAAAAAAAATAAAATAAAAAAAAATAAGAGAAAAAAAACTCAAACAATTTAATACATAACTGAACAGAAAACTGAACAAATAACGGTATAGATTTAAAAATATCTAAACTATGAATGGCGTATTAAAGAAATTGTTAATGACATAGAATTAAATAATGTTATACTACTGATACCTGTGATGATGATGAAAATGGCAAAACGGTGATAGGGTTGTAATGGACTGTTCGCTGCTACTTTTGACCAGGGTCTTTGAAATAGCATGGTCCGGAAACGAACGGATTGCTATTTGAAAGACCCTGTTTTGACTGAAAACTGTTGCTTTTGATAATGGCGGTGATAACGAAAATGATGATCATATTTAAAATCTTATTTATGTCTTTTTGTCTATCTGAATAAAATAATGAAAATGAAAACGAACAACATTGTAGCTTAGTACATAATCAGCTAATATGTATACACACATTCTCCATAAAGCATCATGTGCCTTGAATTTTATGTGGTGGAACCCGGACATTTTACATCATAATTGTACAGTCTTTTCATAGTACCAGTCAAGAAGAAACAAAGTGGTCAAAATGCCAGGGACAAATCATATTTCTTTGTGTCAAATATGTCTGTTATATAATTCTTCCATTTTATTGTATTTTAAGGAGCCTAAAACATCGTGAAATTGTTTTCGTAAGAACATTCGCCTTTTGGTCTAAGTCGATATGAAAAAGGAGACACTACAGGCCCGTCGCGTGGCTGTGGACATTGGGGCGGCAACTTGTATCTCTGAAGGGGTGGGTGTGGGAAGGATGTCTCCTCCAATTGGACTAAGAAAATTTTGATTTCTAAAAGAAAAATGGTGTTATTTCCCGCACTTTATACTGCTTTGCTGGTAGCTTTTTGGATGATTTTTTAAAATGATATTTTTACATTTTGCTCATTTATAATTTACACCATCGACCTTCAAGAAGGCTTTTTCCATCAACGAGTCTGTTTTCGACGTTACTGGGACTGAGATGATATCAGTAAGAAGGATATTTCACGTGTACTGTTTGAACCATTCAGCGTTGAATGGTCGTAGTTCCGGAGACTTCTTACAAACGAACACTTAGGGAACTTAAAGTCAATAGGTAGGTTAAGTTCTGTTATGTTAACATTATGAAGATACTTTGAGGGAGGAAGAAAAAATTATTATTAAGGATTTTTGTATGTTTTTTTAGTAAAAGCAATTGTTCCAACGTAATTCCTTCAATATTATCTTTATAAAACTCGTCGCCTTTTTGAGTTGCTTTATATCACACATTTCAATTGCTTAGTAAGGCCTTTGAAGGCTACTAAATAGAAAAATCAAAGATTCTCAGTTTTCGGCAGTTAAATACATTGTACCGAGTAAGGCCCAATGTTTTCACACCTAAACGAGACAGCTGGAGTACGAGTATTTCACAGTCGCCTTGGAAACCGATGACAGTTATCTGCCGTTTTCGTCGATGACCCATTTTATGTCTAGATTAAGACATTTTTAGCTCACCTGAGCATGCTCATGTGAGCTTTTAGGATCCTTGATTGTCCGGCGTCCGTCCGTCCGTCGTCCACAATTCATTCAAACGACATCTCCTCTGAAACCACTGGGCAAAATTTAATCAAACTTACCTAGAATGTTCCTTGCAAGAAGCTCTACCAAGTTTGTTCAAATGGTTCCGGTTCATTGCATTTCTGGGTCACAGGAGCTAAAAATAGATTTTAAAAGTTGGATCTTTAAAATCTTCTTGTCAGAAACCGTAAGGCCTGGAGCTTTGATATTTGGTGTAAAGCATCTAGTGGACCTCTACCAAGTTTGTTCAAATTATGATCCTGGGGTCAAAAATGGCCCCGCCCCAGGGGTAACTTGTTTTACATAGAGTTCTATAGGGAAAAATTTAAAAATCTTCTTGTCAGAAACCGTAAGGCATAGAGCTAAGATATTTGGTGTGCAGCATTGTCTAGTGGACCTCAACCAAGTTTGTTCAAATCATGGCCTCTGGGTCAAAAATGGCCCCACCCCAGGGGTAACTTGTTTTACATAGAGTTATATAGCAAAAACTTTGAAAATCTTCTTGTCAGAAACCGTAAGGCATAGAGCTTAGATATTTGGTATGTAGCATTGTCTAGTGAACCTCTACCAAGTTTGTTCAAATTATACCTCTGGGGTCAAATTTGGCCCCACCCTGGGGTCATTAGTTTTACATAGGCTTATATAGGAAAAACTTCGAAAATCTTCTTGTCTGAAACCACAAGGCCCTGAGCCTTAAGATTTGGTATGTAGCATTGTCTAGTGGACCTCTACCAAGTTTGTTCAAATTATACCCCTGGGGTCAAATTTGGCCCCATCCCGGGGTCATTGGTTTTACATAGGCTTATAGTGAAAACTTTGAAAAGCTTCTTGTAGAAGGAGAAGTAAAATTTTCAGTCAAAATAATCTGGAAATTTGTCAGACAGGTTGTTTCTATGATTTCCAGCTCAAGTTCGAATATGGGTCATCTGGGTTCAAAAACTAGGTCACAAAGCCCAAACATAGAAAAACCTTGTTAACACTCTAGATGTTACATTTTTAGTCAAAATATCCCAGAAATTTGTCAGAAAGGTTGTTTTGATGATTTTTAGCTCAAGTTCAAGATTGGGTCATCTGGGGTCAAAAACTATGTCACAGAGCCCAAATATGGAAAAACCTTGTTAACACTCTAGAGGTAACATTTTCAGTCCAAATAACCTGGAATCTGTCAGAAAGGTTGTTTCAATGATTTCTAGGTTAAATTTGTAATGGATCATCTGAAATCAAAAAGTAGGTCACAGAGCCCAAAAATAGAAAAAAAACTTGTTAACACTCTAGAAGCTACTTTTCAGTCCAAATATTCTCGAAATTTGTCAAAAAGGATGTTTCAATGATTTCTAGCTCAGATTCGAATAAAGGTCATCTGGGGTCAAAAACTAGGTCACAGACCCAAAATATGGAAAAACCTTGTTAACACGCATTTAGGTAACATTTTCAGTTCAAATAACTTGAAATTTGTCAGAAAGATTGTTTTAATGATTTCTAGCTCAGTTCTGAATATGGGTTATTTGGGGTCAAAAACTAGGACACAGGGCTAAAATGTAGAAAATCCTTGTTAATGCTCTAGAGGTTACAATTTCAGTCCAAATGTCATTGAAATTTGTCAGAAAGGTTGTTTCAATGATTTCTAGCCCAGATTAGGATATGAGTCATCTGGGATCAAAAACTAGGTCACAGAGCCCTAAAATGTTAAAACCATTTTAACACTCCAGAGGTTACATTTTCAGTCCAAATATCCTGGAAATTTGTCAGACAGGTTGTTTTGATGATTTCTAGCTCAAGTACTAATAGGGGTCATCTTTGGTCAAAAACTAGGTCACAGAGCCCAAATATGTAAAAACCTTGTTACCACTCTAGAGTTAAGATTTTAATTCCAAATAACCTGAAAATTTGTCATTTAAACTTGGAATACTTGATCACCAGCAAAACCCCTGTAAAGATTGTTGGTACCCAAGTCCCTGGGGTCACAGTTAGCCCCACCCCTAGGGGTCTCTTGATTTTGCATATACTTATATATAGGAAAAAAACTTCTTAAGCCTAGAAATAAAATATTAACTGACATGAGATGGGTAAGTTCCCCCGCCCCCCACCGTCCCCTCTGCATGGGGACCGCCCCCCCCATTTTCTTTTTTACACCCGCCCTTTTTTTTAATACATAGGTACTTGACTCCCCATCCATCCTCAACCCGCTACCCCCCCGGCCCCTCTGCATGGGGACCCGCCCCCCATTTTCTTTTTTACACCCCCGCCCTTTTTTATGCCCCCACAAAGTGGGAGCATATAGCATTGCACTTGTCCGTCAGTCCGTACGACCGTGCGATAATACGACCGTACGTCTGTACGTACGTACGTCCCGAAATTTTGTGAACGCAACTCCTCTTAAACCGGATGGCAGATTTTGCTTAAACTTTCAGGGATGAACAACTTTAATGTGTAGATGATAGTAAAGGAAGGAATTTTTGCTTCGACCAAATTTAACGGAATAATGGCCCTCTGTTGATTTTTTAGCTCACCTGAGCTGGCTCAGGGTGAGCTATTAGGATCGATGAATGTCCGTCGTCTGTCGTCCGTTCACACTTAGTTTGTTAACACTCTACTGGTCACATTTTTGCTCCAATTGTCACGAAACTTGGTCAGGATGTTTGTCCCAGTAATTACTCAGAAGAGTTCGAATATGGGTCATCTGGGGTCAAAAACTAGGACACATGACCTAAAAATAGAAAAATCTTGTTAAGGCTCTAGAGGCTACTGTTTCACTCCAAATGTCCCGGCAATTTGTCAGAAAGGTTGTTTGGTTGATTTCTAGCCCAAGTTTTAATATGGATCATCTGGGGTCAAAAACTAGGTCACACAGCCCAAATATGGAAAAACCTTGTTAACACCCTAGAGGTAAGATTTTCAGCCTGAATATCCTGGAAATTTGTCAGAAAGGTTGTTTCCTTGATTTCTAGCTCAAGCTGAATATGGGTCATCTGGGGTCAAAAACTAGGTCACAGAGCCCAAATATGGAAAAACCTTGTTAACACTTTAGAGGTCACATTTTCAGTCCAAATTTCCTTGTAATATGTCAGAAAGGTTATTTGGGTGATTTGTAGCCCAAGTTAACACTCTAGAGGTAAAATTTTTAGCCCAAATTTTCTGAAAAACTGTCAGAAAGCTTGTTAAAACGATTTCTAGCTCAAGTTGGAATATGGGTCATGTGGGGTCAAAAACTAGGTCACACAGCCTGTATATGGAAAAACCTTGTTAACATGCTAGAAGTAACATTTTCAGCCCAAATATCCTGGAATTATGTCAGATAGGTTGTTTCGATGATTTCTAGGTCAAGTTCTAATATGGTTCATCTGGGGTCAAAAACTAGGTCACAGAGCTCAAATATGGAAAAACATTGTTAACACTCTAGAGGTAACATTTTCAGCCCAAATGTCCTTGTAATATATCAGAAAGGTTATTTGGATGATTTCTAGCCCAGGTTCGAATATGGGTCATCTGGGGTCAAAAAATAGGTTACTGAGACCAAATATGGAAAAACCTTTTTATCAGTCTAGAGGTAACATTTTCAGCCCAAATATCCTGGAAATATGTCAGAAAGGTTGTTTTGATGATTTCTAGCTCAAGTACTAATAGGGGTCATCTTTGGTCAAAAACTAGGTCACAGAGCCCAAATATGTAAAAACCTTGTTACCACTCTAGAGTTAAGATTTTAATTCCAAATAACCTGAAAATTTGTCATTTAAACTTGGAATACTTGATCACCAGCAAAACCCCTGTAAAGATTGTTGGTACCCAAGTCCCTGGGGTCACAGTTAGCCCCACCCCCAGGGGTCTCTTGATTTTGCATATACTTATATATAGGAAAAAAACTTCTTAAGCCTAGAAATAAAATATTAACTGACATGAGATGGGTAAGTTCCCCCGCCCCCCACCGTCCCCTCTGCATGGGGACCGCCCCCCCCATTTTCTTTTTTACACCCGCCCTTTTTTTTAATACATAGGTACTTGACTCCCCATCCATCCTCAACCCGCTACCCCCCCGGCCCCTCTGCATGGGGACCCGCCCCCCATTTTCTTTTTTACACTCCCGCCCTTTTTTATGCCCCCACAAAGTGGGAGCATATAGCATTGCACTTGTCCGTCAGTCCGTACGACCGTGCGATAATACGACCGTACGTCTGTACGTACGTACGTCCCGAAATTTTGTGAACGCAACTCCTCTTAAACCGGATGGCAGATTTTGCTTAAACTTTCAGGGATGAACAACTTTAATGTGTAGATGATAGTAAAGGAAGGAATTTTTGCTTCGACCAAATTTAACGGAATAATGGCCCTTTGTTGATTTTTTAGCTCACCTGAGCTGGCTCAGGGTGAGCTATTAGGATCGATGAATGTCCGTCGTCTGTCGTCCGTTCACACTTAGTTTGTTAACACTCTACTGGTCACATTTTTGCTCCAATTGTCACGAAACTTGGTCAGGATGTTTGTCCCAGTAATTACTCAGAAGAGTTCGAATATGGGTCATCTGGGGTCAAAAACTAGGACACATGACCTAAAAATAGAAAAATCTTGTTAAGGCTCTAGAGGCTACTGTTTCACTCCAAATGTCCCGGCAATTTGTCAGAAAGGTTGTTTGGTTGATTTCTAGCCCAAGTTTTAATATGGATCATCTGGGGTCAAAAACTAGGTCACACAGCCCAAATATGGAAAAACCTTGTTAACACCCTAGAGGTAAGATTTTCAGCCTGAATATCCTGGAAATTTGTCAGAAAGGTTGTTTCCTTGATTTCTAGCTCAAGCTGAATATGGGTCATCTGGGGTCAAAAACTAGGTCACAGAGCCCAAATATGGAAAAACCTTGTTAACACTTTAGAGGTCACATTTTCAGTCCAAATTTCCTTGTAATATGTCAGAAAGGTTATTTGGGTGATTTGTAGCCCAAGTTAACACTCTAGAGGTAAAATTTTTAGCCCAAATTTTCTGAAAAACTGTCAGAAAGCTTGTTAAAACGATTTCTAGCTCAAGTTGGAATATGGGTCATGTGGGGTCAAAAACTAGGTCACACAGCCTGTATATGGAAAAACCTTGTTAACATGCTAGAAGTAACATTTTCAGCCCAAATATCCTGGAATTATGTCAGATAGGTTGTTTCGATGATTTCTAGGTCAAGTTCTAATATGGTTCATCTGGGGTCAAAAACTAGGTCACAGAGCTCAAATATGGAAAAACATTGTTAACACTCTAGAGGTAACATTTTCAGCCCAAATGTCCTTGTAATATATCAGAAAGGTTATTTGGATGATTTCTAGCCCAGGTTCGAATATGGGTCATCTGGGGTCAAAAAATAGGTTACTGAGACCAAATATGGAAAAACCTTTTTATCAGTCTAGAGGTAACATTTTCAGCCCAAATATCCTGGAAATATGTCAGAAAGGTTGTTTTGATGATTTCTAGCTCAAGTTTCAATATAGATCATGTGGGGTCAAAAACTAGGTCACACAGCCCAAATATGGTGAAACCTTGTTAACACTCTAGAGGTAACATTTTTAGCCCAAATTTCCTGAAAAACTGTCAGAAAGCTTAAGATGATTTCTAGCTCAAATTGGAATATTGGTCATGTGGGGTCAAAAACTAGGTCACACAGCCTGTATATGGAAAAACCTTGTTAACAGTCTAGAGGTATTATTTTCAGCCCAAATATGCTGTAAAATGTCAGATAGGTTGTTTCGATGATTTCTAGGTGACATTTTTTGCCCAAATATGCTGGAAATATGTCAGAAAGGTTGTATCGATGATTTCTAGCTTAAGTTCGAATATGGGTCATCTGGGGTCAAAAACTAGGTCACAGAGCTTAAATTTGGAAAAACCTTGTTTACACTTTACTGGAAACATTTTCAGCCCAAATATTCTGGAAGTATGTCAGAAAGGTTATTTCGATGGTTTCTAGGTCAAGTTCGAATATGGGTCATCTGGGGTCACAGAGCCCTAAAATAGAAATATCTTTTTAAGGCTCTAGAGGCCACTGTTTCAGTCCAAATATCCTGGCAGTTTGTCAGAAAGGTTGTTTGGTTGTTCAAATTATTAGATTAGGTTAAAGGTCACGGAGGCTAAAAATAGATTTATCTACTGTACCTCATAAAGCCTTCATTTATAGACCAATATCTTTGATAATCAATATATAGGTTCCTTGCATGGACCTCTATCCATGGGTAGGGTTTGAGGTCACTGGGTCAAGGTCAAGGTCACCATAGCTTATAATAGATATTTCTACTTTCTGTCATAGAGCCTTTATTTATTGACTGATATTTTACATATTTGGTTTGTAGGCACTTATATATTTTAAATTAAAAAATGAAATACCGCTATACAGCAAACCTACAGCCAAAGTACTCGAGTGCGCGATCCAGGGCCATCATGGCCCTCTTGTTTACTTTTTTTTCAATTTAAGAACAGCGCCGTTTCTGGCACAAATACTGGGGCGGCGGTTGACGCCCTTACCGCCTCTGGCGCGACTCCACTGCACTATCTATAAAAATGTAAAAAAAAATCCATGGACAATACAGAGCACTAGCGGATCCAGAGGGGGGCGGCCCCCCTAAAATTCCCGGACCATTGGTGTTATTGTAGGTCTATTTTGAATACGTCTTTAAATAATGTATACTTTATTGTTCAACATTGAATTGAATAAGCAGAGGCCCATGTGATATTGCCAAATCGGTATACTCTAGCATAACCACAACCGTTGAAATGAGGTAGAAAACGACACAAATTGGGCCGAACATTTTGCGCCCCCACTTACCTGAAATCCTGGATCCGCCCCTGCAGAGAATATGTTTCGTTGGTCGCAGGCTTATTGTAATAACTATCAAACGTGCAGCTAGTTCTTTATAACCTTCTTTGTTTTAGCTGTCAGAACTTTTGCTAACAAGAAACATGCACTTCGAGGGTGCCGGGGGGGGGTTGACCCCCGTGAAACCATGTGACCGCATTTCAACCAATCTGATTGCCGTGCAGGTTAATACTGACATCATCTCGCATAGGTTGCACGCGGAAACTAAACGACAGCATGGTGGTGTATTTTAAACGAGGTTGTTAGGCAAAAGTGTACTTTGTGTTAGGAAATGGACATTTTGAATATGTATGAAGCCATGCCATTGTGGAAGGAGTTTGACTAGTTATGAACACGAAAATTTTAAGTACCAAGCCATGTCGCTATGGAGGGAGGAGCAGGTCTAGCAGGGAATGTCAGTCATTTCACTCCCAAGACATTTCACACTGAAGACGTTTCACTCCCAAGACAGTTCACACCAAGACGTTTCACTCCCAATTTATCAAAAGTATAGACATTTCACTCCCTATATATAGTTTTAATCAAGTGTTCAAGAGAAAATTCATCAAATTTATATTTATTTTATTCATTAATGTTGGTCTAGAGTTAAATCTGAAGCAAAGTAGCATGGCGTGGCGCCATGCCCTTTTTACAGGACGCCATGCCCTTTTTACTAATGCCATGCCCTTTTCAAGACAATATTACAAGAGAAAAGTATTTGTGTTATTTGGCCATATCAACAGTGCCCTTTTGCATGCATTTAACACGCCAAATGCCCTTTTTGGAAAATAAATACCATGCCCTTTTTCAAACCCAGATTTAACACTATGACAGGTCATAATTAAACACTTGTATCTTAAGTGTATCTGGTTTGAAAATTTAATAATTCTGAAGACAAAGGACACTTATAAAGAATTAATTAGAATTTTCATTTGTGTTCATTGAAATGGAATACGTTTTCAATATAAATATGATATTATACATTTTTTTCTGTCTCAATATGCCTTTAGCTGTGCACCAATACTTTTCTAAACAGTATTTTACCAAGACAAATATATTTTATCTTAAAGATGTAACTTGATGTAATTAGTTGAAAAAGGTGTGACTCATCTCTGACTCATAATGTCAGTACAATATACAGTTTTTTAAGTTACCATTTTTCTTCAATACAAATGGACATATATTATATAATAAGTATTCTATTGGGGAGTGAAATGTCTTCAGGACGGTTCACTCCCAAAATGGAAGTGAACTGTCTAGGTGTGAACCGTCTTGGTGTGAAACGTCCTGGGAGTGAAATGTCTGCCATCCTCTAGCAGGTTTGTAACATTGTGACGTGATCAGTCCTTAAATAGACCCCAGTGTCTATTTTTTATACAGAAATATGCTACAAATACGGAATAAACCTGCTGGGTATAATCCAGGACCAAAGGTTAAACAAGTGCCCTGTGCAGTAGTCCAATTTGCTTGTCAAGTTAATTAACAGATTAAGTGACATCTTGAGCATGTTCTTAGATAGCCTGATTTATTATTCTTAAAGTTTTGAACTGCTTTGATAGATCTGATATTTTTTATTTGTTCAACCTTTAAGCCGTAGAAGGTGAACCAATAATTTCCATTCACCTTTGGAGGCGAAATAATGAGACTACCGTAGTTCTGAGCACAGGAGTTTGAAATTCTATCAATAAACAAGAGATATTGTAAACATTATGTCCTCTACATGTTTTTTATTATGTAGAGGACATAATTTTTACAATATCTGTTGTTTATTGATAGAATTTCAAACTCCTGTGTTCTGAGATGCTTTCTTGTTCGGAATCTCGCTATAACATGAAAATGAGAAGCATTTCCTTTGGTGTAACATGAATTTAGAGGCAAAGAGTAATTAGTAGAACAAAATAATTATTGTACAATTACGATACAAAAAATGCCAGTCTATCAAGTCTGAAGAATACAAACCACTAGAGTATCCTCTTACCATCTCAGATTTTGTTTACACTCTCCATATTTATATTCTGCAATGCTTAAGTAAATTATGCCCACTGAAAATGGTTATTTTCTTGATTTGATCTGTATGATAAGTGTTGTGTGTAAACTGACGGTTGCTGATCTTTCCGCTACCTGCCCGTTTGCTACCTGTACACATTCCCTACCTTTACATTTTCGCACATAGTCCTTTTGCTACCCTGTTCATTTACTGTGTTTTTCACACATCCAGTCTCCGTGTAAATATGTAATAAAAGTGAACAAAAATCTTTATTTGCTCATTGAAATAAGCAATTCTTTTTCATACTTATTAATTTGGCTTTTAATATTGTATTGTTTAATACTTTATTCAATTAACTCTGGTAATCAAATTTGAGCAAATAACATCAGCAATCACATATGAAATGATTAACGCAATTCATAGAAGCTAATTAATTTGTTTGATATTTATCAAATATTAATTGCAATTAATGATTAACCATAGCACTTGCCCTGCTTATTTCATAGAAACATTTTTAATAATCAAAAATAAAATATCATATTCATCTAAATATAATTAAATTCCGTTTATCACATTTAATGAATAAAAATATTTTGCATTAATAAGCATAATCATTGTTATTGCGATAACCATTTGTTAACTGTAGGTAGCAAAATTCGAGAGTAGCGAAACAACTTGTGAAATTGTGACGAGGTAGCGGAACGACCTGAAATCTAAACTGACTGATGCCTATATTTTCCAAAATGATAGTGAATGAAGTGATTCCAGAAAAAATAGTATACATACAGCAGCGACAGAAAACATTTATACTTTACTTAATAGTGTTTGCTTTAACCGTACACAACAGTAGTTATCAGTAGTGTAGTTGTCACATGACATTAGCTGGTATTTTGAGAATTTGATGGTACACGTGTCTTTAACTCTGTAAAATTTTTCTTGGGGATGATGAGTAGATGAACCCTTCTGTTGTCTTTTCAGGGCCCAGAGGGTCCATGGTCAAGCGCACAGGAAAATAGCTCCAGATCAATTGCTCAGGAACAACTGCCCCCAAGACCTTTGAACTTTGCAGGATGATTTGGCATGATGAATAGATGAATCATATTGTTTTTTGACTCACAGGTCCTAAGGTCAAGTTCAGCTTTGAAAACAGATTTCGATCAATTACTCAAGAACAAGTTACTGCATCTAGGACCTTCAGACATTTCAGAATGGTGGAGATTATGAGTTGATGAGCACTTTTGTTTTTGGGCACACAGGGTGAATGGTCAGTGTCACATTAGCCCAGGCTTAGTAAGTGGTTTCTGATATTTAATTCTGAAATAACTGATTCCTGGACCTTAAGGTCTTTTGATAAGGGTTGGGCATGTGTAGATAAAACCTTTCGACTTTGTCCTCACTGCTTCAAATGTCAAGTCCACAAGGGCCAGTACTCCATTATGGTTTATGATCAATTACTAAAGAGAGAATCAAGGAATTTTGAGCATAGTTCATCTTTTAGAGTGTACATCCAGTTGTAAAGGCCAACTGTGCTGTGTTGACATTCTTGATCCTTTCTGATTCACAAGGGGGCATCAGTGTTATTCTGACAGCTCCTGTTTTTCTGTTCAAATAGTACTTGTACAAGTTTTATGTGATTTGTTCAACATTTGGCTAATTTCCTGATTTAGTACAGTCAGACCAACTTTATTTTACTCTTTTTATAACATTTTCCTGTCAGTTAAACTAGTGTGCTGAATATAATCTTTTTATTTTAGGAGCCAGTATACAGTTACAGACAGAGGAGAAACTGACCGGAGACATGTCATTGAAGGTGCTGGCATGGAAATCACCTAAAGTTAAGTTTTTCATTTTCTTTTATTGTAACTGGACTTTTATTGATCAGTTATTTAGGTATACATTTATATTGTACCAGAACAGTACTGCTGAAACCCAATTTGACACATTCATGCAAGTTGATGTAAGTTGATGTATTATTTTCAAGTTCTGATGATAATCTAGCGTGTGTTTTTAGCTCACCTGAGTCGTAGGCTCATGGTGAGCTATTAGGATCGATCAATGTCCGTCGTCTGTCTTCTGTTGGACACACTTAGTTTGTTAACACTCTAGTGGTCACATTTTTGCCTCAATTGTCATGAAACTTAGTCAGAATGTTTGTCTCAGTGATTACTCGGACGAGTTCGAACATGGGTTATCTTGGATGTAAAACAAGGTCACAAAGCCCAAAAATAGAAAAACCTTGTTAACACTCTAGAAACAAAATTTTCGGTTCAAATATCCTGGAAATTTGTCATAAAGGTTGTTTCAATAATTTCTAGCTCAAGTTTGAATATGGGTCATCTGGGGTCAAAAACTAGGTCACAGAGCCCTAATGTGGAAAAACCTTAACACTTTAGAGGCTACTTTTTCAGTTCAAATAACCTGGAAATTTGTCAGAAAGGTTGTATTGATGATTTCTAGCTCAAGTTCCAATGTGGGTCATCTTGGATCAAAAAGTAGGTCACAGAGCCCAAAAATAAAAAAAACCTTGTTAACACTCTAGAAACTACTTTTTCAGTTCAAATAATCTGGAAATTTGTCAGAAAGGTTGTTTGGATAATTTCTAGCTCAAGTTTGAATATGGATCATCTTGGGTCACAAACTAGGTCAGAAAGCCCAAAAATAGAAAAACATTGTTAACACTCTAGAGGCTACTTTTTCACTTCAAATATTCTGGAAAATTGTCAGAAAGGTTGTTTCCATGACATACAGCACGAGTTTGAATATGGGTCATCTGGGTTCAAAAACTAGCTCACAGAGCCCGTATATATATAAACCTTGTTAACATGCCAGAGGTTACATTTTCAGTCCAAATGTCCTGAAAATTTGTCAGAAAGGTTGTTTTAATGATTTCTAGCTAAAGTTTGAATATTGGTCATCTGGGTTCAAGAACTAGGTCACAGAGCCCAAATATGGAAAAACCTTGTTAACACTCTACAGGGTAACATTTTCAGCTCAAATAACCTGGAAATTTGTCAGATACATTGTTTTGATGGTTTATACCCCAGATTTATAAATGGGTCATCTGGGGTCAAAAACTAGGTCACAGAGCCCAAATATGGAAAAACCTTGTTAACACTCCAAAGGTTACATTTTCAGTCCAAATATCCTGAAAATTTGTCAGAAAGGTTTTTTCCATGATTTTTAGCTCAGTTTCTAATATGGGTCATCTTGGGTCAAAAACTAGGTCACAGAGCCCAAATATGGAAAAACTTTTTAAACACTCTAGAGGGAACATTTTCAGCCCTAATATCCTGGACATTTGCCAGAAAGGCTGTTTCGATGATTTCTAGTCAAGTTTGAATATGGGTCATCTCGGTTCAAGAACTAGGACACAGAGACCAAATATCTGAAAACCTTGATAACACTCTAGAGGTTACAAATTTGGCCCCATCCCGGGGTTCAATTTATTTCACATAGGTTTATATAGGCAAATTTTAAAAAACTTCTTGTCTGAAACCACAAAGCCAAGAACTTAGATATTTTTAATGGAACATCAGCTAGAGGTCATCTACCAAGTTTGTTCAAATTATGCCCCTTGAATGAAAATTGTCTCTACCCTGGGAGTCACTTTAATTCATTTTGATTTATGTAGGGAGAATCTTTAAAAAGCTTCTGTTGTTTGCTCAACAGCAGACCCAAAGGCAAAGTATTCAGGTGAGCGATGTAGGGCCATCATGGCCCTCTTGTTTATCCCCCCGCCAGAGGCGAAGGGGATATTAGAAATGCCCTTCGTCCATCCGTGCGTCCGTCCGTCCGAAACAATTTTGTCCGGAGCATAACTCCAAAACTACTTGAGGGATTTTATTCAAACTTCATACACTGACAGAGCACATTGGTAGGTAGTGCAGTGTTCAAGTGCAATAACTCTACCTTGCCTTTTTTTAGAGTTATTCCGCTTTATCAGATTTACTTGATAAATTTTGTCCGGAGCATAACTCCAAAACTGCTAGAGGGATTTTATTCAAACTTCATACACTGACAGAGCACATTGGTAGGTAGTGCAGTGTGCAAGTCCAATAACTCTACCTTGCCTATTTTTAGAGTTATTCCCCTTTATCAGAATTACTTGATAAATTTTGTCCGGAGCATAACTCCAAAACTACTTGAGGGATTTTATTCAAACTTCATACACTGACAGAGCACATTGGTAGGTAGTGCAGTGTGCAAGTGCAATAACTCTACCTTGCCTATTTTTAGAGTTATTCCCCTTTATCAGAATTACTTGATAAATTTTGTCCGGATCATAACTCCAAAACTACTGGAGGGACTTTATTCAAATTTCATACACTGACAGAGCACATTGGTAGGTAGTGCAGTGTGCAAGTCCAATAACTCTACCTTGCCTATTTTTTAGGGGTTTTCTTCAAACTGCAAACCCACATTATTACATTTACTTTTTTAAGTCTTTCTATAACAAGAGTTCAACAATACAGCACTTTACTTGAACAGAACAGAACAGAACAGAACACATACCATTTATGTGGGAGGGGACTTCAACATGCAACCACTTGAAAGTATAACCTTCAGGTAACTTATTTCCAGCGGGGGGATTAACCATGTGTAACATGGCTCTTGTTTTTAATTGGTAATGTACTTCAGTATTATGCTTGCAGCTCAAGTTTTTACAGCCTTAAACAAAGTTAATAGGCCCATGTTCAGTACAGTGAACAAGCTCCATCAGTCTTTCCTTGCTATATTATGCAAGGTAAACTTGAATATCCAATCCATTTGATTTTAGATTTTACCTGTTCCAGACTGTTGAATTTACTGATCACATTAGCCTCAATCTGACTGAAGTTCACCATCTCCCTACAGTTAGATCTGAAGAAGACACATTCATTTCTATCTTCTCGATAACCTGGAATCTCCACTTTTGTTATTTATATCCCAGCCAATGACACTGCAGCTTATGACGTGTCTCGATAGCTTAATACCTGTACACATGGCGTGTTCAAAGAGTGTGTAAACTTCTCTAGCATAATGTCTATTAGCTAAGATGGAAAGTGCTTAGATATTTTGAAAAAATGATATTCATCACAAACATAAATCTAATTATTTTGAAAGATTTTGACAAATAAATTTAACTGAGTTCGGTGACAGTTTATAAATGGCAGATAATTGTTTGGGATCCCAGCTAAATAGACTTTCACAAGTTGAACATTTACTTTCATGTGGGTGGAAGCATTGCTCAGATTGGCTGAAGGATAGGTCATGAGAAGGTGACCTTCTATTGGTCGTCCTCAGATCCTAATAGCATAGCGATGTTTAGGATTTGATTTTAATTAGATTGCATTAGCCTGAGACTATATGCAAAGCATAGGTTTTTGCTGGTTTGCCTCAAGGTCATGGTTACACTACGTCATATTTGCGTATAATATGTGAAATTCGGTCTCTGCTCTGTATCTCTTGAATTGATTAAAGGAAATTTAAACTGTTTGGTAGAAAAGTTTATATGCCTGAAGGGACATGTCATGTTATGCCCCTGGGTGTCTTTCTGTTTTAGGGTTGTCTGTTCTTTTTAGCAGAAATGTTTGAAAACTGCTTAAAGATACCAGTAATTATGCTGCCCAAAGGGAGAGCATATAGTAAGTCGCCGCCTAGTCCGTCCTTCCGTCACACTCTTGTCAAGAGAATAACTTAAAAAGTATTGAAGGAATTTGATTTAAACTTAATATGTTGATAGAGACCATTGAGGAAGTGCAGTGTCCAAGAACCATAATTCTAGCTTGCATATTTTTTTAATTATCTCCCTTAAGTTAATAATGCTTGTCTGGAATATAACTCCTAAACTGTCCATGATATCTCACTGAAACTTCTCACACTTATAGAGACTAGGCAGAGGAAGTGCATTGTCAAAGAACCATAACTCTAATTTACTTAGTTTTTGAATTATCTCCCTTTATAATACTTAGTAATTATTGTCTGGATATTAATTTGAAAAGTGTTAAAGGAATTTGATTAAAACTTCACACAGTCATAGATACTAGTGAGTGAAAGTGCACTGTTCAGTAACCATTATGTCTACCTTGCTTGATATTTGAATTTTCTCCCTTAATGATACTTAAAATGTTTAATGAAAAAATGATACTTAAAATGTTTAATAGTGCTTGTCTGAAGTACAACCTCTAAACTATAAGTGATATCTCATTGAAACTCCACAGAATTATCAAGACTAGTGAGAGGAAGTCTAGTGTTAAAGAACCATAACCCTACATTACTTAGTTTATGAATTATCTCCCTTTATGGTACTTAATTATGCTTGTCCGTAAAATAACTTCAAAACTATTTAAGGAATTTTATTAAAACTTCACACAGTGATAGAGAACAATGACAGGAAAAGTGTTTATGAACCTTAATTCTACCTTGCATAATTTTGGAATTATCTCCCTTAATGATAATTACAAAAGTTTAATAAAGCTTGTCTGGAGTATAACTTCTAAAGTATCAGTAATATCTCATTATATCTTCACACATTTATAGAGACTAGTGAGAGGAAATGCAGTGTTAAAAAACCATCGCTCTACATTATTTAGTTTTTAGCTCACATGAGTAAATGCTCAGGGTGAGCTTTTGTGCTCACCCTGTGTCCAGCGTCTGTCGTCCGTCGTCAGTCGTCCCTCGTCAACATTTTACTTTAAATGACATCTCCTCCTAAACCACAAAGCTATTTTTAACCAAACTTTATAGAAATGTTCCTTAAATCATTCTTAAAATTGCTCAAACCGTTCCGCTCAATTGCACATACATGTAAGGGCTGCAAAAGCTAAAAAAAAAAAAAAATTCAAACAACATCTCCTCCTAAACGGCTGGGTGATTTTCCACCAAATTTTACAGAAATGTTCCATACATAGCCATCTATTAAAATTGCTAAAACGGTTCCCCTCCATTGATCAAAATGGCTGCCAGAGCTAAAAATAGATTTTCATCAATATTTGGCTTCAAATGACATCTCCAAAACCACTTGGCCATTTTTAACCAAATTTGACAGAAATGTTCCTTACATTGCCCTTTTCTAAAATTGCTCAAACCATTCCACTCTATTGCACATAAGTGCTGCAAAAGTTAAAAAAAAGAAAAAAATTCAAACAACATCTCCTCCTTGGGAGATTTTCCACCAAATTTCACAGAAATTGCTAAAACGGTTCTGCTCCATTGAACAAATTGGCCGCCAGAGCTTAAAATAGATTTTCGTCAATATTTTGCTTGAAATGACATCTCCTCCAAAACCGCCTGGCCATATTAAACCAAATTTAACAGAAATGTTCCTTATAATGCCTTTTTCTAAAATTGCTCAAACGGTTCTGCTCCATTGCACATAAGGGCTGCAAAAGCTTAAAGTAGAAAATAAATCAAACAGCATCTACTCCTCAATGGCAAGGTAATTTTCCACCAAATTTCACGGAAATGTTCCTTACATACCCCTGCTATAAAATTGCTAAAATGGTTCCGCTTCATTGAACAAAATGGCCACAGGAGCTAAAAGTAGGTGGGTTTCTTTAATATATGGCTTCAGATGACATCTCCTCATAAGCTGTTATCACAAAATTGCCTCTGCCCTTATGGATTTTTTTTGTATAAAATATGAGATCTTTTAATATCTTCAGTTAGAAAATGTAATGTTGCATCTGATGTTTGCTTAACGGTAGACCCTCAGGCAAAGTACTCAGGTGAGCGATCCAGGGCCATCATGGCCCTAATGTTTAATTATCTTGCTTTATTATACCTAATAATGCTTGTTAGGAAAATAACGTGAAAAGTATTTAAGGAATTTAAATAAAACTTAATTCACACAGTTATAAAAACCAATGAGAGAAAGTACAATGTTAAAGAACCATCACTTTATGTCAGTTAGTTTTTTAATTATCTCTTTTCTGCCATTTTGAACAAAAAATACTTTTGGGAAGCATTATTTGGTTTTACCAATTTCTTGTTTAAAAATATAGACGTTTTACCATAATGAGTTGATGGCAGATATAGGTCCTGGTGAAGGATACTTTCAACCCACTTGGCATACTTATCCTGAACCGCTTGGTTAATTAACTGTGGACCTTGAAAGCATACTACAATAACCATAAAATCTGCTAGATTGGCTGATAGAGAGGTAAAAATGATTAAAGAACTAATCAGTAAAACAATAAAGATTTTGAACTATTGTTATAATATTGTCCTTATAAATAAAAAAAACTTATAATGTTTCCCGTTGATAAGTGTTTATCAGTTATGAAAAAGGTCTTCTGCTGTCAGTAGTTTTTTTCGGGCTTAAGTTGAGCTTTCTACTATATTGCACGGCTTCAGCAGAACTCTTGTTATCGTTCGTGATAATTTACAAATAAAACAAACGAAACACTCTAATTATTTTCTAAATTTTCTTCATTTTATTTCAAGTGTATGCAAAAAAAAAGATTGTTTGCTTTGCACTACGAAATAAGCATTTGTTCATCCTGCAAAGTGATGAACCATTGCACTCTTGAAGTCATGCAATACTGGTTTTAATCTACAGGAAAATCTGATGCTTAATATATCCCAGAGTTCAAAGCAATTAACCAATATGTCCGTAGGTCAAAGGAAACAAACAGAACTAAGCTTAATTAAAGTTAATGCTCAGAAGGTGCAGCTTGTGTCTTATTGGGTTTGAACAGTACTGTTTACAGATTAAGGCCTATCTGTTATGCTAGAGTGTACATAATGTGAAGAAAAGTACGAAACTTCAGTGTAATGTTCTTGCAGGCCTTAAGTTAAAGTAGGTTTTAAATGGCCTTTTCACTTTTCACCAGTAACAGGAAGTCCAAACAGCCCTCTTCGTTATGTCTGCACCGGCATTTAAGTGTATTTGGAGGAAGTGTCAGTATGTTGCAGAGGTAATTCTGTAAAGGAAAACCACATGGCCACATATGCAGTCACTAAAACACTGCATCGATTGATGTCTGTGGCACATGTACGCCAGGTGGGAATGCCTTTGTGCATCTGTGTGTATTAGTCTTGCCTAAGTCCTCAGTTTTGTCGAGGTTGCTCATTATCAGTCACTGGATTGGTAGCAATTAAGAGTAAAATACTGGCGTCATGCGAATCAGGGCACTTCGATTTTAATTCTAAAATGAAAGTGACATAATGGTAAAATGAACTTATGTAAGCCATTTTATTTGCAATACCATGCGTACGAGGTGATCCAGAATTAACAAGATTGTGCCCTTATATCTGTCACTGAATTTTTTAACTAACGTTTGATGCAAAACATTCATTTTCTTCTTATATGCCAAAATGAATTACTTTAAAAAGAAGAAAAGATTAGTATTGCACTTCATAGCAGCCACTGACAAATGTATATCAGTGAAAACATTGTAGAAATTGTTTGTGTAGAATTTAGTGCCAATGAGATAAGATTTTATTGAGAATTGCATGAGAATTTAATACGTTCAACAGATGTATTTTAGGTAATGTAGATCACTTTATTTTCGCCAGAACGTAATTTTCAAGATAATTTGTGAATTCGTTGACTCCTGAATTCAACATTCTTGTGAAAAAAACGTGACAGATATAAGAAAAATAAGTTATGTCTGAGAAGTGTTGTGTCTGAAATATAGTCACTTTATCTAAGCATAATTGTGTATTTCTAATTTAATGAGCAGCGAACAATTATTTTGTTTGATACAAATATTGAATTAATGTATTTCTGTATGTTTTAATACCTTGAAACGTTTATGCAAATATGAAAATACTGACCAGGAACAATGGAATAACATTTCTCAACTTTATTGCATTGGTCTCGTACATCTACTAATATATAATATTGAAAGGGAGAAAACTCGTACAGTTTACAGATATAAATATATCATGATTTATCTTCAGGAAATGTCTGTTTGTGTACAATATTTACACTTTCTATTGTTTACTTAGTCAGACTTAATTCGATAGGGCTTGCTCCTAGCCGCGTTTAATCATGACTGTCATTCTCAATTTTCTGACATGCCTGCATCAACCACTTTGCATGAAGCTGCTTGACCTGCGATAAACGTAAGTCTGTGTCAATAGGATATCCTTTCTTTCACGTGCGATGCAACTTCGTCTGCCTACCAATTTTCGAAGTTGGATTTCATATGCTGTTTGAATGCACCATTCACACTTTGATCAAGCAGATGCAGTCTATCAGTTTTTTTCTTCTTCTTTTCAGCAATGCTTTAACATACTACTTCTGGTTACATAAATTAGCAAAATTTTGCAAGAGGCAGAAGAATGCGATCTACAGTAGTTATCATCATATGTTTGATAATACAAATGTGTCGATTTTTGCCCAGACACACTTTTTATATGCCCAAAGGGGGCATATTATGTTATGTTCCAGGGCGTCCGTCCGTCCGTCCATTAGCAATTTGGTTTCTGGGGAATAGCTTGAGTACTCTTTCACCTACAGTCTTTTACCTTCAAGTGATAATTGCCCACATCAAGTTGTCCATATTGTCCAATAACCTTCATTTCCTTGTGTTTTTAGCAATATTGAACAGTATAACTTTCTGGATACATTCATATTTGAACACACCTCATATCTAGCATTGTCTAGTGGACCTTTACCAAGTTTGTTCAAATTATACCCCTGGGTTTAAATTTGGCCATGTCCCAGGGGTCAGTTGATTTTACATAGGCTTATATAGGGAAAACTTTGAAAATCTTCTTGTCTGAAACCACAAGGCCTTTGTTCAAGCGCATTTAAACTCAACTAGAATGCTCATGGGCAGCATGTCGAGCCTGCCAATGGAAAGCTCCCAGTGGGGATGGGACAGCTAATGGAATCTGTGGGAAGATGATAATGGAAGGACAAGGCAGGCCTATATCATGTCTCTTTCAGGGAGCATAACTAATGTATCAGGGTTTTTAGCTCATCTGAGCACAAAATGCTCAGGGTGTGCTTTTCTGATCAGTCTTTGTCTGTCGTCCGTCGTCAACTTTTCATTCAAATGACATCTCCTCTAAAACCAAAGGGCCAAATTAAATGAAACTTGCCTGGGATGTTCCTTGCATGAAGCTCTACCAAGATTGTTCAAATGGTTCTGGTCCATTGCATTTCTGGTTCACTGGAGCTAAAATTAGATTTTAAAAGTTGGATCTTTAAAAATCTTCTTCTCCGAAACCTCAAGGCCTGGAGCTTAGATATTTGGTATGAAGCATCATCTAGTGGACCTCTACCAAGTTTGTTCAAATTATGACTGTGAGGTCAAAACTGACCCCACCCCAGGGGTCAGTTGATTTTACATAGATTTATATAGGGAAAACTTAAAAGTCTTCTTGTCAGAAACCACAAGGCCTAGAGTTTAGATATTTGGTGTGCAGCATTGTCTAGTAGACCTTTACCAAGTTTGTTCAAATCATGGTTCGAGGGTCAAAAATGGCCCAGCCCCGGGGGCCACATGTTTTACATAAAGTTTATAGGAAAAACTTTAAAAAATCTTCTTGTCAGAAACCGCAAGGTCTAGAATTTAGATATTTGGTATGCAGCATTGTCTAGTGGACTTCTACCAAGTTTGTTCAAATCATGGCCCCTGGGTCAAAAATGGCCCCTCCTCAGGGGTCACATGTTTTACATAGAGTTATATAGGAAAAACTTTAAAAATCTTCTTTTCAGATACCACAAGGCCTAGAGTTAAGATATTTGGTGTACAGCATTGTCTACTGGACCTTACTAAGTTTGTTAAAATCATAGCCCCTGGGTCAAAACTGGACCTGCCCCAGGGGTCACATGTTTTACATAGAGATATATAGGAAAAGTTTTAAAAATCTTCTTGTCAGAAACCACATTGCCTTGAGTTTTGATATTTGGTGTGCAGCATTGTCTAGTGGACCTCTACCAAGTTGGTTCAAGTCATGACCCTGTGGTCAAAACTGGCCCCACCCGGGGGTTCATTTGATTTTACACAAGGATTTATATAGGGAAAACTTAAAAAATGTGCTGCTCTGAAACACCAAGAGCTAGACCTTCAATTGTTTGTTGTTATGTCTCCCCCCAACCCCACCCTTCTGATGGAGACATATTGTTTTTGCCTTCGATGGGTGTCTGTTTGTCTGCCTGTCTTTCACACTTTGTTTCCTTTCAATAACTTGAGTACCAGTTGACCCAAAGCCTTCAAACTTCACAGGGTTATTGCCCTTATTGAGTACAAAAAATCCCTTTTGAGTTTTGGGTCAGTAGGTCAAATGTCAAGGTCAGAGGGACCTCTAGAGTGAAAACCATTTCCATTCAATAACAGGATTACCATTTCGTAAAGAACCTCCAAACTTCATAGGATGATTGCTTTAACTAAATAGAATAACCATGTTGTTTTTGTGGCTAGTATGTCAAAGCTCAGGGTCACAGGGACCTGTAGAGTGAAAACTATTTCTGCAGAGTAACTGTAGTACCAGTACACCCAGAGCCATCAAACTTTATAGGATAATTATATTAGAAGAACCCTATTGTTTTTAGGGTCCATAGGTCAAAGGTTAAGTTCACAGGGACCTGAAGAGTGAAAACTGTTTCTGCTCAGTAACTGTAGTACCATTACACCCAAAGCCTTCAAACTTTATAGGATAATTGTATTAGAAGAACCCTATTGTTTTTAGGGTCCATAGGTCAAAGGTTAAGTTCACAGGGACCTGTAGAGTGAAAACTGTTTCTGCTCAGTAACTGGAGTGCCATTTTACCCAGAGCCTTCAAACTTGATAGGATGATTTTACCCAGAGCCTTCAAACTTGATAGGATGATTTTCTTTACTCATTAAAAGAACCCAATCATTTTTGGGGTCAGTAGGTCAAAAGTCAAGGTCACAGGGACCTGTAGAGTGAAAACTATTTCTTCTCAGTAACTGGAGTATCATTACACCCAGAACCTTCAAACTTTATAGGGTAATTATATTAGAAGAACCCTATTGTTTTTGGGGTCTGTAGGTCAAAGGTCAAAGTCACTGGGACCTGTTGCGTAAAACTATTTCTGCTTAAAAATTTGAGTACCATTACACCCAGAGTCTTCAAAGTTATTGCAAACTTATTCAAACTTGCGCCCATAAAAACCAATAACGATATTTGTAACATGAGCAATAAGACTCAGGTGAGCAATTTAGAGCCATTATGGCCGTCTTGTTTCAAATTTTTCCATGCATGGAGAAGTAATTGCCCAAACAAGGTGTATCATCAACATTTTGGACCTTTGAGCTGTCACTGTGACCTTGACCTATGAGCTAGGAATCTGGGTCTTGCAGGCAACACAATATCTAATCAAGGTGAACAAATATGCCAAAGTATTTTTAAGTCCTTCTGTGCAAGGAGAAGTTATGGCTCAGACAAGGGTTATCATCAAAATTTTGGACCTTTGACCTGGTATTGTGACCTTGGCCTTTGAGCTGGGAACTTGGGTCTTGCATGCAACACACTGTCTCATCAAGGAGAACAAATGTGCCAAGGTATTTCAAAATCCTTCCAAGCAAGAAGAAGTTATGGCCAGGACAAGGCAATCTTGGCGAATGCACACATGCACGCACCCATGTACATACACTGAACTGTGGTACCAAATGTGATGACTATGTTGAGCTATCAGCAAGCGGGCTTGACAATAAAACCAATAACAGTCTATTTCAAACAGCATCTCCTCATAACTTAATTACCAAATGGAAAGTTTCATGAAACTAGACAGGGATGTTTTTTTATTGAATAAAGCAAATGGGTACCAGTTATTGTCTGTGTCCTGTTGACATGTTTCATTTACACTTAATTTTTGTGCTCATTGATTTTAATGTAGAATAGCACCAGTATATTTTGAACCTGTACATATGTTTAAAGGGGGAACTGCAGGTTCGAGCAGGTGTACTCAGTAAAATCGTGAACAGATCAATCTATGAAACACTTACGTGTACTTTTCACTAACACTCTACATTTCAAACTCTCCAGGAGGAAATTTTATATTAATTTTACCATTTTGCCTGATCTGAAAACAATCCACTAAAGAAATCCCGAAACAAAAATACATTCTATATTTAGCAACAAGGGACATCATGGGAATGTCACGTGGTCATTCAACGGCATTTTGAAACAAATGGCGCTGTCGATAATGGGCAAGGTACACCGAATGCCTATTTTTGTTGAAATGATCACATGACATTCCCAAGCACCACCGTGGCTTTACACGAGAAATACAAAAATAGCTAACCTGTGCGCGTCACATAGGATAGGAAACACCATTTTTATATCTTTTTTATAAAATTGGCTTGAAATATTTCGGGTGTAAATCAATATTTCAGCTTCAAATAATGATATTCAACTGATTAATAACCCTTTTCGCAAATCAGTTCCATTCATCAAACATGCTCATCTGCCTTTAAGATTGCAAGAGTGTTTTCAAGAAGAAAATAAACACTAGTTTCATTGGCTTACAAACATTAATGAAAAAATTGTCATTCACATGGATTTGTTTTATAATAAAAAGTTACAGCCAAATAACTTAAAAAAAAGCTAATTCTGATGCTGATAAATAATCTGTCTTTTGCTTCTGTTGAATATTGTCAGTCTCACTCTTCTATCTGTATTATGTTTATGGCAGATCCAAAACATAGTTTAATCAACACAAAAAATTATTTTTAAAAACTGCTTGCAATAAGCAGGTTGTATGCAAAACTTAACTGTTTGTCAGGGTTGGGGACATGAAATAATGAAGTTTCTATATATTGTAGCTTGTAAGGGGTCTGATATGACAGTGGTCAGATTTAAAAAATTGAGATATTTTGAGTGTATTTGATGAGAGAAAAGTAGCTCATATATATTGCACATGGTCAGTCTCCAGTGATATATCATTACTTCATCAAGTGTATAATGGTTAAAGAAGTACACATCAGCGAACATTCAGTCAGCTCAGTAGAATGACAAGCCAGTATGAGATACTAGAAAGTTGGGTGATAACAATGAAAGAACAAGCAAGGACTCATTGAGCTCGTAGGTGCTGGTGCAAAGCTAGCTTATGTAATATACCAGAAGTTTCTAAATTGTATTAGGATTGGCAGGTACTCTGTCAACTTGCAGGAGTTGATGGAGTGGCCAGCTTGTGATGACTCATTGAGCTAGTATGTGCTGGTGGAAAGCCAGCTTCTTATGTCATATACCAGAAGTTCTAGATTGGAAAGATTGGCAGGTACTTGATCAACTTGCAGGAGTTGATGGAGTGGCCAGCTTGTGACGACTCATTGAGCTTGTATGTGCTTGTGGAAAGCCAGCTTCTTATGTCATATACCAGAAGTTTCTAGTTTGGAAAGATTGGCAGGTACTCGATCAACTTGCAGGAGTTGATGGAGTGGCTAGCTTGTGATGACTCATTGAGCTTGTATGTGCTGGTGGAAAGCCAGCTTCTTATGTCATATACCAGAAGTTTCTAGATTGGAAAGATTGGCAGGTACTCAGTCAACTTGCAGGAGTTGATGGAGTGGCCAGCTTGTGACGACTCATTGAGCTTGTATGTGCTGGTGGAAAGCCAGCTTCTTATGTCATATACCAGAAGTTTCTAGGTTGGAAAGATTGGCAGGTACTCAGTCAACTTGCAGGAGTTGATGGAGTGGCTAGCTTGTGATGACTCATTGAGCTTGTATGTGCTGGTGAAAGGCCAGCTTCTTATGTCATATACTAGAAGTTTCTAGATTGGAAAGATTGGCAGGTACTCAGTCAACTTGCAGGAGTTGATGGAGTGGCCAGCTTGTGACGACTCATTGAGCTTGTATGTGCTGGTGGAAAGCCAGCTTCTTATGTCATATACCAGAAGTTTCTAGATTGGAAAGATTGGCAGGTACTCAGTCAACTTGCAGGAGTTGATGGAGTGGCCAGCTTGTGACGACTCATTGAGCTTGTATGTGCTGGTGGAAAGCCAGCTTCTTATGTCATATACCAGAAGTTTTTAGGTTGGAAAGATTGGTAGGTACTCAGTCAACTTGCAGGAGTTGATGGAGTGGCCAGCTTGTGATGACTCATTGAGCTTTTATGTGCTGGTGGAAAGCCAGCTTCTTATGTCATATACCAGAAGTTTCTAGGTTGGAAAGATTGGCAGGTACTCAGTCAACTTGCAGGAGTTGATGGAGTGGCTAGCTTGTGACGACTCATTGAGCTTGTATGTGCTGGTGGAAAGCCAGCTTCTTATGTCATATACCAGAAGTTTCTAGATTGGAAAGATTGGCAGGTACTCAGTCAACTTGCAGGAGTTGATGGAGTGGCCAGCTTGTGACGACTCATTGAGCTTGTATGTGCTGGTGGAAAGCCAGCTTCTTATGTCATATACCAGAAGTTTCTAGATTGGAAAGATTGGCAGGTACTCAGTCAACTTGCAGGAGTTGATGGAGTGGCCAGCTTGTGACGACTCATCAGCTAGTATGTGCTGGTGGAAAGCCAGCTGCTTTTGTAATATACCAGAAGTTTCTAGATTGGAAGGATTGGCAGATATTCAGTCTTTGAAATGATATAGCTTTACCATTACATGTACTTGCAGTAAGCTCGCTGTACAGGGGTTGATGGAATTTATGATATATATCTAATATTCCAAGAATGTTTGGAATAAGGATGAGATGACAGAATATGCTGTATGAAGATTTCAAAATTTATGTTACAAAAAAATAAAGAAAATAGTGAATTAAACTTTAATTTTGATAATGTGTAGAAAAAAAAATCAAGCAGTCTTATGGCAAGTCATTTCAGACCTCCTTTTACACTTTAGGCAAAAAAGACTATTCTGACACCTTGTCAGAAGATGAAGAAAACTATAGTTGATTATTTTAATTAATCACAAAATTAAGGACTGAAACAGAGTGATTATTTTGAATTTATATAATTAATAAAAGTAATGGTGAAAATGGCAAATTATTCAAGTTGACAATAGAATCAAAAGGCGAAACATTTTTTTTTTAGATTTATATATTCTTCGATTTTTTTCTATGGAAAGTCACATGGAACATAATATATTGTTATAAAACTACTAATATTTATTGAAATATCAGAAATTTTGATTTAGGTGAAATGCAGAAATATTACAAAAATTTGTTCAATTTGGTAAAAAAGAAAAAACTGACACAGGAAGCTTTAAACATTATGATAGGAACAAATGGGTGTGGGTATGGTCTACTATTGATTTTTTTGTCAAGCCTGCATGCAGATAGCTAGACACAGTCGTCACATTTGGTACCACAGTTCGGTGTATGTACATGTACATGCATGCGTGCTTCCGTCCAGATTGCCTTGTCTGGGCCATAACTTCTCCCTGTATGGAAGGATTTTGAAATACCTTGGGACATTTGTTCACCTTGATGAGACGGTGTGTCACATACAAGACCCAGGTTCCCAGCTCAAAGGTCAAGGTCACAGAGTCAGGTCAAATGTCCAAAATTTTGATGATAGACCTTTTCTGGGCTATAACTTCTCCCTGCATGGAAGGACTTTAAAATACGTTGGCACATTTGTTCACCTTGATGAGATGGTGTGTCGTGTGCAAGACCCAGATTCCTAGCTCATAGGTCAAGGTCACAGTGACAGCTCAAAGGTCCAAAATGTTGATGATACACCTTTTTTGGGCCATTACTTCTCCATTCAGGGAAGAATTTGAAAAAACCATTATACATTTGTTATGCTCCCTGAAAGAGACATCATATAGGGCTACCTTGTCCTTCCATTATCATCTTCCCACAATTTCCATTTCACCGTCCCATTCCCATAAGCGCTTTCCACTGGCAGGCTCGACATGCTGTCCATGGGCATTCTAGTTTGTATGAACATACATCTGTGATTCTGAATTAAAAAAACAACAACAAAAAACAATAAAAAAAAACAACAACATGTATATTGCAAGTAGTGTTTTCATTCTGACCCTTTAGGCAGGTTTTCATTGTCCATGACAGACATGTTTGAGTGTGATTTTGATTGTGTACATACATATTAACATGACAATAGCACTACCTCTTCAATAACAACAAAATGGTGCTACACAGGATTTCTCAAATCTTACTTGAAATATTTAATGGAGATTGAACATTCTTAGGAGAATGTTTGTGATAGCCCTGTGTCTGTCGTACCTTAGTGGGTTGTGCATCTATTGTTATAAAAATACATTTTAGTGGTCCAAATACAATTCCATATTTTAACTAAATGTTACTGATTTATTCCATACTAATTTTTTTTATATCATAACTTATCATAAAAAATATTATAATTTTATTGTCAAAGATCACTCTTTGAAATGTTCACAGACCTTCGTTACTTTTATCAGCTCACCTGAGCACAAAGTGTTCAAAGGTGAGCTATTGAGATCATTGATTGTCTGGCGTGCATCATCAACAATTTGACTTGAACGACTTCTCCTCCTTAACCGCTAAGCCAACATTGATGAAACATGCCTGGGATATTCCTTGTATGAAGCTCTACCAAAGTTGTTCAAAGAATTAAATTCAATCAAGAACTCTGGTTGCTATGACAACTGAACGGAAAAACTTTGAAGATCTTCTTGTCTGAAATGACAAGGCCCTGAGCCTTAATACTTGGTATGTAGCATTGTCAAGTTGACCTCTACCAAGTTCGTTCAAATTATAACCCTGGGGTCAAATTTGGCCCCGCCCTGGGGTCAATAGATTTTACATAGGCCTATATAGGGTAACTTTAAAATCTTGTCGGAAACGTCAAAGCCCAGATTCTTAAGTTTTGATATTTATTATTGTCTAGTGGACCTCTATCAAGTTTGTTCAAATTATGGCCCTGTGGACAAATTTTGCCCTGCCTCGGGTGTCAATTGATTTTGCATAGGCTTATTTAGGGAAAACTTTGAAAAATCTTCTTGTCTAAAACCACAAGGCCCTGAGCCTTAAGATTTGGTCTGTAGCAATGTCTAATGGACCTCTACCAAGTTTGTTCAAATTATGCCCCAGTGGTCAAATTTGACCCCACCTATGGGGTCAATTGATTTTGCATAGGGAAAACTTTGAAAATCTTCTTGTCTGAAACCACATGGGCCTGAGCCTTAAGATTTGGTATGTAGCATTGTCTAGTAGACCTCTACCAAGTTTGTTCAAATTATACCCCTTGGGTCAAATTTGGCTCCACCCTAGGGTCATTGGTTTTACATAGGCTTATATAGTGAAAACTTTGAAAATCTTCTTGTAGAAGGAGAGGTAACATTTTCTGTCCAAATAATCTGGAAATTTGTCAGAAAGATTGTTTCTATGATTTCTAGCTCAAGTTCGAATATGGGTCATCTGGGTTCAAAAACTAGGTCACAGATCCAAAAAATAGAAAAACCTTGTTAACACTCTAGAGCTTACATTTTCAGTCCAAATATCCTGGAAATTTGTCAGAAAGGTTGTTTTGATGATGTCTAGCTCAGGTTTGAATATGTGTCATCCAGGGTCAAAAACTAGGTCACATAGCCCAAATATGGAAAAACTTTAACACTCTAGAGGTAATATTTTCAGTCCAAATAACCTGGAAATCTGTTGGAAAGGTTGCTTCTATGATTTCTAGGTCAATTTCAAATATTGATCATCTGGGGTTAAAAACTAGGTCACAGAGCCCAAAAAATAGAAAAAAAATTGTTAACACTTTTGAGGCTACTTTTGTGTTCAAATATTCTGGAAATTTGTCACAATAGTTGTTTTAATGATTTCTAGCTCAGATTTGAATATGGGTCATCTGGGATCAAAAACTAGGTCACAGACCCCAAATATGGAAAAACCTTGTTAACACTCTAGAGGTAACATTTTCAGTCAAAATATCCTGGAAATTTGTCAGAAAAGTTGTTTGGATAATTTCTAGCTCAGGTTCGAATATGTGTTATCTGGGGTCAAAAGCTAGCTCACAGGGTCAAAAAGTAGATAAACCTTGTTAATGCTCTAGAGGTTACATTTTCAGTCCAAATATCCTTGAAATTTCTCAGAAAAATTGTTTCAATGATTTCTAGCTCAAATTTAGATATTGGTCATCTGATATCAAAAACTAGGTCAAAGAGCGCAAAAATGTAAAAACCATTATAACACTCCAGAGGTTACGTTTTCAGTCCAGATATCCTGGAAATTTGTCAGACAGGTTGTTTTGATGATTTCTAGCTCATGTTCGAATATTGGTCATCTTGGATCATAAACTAGGTCACAGAGCCCAAATATGGAAAACCCTTGTTAACACTTTAGAGGTAAGATTTTAACTCCAAATAACCTTGAAATTTGTCAGAAAGGTTGCTTGCATGATTTCTAGCTCAATTTCGAATATGGGTCATCTGGAGTCAAAAACTAGGTCACAGAGCCAAAATATCGAAAAACTTTGTAAATGCTCTAGAGGCTACATTTTCCGTCCAAATGTCCTGGAAATTTGTCAGAAAGGTTGTTTTGATAATTTGTAGCTCAGGTTTGGATATGGGTCATCTTGGGTCAAAAACTAGGTCACAGAGCCAAAATATCGAAAACCCTTGTTAACACTCCAGAGGCTACATTTTCAGTCCAAATAACCTGGAAATTTGTTTGAAAGATTGTTTCAATAATTTTCCTTTTCTGAGCTGAAAAAACATCATACATCTTCACCAAATAGAAGAACTTAAGCAATGGCAAAAATCAAACTCAGAAGTTGCTGTCATTCATGTGCCAACTGACAAACACAGTTGAGATTTTGAGTTTCCCTCATAAATCACAAAGTCCTCTAAAATAAGTAAGAAGTTTCTTGTACATATGCTTCCAGGTTTTCAGCTTCAACAAATCAGTGACATTTAGTTTCAAACATATATTACTATTATGATCATTATAAGTGTAACTTTGTTGTTGTTGTTGTTGTTTTTGTCTTTTATTAAGGTAAGTATTTAAACACAATTTCTTTTCTGGAACTACATCAGCCATGATTGTCTTCACTTGAATGACCATTAAAAGAACTCAGTCTTATTTTGAGAATTTTATATAGAGATGAGTGGAGATGTGGTCATTATCCAAATGACGTACATCTTGACCTAGTAGCAGAACTGAGAGCGAAGACATGAATTTTTTTTCACTCATTAAAGCCACTGTCCATCAGTAGCATACCAAATGATATACATTATAAAGATCCTCTATGCAGGTTGACCAGATGACCAGTTCCCTAGTTTCCCAGTTCTCAACAACAATCACTCCAACAACATATAAGAAGTATCTAGTATAATATGCCAAGGTCTTCAACTTAAACAAGTCAGTCCCTTTTCGTTACAATTATTATTATTATCATGACTATAATTCTTATTTTATAATTGTTGTTGATGTCATTGCTTAACCCTATTATTGAGGTAAAAATCATAATCAAAAGAATTCATTGTCATTAATTAGACAGTCACCTTTGTTATCATTTACAGAGGCAATTAGCTGAAAACAGAATGACTCGAAACAGTGTAGACCTTGATTAGACAATCTGATAATGGTCTACATTGATAACAAAGGCAATTAGAATAAATCATAATATGGGTAAATCATAAACTATCTTACCAGAATGAAGATATGAACAATATTTTTTTTACCAAGAGATAAAAAAGACTATTACTAACTATAAAACTCAACTTACTATCAAGCAAATGGAAAAACATTTCATGGAAGATACAGCAGTGCAACCATTCACAATTTTGGCAACAAAAAATAAAAAAACCTACTTGTTATCAAAAAAAGTGACTGATATTGAGCAACTTTTACAAGACTGAGGGTGACAGACTGATGCATGATTGATTTGCTCCTTAGATGTGTGTGTTTGTTTTTTCAAGCATGCCAGTGCCTGCTCTGTGGTTTTCAAGCCTGTCATAACAAATTCTGGAGGCAAACTTCTCCCACATCTCTAGGACAATTGATTTGAAACTTGGTGTGCAAGATCACCAGTAAGTGTAGATGTGCATGACCTATTCTGTATTTCACCTTTTCTTCTGACTAGGCATTATTGTGAGGTATTAAAAGCTTTACTTTATTTCAAGGTGGAACAGGTAGGGGACTTGTGTATTGCAAGCAACACCAGTGACTTGTTTGTATTTATTTAATAGTGTGTGCATGTATGTGCTTTTCCATTTGTTTGGGAGGATGAATGTGCTATTTGATACACACAAATTGTCAGTGGTTGGAACCCCAATGTGCCATGTAATAGTTGGCAAGACTAGAGCACACAGACTAATGAAGGTATTTTTGTATGGTGTCTGTGTGACACTCACTTCAGTCTGTGTAGTGTTTCAGGGGCTGCCAATTGCATGTGGTTTTCATGTACAGATCTACTCCTGTGCATGTTGGCATGGAATCTGGATACCCTTGGTGTCTGTCCAGGCAGACATTGGAGACTTTGGACCTCTTGTTACAGGTGAAAAGTTGTGGCTTTTTAGCTCACCTGAGCCGTTGGCTCATAGTGAGCTATTAGGATCGATCAATGTCTGTCATCCGTCAGACGTCGGGCGTCATCACTTAGTTTGTTAACAATCTAGTGGTCACTTTTTTGCCTAAATTGTCATAAAACTTAGTTAAGATGTTTGGCCTTCTTGTCTTTTTTAGATATTTATTTATTAGTACAAGCAGTGCAAGAACATAATGTTGAAGATTTCTTTTCTACACAAGTACAATAAATATTGTTATAGTGTTATTTTTAGCTCGACTTTTTAAAAAAAAAAAATCGAGTTATTGTCATAGTCATGGTGTCGTTGCCGTTGCAAATGCCAGTGCAGTTCCTGTTCCCGTCCGAAAACTTTAACATTGATCATATTTTTTTTATTCCTTGATGGATTATCTTCATACTTGGACACAACAACCCTTTGGACAAGACCTTCAAGATTACCAGACTAAACTTGACCTTGACTCTTAAATGACCTTCAAATTCAAGGTCAAAATATTGAATTTTGCAAAAATTGGCCAAAACTTTATTATTAGTAGGTGGATTGTCTTCATGCTTTGACACAACAACCCTTTGGACAAGACCTTCAAGTAGACCAGACTAAACTTGACCTTGACTCATAAATGACCTTCACCTTCAAGGTCAAAATATTGAATTTTGCTAAAATTGGCCATAACTTTATTATAAATAGGTGGATTCTCTTCATGCTTGGGCACAACAATCCTTTGGACAAGATCTTCAAGTAGGCTGGACTAAATTTGAACTTGACTCATAAATGACCTTCACCTTCAAGGTCAAATTATTGAATTTTGCTAAAATTTGCCATAACTTAATTATTAATAGGTGGATTGTCTTCATACTTGAACACAACAACCCTTTGGACAAGATCTTCAAGAGAACCAGACTTAACTTGACCTTGACTCAAATGACCTTCACCTTGAAGGTCAAATTATTAGATTTTACTAAAATTGTCCATAACTTTAGTATTTATAGTTGGATTTGATTTATAGTTGGACAAAACAACACGTATGACAAAACCGACATGTTGAATACCTCAGATATGACCATGACCCTAATATGACCTTGACTGTCAAGGTCAGATGATTGAATTTTGCTTAAATTTTCATAACTTTTCCATTTATCTATAGATTTGATTCATATTTGGACAAAACAACACTTATGACAAATCCGACATTATGATTATTTCAAGTTTGACCTTGACCTTTAAATGACCTTGACAGTCAAGGTCAAATCAATGAATTTTGTTAAAACTGGCCATAATTTTGTTATTTATGTTTGGATTTGAATCAGACTTGGACAAAACAACACTTATGACAAAGCTGACTAGATGAATTATTCAAGTTTGACCTTAACCTTAAAATTACCATGACTGTCAAGGTCAAATAATTAAATTTTGCTTAAATTGTCATAACTTTGTTGTTTATGGTTGGTTTAGATTCATATTTGGACAAAACAACAATTATGACCAAACCGACATATTGAATAACTTAGTTATGACCGTAACCTAAAAATGACCTTGACCGTCAAGGTCAGATGATTGAATTTTGCTTAAATTGTCGTACCTTTTTAGCTCACCTGAGCACAAAGTCCGTCCGTCGTCAACTTTTCATTCAAACGACATCTCCTCTGAAACCAATGGGGCAAATTTAATGAAACTTGCCTGGGATGTTCCTTGCATGAAGCCCTACCAAGATTTTTCAAATGGTTCTGGTCCATTGCATTTCTGGTTCACTGGAGCTAAAAATAGATTTTATAAGTTGGATCTTTAAAAATCTTCTTCTCCGAAACCACAAGGCCTGGAGCTTTGATATTTGGTATGAAGCATCATCTAGTGGACCTCTACCAAGTTTGTTCAGATTATGTCCCTGGGGACAAAACTGACCCCACCCCAGGGGTCAGTTGATTTTACATAGAGTTATATAGGGAAAACTTGAAAATCTTCTTGTCAGAAACCACAAGGCCTAGAGTTAAAATATTTGGTATGTAGCATTGTCTAGTGGACCTCTACCAAGTTTGTTCAAATCATGGCCTCTGGGTGAAAAATGGCCCCGCCCCGGGGGTCACTTGTTTTACATAGAGTTATATAGGAAAATCTTTAAAAAAATCTTCTTGTTAGAAACCGTAAGTTATAGAGCTTAGATATTTGGTGTGTAGCATTGTCTAGTGGACCTCTACCAAGTTTGTTCAAATCCTGTCCTCTGGGTCAAAAATGGCCCCGCCCCAGGGGCCACTAGTTTTACATAGAGTTATATAAGAAAATCTTAAAAAATCTTCTTGTCAAAAAACCATAAGTTATAGAGCTTAGATATTTGGTGTGTAGCATTGTCTAGTGGACCTCTACCAAGTTTGTTCAAATCCTGGCGTCTGGGTCAAAAATGACCCCGCCCCAGGGGACACTAGTTTTACATAGAGTTATATAGGAAAATCTTTAAAAATCTTCTTGTCAGAAACCGTAAGATATAGAGCTTAGATATTTGGTGTGTACCATTGTCTAGTGGACCTCTACCAAGTTTGTTCAAATCCTGTCCTCTGGGTCAAAAATGGCCTTGCCCCAGGGGCCACTAGTTTTACATAGAGTTACATTGTATATAGGAAAATCTTAAAAAAATCTTCTTGTCAGAAACCGTAAGTTATAGAGCTTAGATGTTTGGTGTGTAGCATTGTCTAGTGGACCTCTACCAAGTTTGTTCAAATCCTGGCCTCTGGGTCAAAAATGACCCCGCCCCAGGGGCCACTAGTTTTACATAGAGTTATATAGGAAAATCTTAAAAAATCTTCTTGTCAGAAACCGTAAGTTATAGAGCTTAGATATTTGGTGTGTAGCATTGTCTAGTGGACCTCTACCAAGTTTGTTCAAATCCTGGCCTCTGGGTCAAAAATGGCCCCGCCCTGTGGTAACTTGTTTTACATAGAGTTATATAGGAAAAACTAAAAAATCTTCTTGTCAGAAACCACAAGGCCTAGAGTTAAGATATTTGGTATGTAGCATTGTCTAGTGGACCTCTATCAAGTTTGTTCAAATCCTGGCCTCTGGGTCAAAAATGGCCCCGCCCCGGGGGTCACTTGTTTTACATAGAGTTATATAGGAAAATCTTAAAAAAATCTTCTTATCAGAAACCGTAAGTTATAGAGCTTAGATATTTGGTGTGTAGCATTGTCTAGTGGACCTCTACCAAGTTTGTTCAAATCCTGGCCTCTGGGTCAAAAATGGCCCCGTCCCAGGGGCCACTAGTTTTACATAGAGTTATATAAGAAAATCTAAAAAAATCTTCTTGTCAGAAACCGTAAGTTATAGAGCTTAGATATTTGGTGTGTAGCATTGTCTAGTGGACCTCTACCAAGTTTGTTAGAAAAATGTCCCTGGGGTCACTATTGGCCCCGCCCGAGGGGTCACAAGTTTTAAATAACAATATAGAAGAAAATCTTTAAAAATCTTCTTGTCTGAAACCACAAGACCTAGAATTTTAAAATTTGGCATGAAGCAAGCTTTATCAAGCTTTTTCAAATTATTGGATTAGGTTAAAGGTCACGGAGGCTAAAAGTAGAATTATCTACTGTACCTCATAGAGCCTTCATTTATAGACCAATATCTTTGATATTCAGTATAGAGGTTCCTTGCATGGACCTCTACCCATGGGTAGGGTTTGAGGTCACTTGGTCAAGGTCAAGGTCACCATAGCTTATAATAGATATTTCTACTTTCTGTCGTAGAGCCTTTATTTATTGACTGATATTTTACATATTTGGTTTGTAGGCACTTACATATTTTCAATTAAAAAATGAAATACTGCTTAACAGCAAACCTACAGCCAAAGTACTCAGGTGAGCGATCCAGGGCCATCATGGCCCTCTTGTTCATTTATTTATGGTTTTGATTTATACTTGGACAAAACAATACTTTTGACAAGTCCGACTTTTTGATTCTTTCAGATATGACATTGACTCATAAATGACCTTCACCTTCAAGGTCAAATTATTAAATTTTGCTAAAATTGTCAATAACTTTAGTATCTAGGTTGGATTTGATTTATACTTGGACAAAACACCACTTATGACAAAACCGACATGTTGAATAATTCAGATATGACCATGACTTTAAAATGACCTTGGCCGTCAAGGTCAGATGATTGAATTTTTCTTAAATTGTCATATTTTTCTCATTGATTTATAGATTTGATTCATATTTGGACTAAACAACACTTATGACAAATCCGACATTATGTTTATTTCAAGTTTGACCTTGACCTTTAAATGACCTTGACAGTCGAGGTCAAATTATTGAATTTTGCTACAATTTGCCTTAACTTTGTCATTTATTGTTGGAATTGATTCATACTTTGACAAAACAACACTTTTGACAAAACCGACATGTTGTAGAACTCAAGTTTGACCATGACCTTGATTGTCAAGGTCAGATGTTTGAATTTTGCTTAAATTGTCATAACTTTGTCATTTATTGATGGATTTGATTTATACTTGGACAAAACAATACTTTTGACGATTGGACATTTTGATTCAAGTTTGACCTTGACCTAGCAAGATCAGATTATTGAATTTGCTAAGATTGGTCATAACTGTGTAATTTATGTTTAGACTTGATTCATACTTGGACAAAACAACACTTTTGACAAAACTTACATGTTGAAATGATTCAAATTCAGGTATGACCTTTACCCTAAAATAATTGACAGTCAAGGTCCCATTATTGTATTTTGCTTAAATTGTCCTAACTGTTGTTCACTTTGTATTTATAGATTTGATTTATACTTTGATAAAACAACAAAACCAACATTTTAATTTATTATAGGTATGACTTTGACATGAAGATAACCTTGACATTTAAGGTCAAGTTATTGAACTTGCTTAAAATAGCCAAATTTTTGTTATTTATGGTTTGATTTGATTTATACTGGGACAAAACACTTACAACAAAACTGACACATTGAATCATTCAACTGTGACCTTGACCTTCAAATGACTCTAACCATCAAGGTCAAATTATTGAATTTTGCTAATATTGGCCATAACATCATTTTTAGTTCTTTTTTTATTAATACTTGGACAAAACAATGCTCATGACAAAACCTACTTGTTAAATTATTCAAGTATGACCTCAACCTTTAAATGACCTTAACAGTCAAGTTTGAATTATTGCATTTTGCTCAAATAGCCAAACTTTTGTTATTTATGGACGGATTTGATCTATACAGTGACAAAACAACACTGAGAATAAAACAAACGTGTTGAACAATTCAAGCATCACCTTGACCTTTAAATGACCTTGACATTACTTAACTTAGCTATATCTTTGTTGTTAATGGATGTAGTGTCTTCATGCTTGGACATAACTACCTTTTAGACAATACCTCCAAAGAAGGTTATACTGAACTTGACCTTGACCTTTAAGGTCAAATTTCTGAATGTTGCTAAAATTGGCCATAACTTTGTGATTTATAATTATATTTCCAAATGATGTTTCATTTGAAATCCCTTCACCACAATGTGCTTCCTCTGATGTGTTTGCCTTTGGAAATAGGAAAAAGTCGAGCATGGCACCCGCTTGCGGTGGCTCTTGTTAAACATTTGTTTCAGTATATATATGTATATATACTACTCAAAATTTGATAGGGATCACTTTTTATTTCTTAAATATCTTTTTAATGATAACCTCAAGATAACTGGATACGACAGTTTCAAACTTATGGGCATGTCACGCATAGGCATGGCGGAGGGTGTCAGAGGTCCACAACTGAGCGTGAGGTCCGGTTTATTGTCGTTCAAGTGCGACGTCAGCGCTCTGTTACCGCTACTGCCCTCCAAAATGACTTCCAGAATGCCACTGGTGTAAGACTTTCCACTCAAACCGTCAGGAACTGTCTTCATACAGCTGGCATGAGGGCTAGAAGGCCAGTAATCCGAATCCCATTGATGCGAAACCACATCCAGGCATGTCTTCAATGGGCCCACGATTACGCCAGGTGGACACTGCATGACTGGACCCCAGTGCTGTTCACTGACGAGTCTAGATTTTGTGTGGACTTCACTGACAGGCGAGTGCGGGTATGGAGATCCGCCAATGAGTGTTTGTCACCAGTATGTGTTGCTACCCATGACCTTCATGGCGGGTGCTTGGTCATGGTGTGGGTAGGCATTAGCATGCAGGGAAGAATGGACCTGCACATTGTTCAAAACTGCACAATGACAGCTGTAAGTTCGTCCGTACGCTGGTGCTATAGGCCCTGAGTTCATTTCAATGGACGACAACGCGTGGCCTCACAGGGCAAGGGTCACCTACGAGTACCTGGAGGCAGCAGCCATAGAGAGAATGGACTGGCCAGCAAGGTCTCCAGACCTCAATCCAATAGCGCACACCTGGGACATGCTGCAGACTGCAATATCTGCTTGCCCAGTCCAGCCAACCACGGTCCCTGGGCTACAGCAGGCCCTTCTGGACGAGTGGGCTCGGCTCCCACCACAAAGTATCCGGAGACTCATTAGCAGCATGAGAAGGCGGTGCAGAGCAGTAATCCAAGCAAACGGACACAACACACGATATTAAAGCAAAATTCAGGCCATAGACTTGATTTTTCCAAAAAGTTCCATTTCATCTCCTGTCTGTGTTATCCCAAATTCGTGCCCCTCCCATGGCTCAGTCTCTGTCACGCTTCAATGGTTTACAGACTAACTCATTTTTTGTACCAAACTGTTGTCATATGAACATATTTTCAGAATCACAACAAAAAATGTAACCTTTCAACCTTATGTACTAAATATACACATTCTTATAAGTGATCCCTATCAAATTTTGAGTAGTATATCAGGTCAGTTATTTCTGTCATTATAGCATATGCTTTGTCACATTCTTGCTTTATTCACATTATTTAAACAAGTGGAAATAGTTTTTGCTTGATTTATAGAAGTAGCATACAGTATTTAGCTCATCCAAGCACGTAGTGCTCATGTGAGCTTTTAGAATCAATGGTTGACCGTCTGTAGTCTACCCTTTGTTCACAGATGGATTGTTAACAATCTAGAGGCGACATTTTTTGCCTCAGCTGTCATGAAATTTAGTCTGTAAAACCTTGGTCAAATTTGAATATGGGTGATGTAGAACTAAACACTAATTAAGCCACAAGGTCTAATCAGAGGAAAAACCTTGTTGACATTAGAGGCCTCTTTTTTCACTTGGCCAGAATATTTGCATCTGTAATATCTTCTCTACCAAGATTGTTCAAATAATTACCCTGGGGTCAGTTAAGACCCCTTACTGGGGTTTATTTGATTTCATCTAGGCTTATATTGGGAGGACTTTAAAAATCTTATTTTCTTAAACCACTTAGCCTTGGGCCTGATGGTTTAAGAAGACATCATCTATCAAGATTGTTCAATATATGCCCCTGGGGCCATTAATCACCCTGCTCCAGTGGTCTCTTTTTATGGCCCTGATGGGGGGCACATAGATTTTAGTTCACCTGAGCATTTGGCTCATGGTGAGCTATTGTGACCGGACTTTGTCCGTCGTCCGTCAACAGTTTCATTCAAATGACATTTCCTCTGCAACCTCTGGGCCAAATTTGATGAAACTTGCATGGGATGTTCCATGCATGAAGCTCTACCAAAGTTGTTCAAAGAATTGAATTCCATCAAGAACTCTGGTTGCTATGGCAACTTAAAGGAAAAACTTGGAAAATCTTCTTGTCTGAAACCACAAGGCCCTGAGCCTTAAGATTTGGTATGTGGCATTGTCTAGTAGACCTCTACCAAGTTTGTTCAAATTATGCCCCTGGGGTCAAATTTGGCCCCACCCCCAGGGTCAATTGATTTTACATAGGCTTATATAGTGAAACTTTAAAAATCTTCTTGTCTGAAACGACAAGGCCCTGAACCTTAAGATTTGGTATGTAGCATTGTCTAGTGGACTTCTACCAAGTTTGTTCAAATTATGCCCCTGGGGTCAAATTTGGCCCTGCCCCAGGGGTCAATTGATTTTACATAGGCTTATATAGAGAAAATTTTGAAAATCCTCTTGTCTGAAACGACAAGGCCCTGAGCCTTAAGATTTGTTATGTAGCATTGTCTAGTTGACCTCAACCAAGTTTGTTCAAATTATACCTTTGGGGTCAAATTTGGCCTCACCCTGGGGTCATTGGTTTTACATAGGCTTATGTAGGAAAAACTTTGAAAATCTTCTTGTCTGAAACCACAAGGCCCTGAGTCTTAAGATTTGGTATGTGGCATTGTCTAGTGGACCTCTACCAAGTTTGTTCAAATTATACCCCTGGGGTCAAATTTGACCCCACCCCAGGGGTCAATTGATTTTACATAGGGAAAACTTTGAAAATCTTCTTATCTGAAACAACAGGGGCCTGAGCCTTAAGATTTGGTATGAAGCATTGTCTAGTGATCCTCTACCAAGTTTGTTCAAATTATACCGCTGGGGTCAAATTTGGCCCCACCTGTGTGTCATTGGTTTTACATAGGCTTATATAGTGAAAACTTTGAAAATCTTCTTGTCTGAAACCACAAGGCTCTGAGCCTTAAGATTTGGTATGTAGCATTGTCTAGTGGACCTCTTCCAGTTTCTTCAAATTATACCCGTGGGGTTAAATTTGGCCCTGTCCCGGGGGTCAATTGATTTTACAAAGGCTTATATAAGAAAACTTTGAAAGTCTTCTTGTCTGAAACCACAAAGCCCTGAGTCTTAAGATTTGGTATGTAGCATTGTCTAGTGGACCTTTACCAAATTTGTTCAAATTATGCCACTGGGGTCAAATTTGGCCCTGCCCCGGGGGTCAGTTGATGTTACATAGGCTTATATAGGCAAAACTTTAAAAAACCTCTTGTCTGAAACCACAGAGCCTAGAACTTTAGATATTTTTAATGGAGCATCATCTACGAAGTTTGTTCAAATTATGCCCCTTGAGTGAAATTTGGCCCTGCCCTGGGGGTCATTTGTATTCATATTGATTTATATAGGGAAATTCTTAAAAAAGCTTTTGATGTTAGCTCAATAGCAGACCCAAAGGCAAAGTATTCAGGTGAGTGATCTAGGGCCGTCATGGCCCTCTTGTTATCTCATATTTTGGACAGTTTCATACATTTGGTGTGAGTAGGTATGTTTCAGAACATATTATATTCTGTTGTTTTTTTAAATGGATTGACAAAACACCTGACAATTATTATCAAGAATTGTAAATTTATGAACTTACTAAGTAACAGAAAAACTGAGCAAAACTTGTTGTACACAAAAATTTTGTCTTCATCACCAGTGTTCAGCTCACAAGGGTTATCCACCTGAGAATGTCACTTGGTCATTTGCTTGACATACTTTGGCAGCAAAAAAGTTGAGAAAATATATATTATAAATACCAAATAAAGCTGTTCTAAAATAGTATTCTTCAATCCTATCAGTGATATGTGTTAGGAATGAAAGATACAATACAAAGAAAAATGAAATTGTTTGAAAAATTATCAGGTTGTCCTTTTGCAGTTCAAAGAATTACATCATGATTGTATATGATATTTTTGAAATAAAGATACTGTAAGATAATTGATTCTTTAACATTATAAAGGAATGTCTACCATAATTAACCTTTCTTCATAGGTCCTGCTGAAGGACACAAAGTGGATGATCAAGATCTATAAAAATCACACCGGTAGCCTGCATGGTGTAAGGGAGACAACTATGGACAGCTTTCTGTTCATGCAACCTCAAAACAGCTCTAATGATATTTACCATGCTACATGGAGAAGAGGGAAGTTGATACATACCCTCCCAATCACAGCTAAGGTATTAATATTTAATATTGTCAAAGTTATTGCAGATGTTAGGGACAAGTTATTATTGACAATAAATTTTTAACTGACTAGTTCTGCTTTTTGTAATCCCCCTATGTCCATTGCGCATGTCAACTTTTTACTTTAAACAAAGTTGATAGAACTTGACAGGAATGTTCCTTGAATGAAGCTACCTATCTGAGTTGTTCAAAGATTTCCATTCCATGCAGAACTCTGGTTTCTTTGGCAACCAGAATGAAAGAACTTCAAAAATCATCTTGTCTAAAACAACTAGGTCCAGAATTCTTAAGTTTGATGTGTAGCATTGTCTAGTGGACCTCTACCAAGTTTGTTCAAATTACATCACTGGAATCAATATTGACCCAGGCCAAGGAGTCACAAGTTTTATATAGAAAAAATCTCTTAAAATTATTTTTGTATAAAGCAACAAGACCCAGCGTTCTAAAATTTTGCACAGCATTTTCAAGATGACTTCTCCACCAAAACTGTTCCAGCTTTGCTCCAAAGGTCATTTTTGGTCCCACCCAGGTAGTAAGATGATTATCATAGATTTATATAGTCAATTTAAACTCTTTAAGAATCTCATCAGAAACTGAAAAATTGAGACTTCTGAAATTTGGTGTGTCGCATTTTTAAGTGGTACTCTATAGCTAGCTTGTTCAGATTATGTCACTGGAGTCATTATTGGCTTCTACCCAGGGGATCAAATGTTTTACATAGAAAATATAGGAACATTTTTATAATTCTTCTCTCTGAAAACCACAGTAAGATCTACAATATTAAATTTTTGCATGAAGCATTGTCAAGTAGACCTCTGCTAAGATTGTTCAAACTTTTCTCCAAGAGGTCATTTTTGGCACCTGAAACTCAATAGGAGATGTATATATGGACTTATTCAGACAAATTCTTTTAGGGAAATCAAGGCCCTCTTGTTCAAAGAGTTCTAAGCTTCTTTCTACTTATTTCTTTTATTTTCATTCAACTTCAGGCAAAAATAATTGAAAACAAAGCACAAGATTAATAATACAATATTCATTAAAAAAGTTCTGTCTGAAACTGCAAGTCTGAGACTTTTGAAATTTGGTGTGTAGTATAATTGAGTTGCACTTTATCAAAGTTATAATGTCTTCCTCATATCTGGAGGAGATATATCTTTTTTTCTGTCTGTCTCTCTGTCCAGATGTCCATAAATTATGGCATACTTCATTTCTATTTAATAACAAGTACCATTTGACCCACAGTTTTCAAATGTCGTATGAAATTGCCCTTAATGAGTAGAAGAAACCTTTTGGTTTTATGATCAGTTTTTCAAAGGTCAATGTGACTGTGAATGTAAAAACAGTTTCTGCTCAATAACTTGAGTACCACTTGACCCAGAGCCTTCAAATTTTGTAGGACGGTTGTTCCTGTTGAGTAAAAGAACCTCTTGTTTTTGGGGTCAGTAGACCAAAGGTCAAGTTAACAGTGACCTTGAATGTGAAATCTGTTTCTGCTCAATAACTTGATTGCCATTCAAACTTCATAAGAAAGTTGACCATGTTGACAAAAAGACTGCTATTGTTTCAAGGGGTAATATGTCAAAAGTCAAGGTCACTATGACTTAAACTTTGAGTACCTTTTCCAACTTGAAAACTGTTTGACTCACACTCTTCAAACTTCATACAAATTTGTATGGAGTAGATGACCCTTGTTGTATTTGGGGTCACTGTGTCAAAGGTTAAGGTCACTGTGATCTGAAACATTGATAACAGTTTCTGTTGAATAAAAAAACTGCCTTCAAATTGCAAAGAATGATTTGCATCCTTGTCAACATGATTACGTGCATTTTTGGATTCAGTATGTCAAAGGTGACTTGAAAATACACTTAAATTCAGTTCAGTGTTACTTTTTCACCCATGTCATCATGGGTCAAAGAATGACTGACCTTGCTTTAAAAAACCCCTGGCACTTTTTAGGGTTGGGGGATCTGTGGGTACAGGTAACATGACATAATCATTGTGGTTGTTGCATATGCTTCACAAGTCTTTAATCTACTTCCTGCCATTTTCTAATCAGTTGCTGCTGCATCATGAAATATTTTCTTAAATTGTCATCACTTTGTCATTTATTTACAGCTTTGATTCAAACTTGGACAAAACAACACTTGTGATTAAACTGATATGTTGAATAATTAACTTTGACCTTGACCTTTAAATGACCTTGAGGTTCAAGGTCAAATAACTGAATTTTGCTGAAAATGGCCTTTACTTTGTTGTTTTTAGTTGGATTTGAATCATACTTGGACGAAACAACACTTATGACAAAACCAACATGTTGAATAATTCAAGTATGATCTTGCACTTAAAATGACCTTGACTGTCAAGGTGAAATTATTGAATTGTGCTTAAATTGTCTTAACTTTCTCATTTATTTACAGATTTGATTCATACTTGGACAAAACAACACTTATGACGTCTCTCACATCTTGATTTATTCAGATATGACCTTGACCTTAAAATAACCTTGACAGTCAACTGAGTCAAGGTCAAATTATTGAATATTGCTAAAATTGGCCATAACTTTGTTATCCATGGATGGATTTGATAATTATATTTCCAAATGATGTTGCCTTTAAAATCCCTTCATCATAATATGCTTCCTCCGATGTGTTTGCCTTTCGAAATAGGAAAAAGTTGAGCATTGCCCCTGCTTGCGGTGGCTCTTGTTAATATCATCTAATGGACCTCTACCAAAACCATATAAGCCATGGCTCCAGGGTCAGAATTGGCACCACTAGAGGGGTCACTTCATTTTGCATAGACTGTTATAAAAAGAAGCTTTCAAAGTCTTTTTCACCAAAACCGTAAAGCCAATTGTCTTGATGGAAAATTATTTGGCAGAAATGTGCTTTCAATGAACCTCAATTTAAATTGTGAATACCATACCTGCCATAATTTTTCTGGCCATTTCCGGGATTTTGATATTGAATTTCCGGGATTTGAGCCAATTTTCTGGGACATACAACTATTCATATACCTTCAATGCTCTGCCATTGGCAATACACAAAAATGGACGGGATTCCGTTTTTGGTGGGAAAAGCCGTGCACGTGTTTAATAACACATCAGTACCATCAGTTTCATACCTTTTATTTTAGTTGCAAGAGCATAGTAATTGTGTAGCAGTAATCATAAAATAATAACTGTGTACCATTAATTAATTAACATCATAAACTTGAATTCAAGTTGAATTACGGGCATTTGATGACAGCGTCGTCTATGCTTCGTATTACAAGTATCGGCGCGATACCTAACTTTAATTACCTTTTCTTTGTCAGACCGATATTTGAAAAACTCAGTTGAATTTTAAGCAGCATCTCTATTGATACCAAATTCCAATGACAGTAAAGAACCACAAACAAGTTAATGATTTAAAAATCATAGTCTTTGTCGGCAAAGTTGACGTGCATTTGCATTAACTTTAATTTTATGTAGCATCTCTATTAACACCAATTACCACGGCGACAGTCTTTGAAAGGGGCAGATATCTTACAAAGTAATTAATGCACCGCAGGTCAATAAATCGATAGCCGATAGCGGTCATTTGTTATTTGGTTATCAATGACACGCGGTGTATTCGCTGAATTAAAACATATTTTCATAACAAATAATTAAAGAATTAGGGGCGTGTCAAAAGAAAAGATATTTGGTGTGTAGCATTGTCTAGTGGACCTCTACTAAGTTTGTTCAAATCATAGCCACTGGGTCAAAACAGGCCCAGCCCTGGGGGTCACTTGTTTACATAGAGTTATATAGGAAAAGGTTTTAAAAATCTTCACAGAAGAAACCATAAGTCTTAGAGTTAAGATATTATGTATGAAGCATTGTCTAGAGGACCGCTACCAAGTTTGTTTAAGTCATGGACCCTAGGTCAAAAATGGCCCCGCCCAAGGGGTCACATGTTTTACAAAGAGTTATATAGGAAAAACTTTAAAAATCTTCTTGTCATAAACAACAAGGCCTAGAGTTAAGATATTTAGTGCGCAGCATTATCTAATGGACCTCTATCAAGTTTGTTCAAATCATGGCCCCTTGGTCAAAATAAGCCCCGCCCTAGGGGTCACATGTTTTACATAGAATTATATAGGAAAAACTTAAATAGTCTTCTTGTCAGAAACCGCAAGGGCTAGAGTTAAGATATTTGGTATGCAGCATTGTCTAGTGGACCTCTACCAAGTTTGTTAGAAAAATGTCCCAGGGGTCAGTATTGGCCCCGCCAGAGGGGTCACAAGTTTCAAATAACAATATAATATAGAAGAAAATCTTTAAAAATCTTCTTGTCTGAAACCACAAGGCCTAGAATTTTAAAATTTGGCACGAAGCAAGCTTTTTCAAGCTTTTTCAAATTATTAGACATAAGGTCATGGAGGCTAAAAGTAGATTTATCTACTGTACCTCATAGAGCCTTCATTTATAGACCAATATCTTTGATATTCAGTATAGAGGTTCCTTGCATGGACCTCATGGGTAGGGTTTGAGGTCACTGGGTCAAGGTCACCATAGCTTATAATAGATATTTCTACTTTCTGTCATAGAGCCTTTATTTATTGACTGATATTTTACATATTTGGTTTGTAGGCACTTACATATTTTCAATTAAAAAATGAAATACTGCTTAACTGCAAACCTACAGCAAAAGTACTCAGGTGAGCAATCCAGGGCCATCATGGCCCTCTTGTATTCTTTTAGCTCAAGTAGCAAGGCTCCGGAAAACTGAACATTTGTTGGTTTTTAGTGAATTTCAGCTTCCTGGGCTGATTTTTATGTCCAAAACTCCTAAAAAATTGGTCCATATATTTTCAGAAACACTCAGATTTAAGTATAACTTATAAAAATGCCAAAATTGAACACCTACATGTAAAACCCAATTGGTCCGTAATGTGGTCCTTCACACCTATCATAAACCCATAAGATTGCCACTTTGACGTGCAAGGGCCCGAGGCAATTATCACCAATTAACTGATAACTCATCAATAATTGTGCTTGATTGGCAGTAAGTCAATCCATTATGTCAACCGTCCTTGAAAAATATAACCTGATGAAATTTGTGCTTCTTGCATTTTTAGCACAGCTCAGGGTGAACTTTTAGGATCATTGATTGTCCGGCGTGCGTCGTGCATCGTCAACAATTTGACTTTAATGACTTATCCTCCTAAAACGCTAGGCCAACATTGACAAAACATGCCTGGGATATTCCATGCTTGAAACTCTACCAAAGTTGTTCAAAGAATTCAATTCCATCAATTCCATTCAATTCCACTCTGGTTGCTATGGCAACTTAAAGGAAAAACTTTAAATTCTTGTCTGAAACCAGAAGGCCAAGAGCCTTACGATTTAGTATGTAGCATTGTCTAGTGGACCTCTACCAAATTTGTTCAAATTATATCTGGGGGTCAAATTTGGCCCCACCCCAGGGGTCAATTGATTTTACATAGGCTTATATAGTGAAGCTTTAAAAATCTTCTTGTCTGAAACCACAAGGCCCTAAGCCTTAAGATTTGGTATGTAGCATTGTCTAGTAAACCTCTACCAAGTTTGTTCAAATTATGCCCCTGGGGTCAAATTTGGCCTTGCCCCGGGGGTCAATCGATTTTACATAGGCTTATACAGAGAAAATTTTGAAAATCTTCTTGTCAGAAACGACAAGGCCCTGAGCCTTAAGATTTGGTATGTGGCATTGTCTAATAGACCACTACCAAGTTTGTTCAAATTATGCCCCTGGGGTCAAATTTGGCCCCACCCCCAGGGTCAATTGATTTTACATAGGGAAAACTTTAAAAATCTTCTTGTCTGAAACGACAAGGGCCTGAGCCTTGAGATTTGGTATGTAGCATTGTCTAGTGGACCTCTAGTAAGTTTGTTCAAATTATACCCCTGGGGTCAAATTTGGCCCCACCTGTGGGTCATTGGTGTTACATAGGCTTATATAGAGAAAACTTTAAAAATCTTCTTGTAGAAGGAGAGGTAACATTTTCAGTCCAAATAATCTGGAAATTTGTCAGAAAGGTTGTTTTTATGATTTCAAGCTCATATTCGAATATAGGTAATCTGGGGTAAAAAACTAGGTCACAGAGCACAAATATGGAAAAACCTTGTTAACACTCTAGAGGTTACATTTTCAGTCCAAATATCCTTGAAATTTGTCAGAAAAGTTGTTTTGATGATTTGTAGCTCAAATTTGGATATGGGTTATCTGGAATGAGAAACTACATCACAGAGCCCAAATATGTAAAAACCTTTTTAACACTCCAGAGGTTACATTTTCAGTCCAAATATCCTGGAAATTTGTCAGAAAGGTTGTTTTGATGATTTCTAGCTCATATTTGGTAATGGGTCATCTGGGATAAAAAACTAGGTCACAGAGCCTAAATATGTGAAAACCTTTTTAACACTCCAGAGGTTACATGTTCAGTCCAAATAACCTGGACATTTGTCAGAAAGGTTGTTTTGATGATTTCTAGCTCAAGTTTGAACATGGGTCATCTGGAGTCAAACACTAGGTCACAGGGCCCAGATATGGAAAAACCTTGTTAACACTTTAGAGGTAAGATTTTTTAATCCAAATCACCTGGAAATTTGACAGAAAAGTTGCTTCCATGTTTTCTAGTTCAAGTTCGGATATGTCATCTTGGGTCAAAAACTAGGTCACAGAGCCCAAATATGGAAAAACCTTATTAACATTCTAGAGGCTACATTTTCAGTCCAAATGTCCTGGAAATTTGTCAGAAAGATTGTTTTAATAACTTCTAGCTTAGTTTTGAATATGGGTTATCTGGGGTCAAAAACTAGGTCACAGGGCAAAAAAGTAGAAAAACCTTGTTTATGGTCTAGAGGTTACATTTTCATTCCAAATATCCTTGAAATTTGTCAGAAAAGTTGTTTTGATGATTTCTAGCTGATATTTGGATATGGGTCATCTGGAAACAAAAACTAGGTCACAGAGCCTAAATATGTGAAAACCTTTTTAACACTCCAGAGGTTACATTTTCATTCCAAATATCCTGGAAATTTGTCAGACAGGTTGTTTTGATGACTTCTAGCTCAAGTTCCAATATGGGTTATCTTGGGTCAAAAACTAGGTCACAGAGCCCACATATGGAAAAACCTTTTTAACACTCTGGAGGTAAGATTTTAATTCCAAATAACCTGGAAATTTGTCAGAAAGGTTGTTTCAATAATTTGTAGCTCAAGTTCGTATATGGGTCATATGGGATCAAAAACTAGGTCATGGAGCCCAAATATGGAGAAACCATTTTAACACTCTAGAGGGTACATTTTCAGTCCAAATGTCCTGGAAATTTGTCAGAAAAGTTGTTTTGATGATTTGTAGCTCAAATTTGGATATGGGTTATCTGGGATCAAAAACTAGGTCACAGAGCCCAAATATGGAGAAACTTTTTTAACACTCCAGAGGTTACATCTTCAGTCCAAATAACCTGGAAATTTGTCAGAAAGGTTGTTTTGGTGATTTCTAGGTCAAGTTCGAATATGGGTCATCTGGGGTAAAAACTAGGTCACAGAGCCCAAATATGGAAAAACCTTGTTAACACTCTAGAGGTAAGATTTTTTAATCCAAATAACCTGGAAATTTGTCAGAAAGGTTGCTTCAATGTTTTCTAGCTCAAATTGGAATATGGGTCATCTTGGGCCAAAACTAGGTCACAGTGCCCAATTATGGAAAAACCTTGTTAACATTATTGGGGCTACATTTTCAGTCCAAATTTCCTGGAAATTTGTAGAAAAGTTGTTTCGAAGATTTCTAGCTCAAGTTTGAATACGGGTCATCTGGGGTCACAAACTAGGCCACAGAGCCCAAATATATGGAAAAACCTTGTTATCACACTAGAGGTAAGATGTTAAATTCAAATTACCTGGAAATTTGTCAGAAAGGTTGCTTCAATGATATTTAGCTCAATTTCGAATATGGGTCATCTGGAGTCAAAAACTAGGTCACAGAGCCCAAATATTGAAAAACTTTGTAAACCCTCTAGAGGCTACATTTTTACTCCAAATTTCGTGGAAATATGTCAGAAAGGTTGTTTTGATAATTTGTAGCTTAATTTTGGATATTGGTAATCTAGGGTCAAAACCTAGGTCACAGAGCTCAAATATGGAAAAACCTTGTTAACACTCTAGAGGCTACATTTTCAGTCCATTTAACCTGGAAATTTGTCAGAAAGATTGTTTCAATAATTTCTAGGTCAAGTTCGAATATAGGTCATCTGGGGTCAATTAACCAGGTCCATATCAACTTTGTTAAAAGCAGTCATACTCAGGTGAGCGATACAGGGACTTCATGGCCCTCTTGTCTTGAATATCTCTGAAACCAGTTAGGATATTAACTTAAAATATGTATGAAAGATCACAATGCAACTCCATATTTCTAAAAGCAGTTTAGATATTGACTTGAAACTTAAAATGTATATGATAAATCACAAAATCTCTACATGTGCCAAATTGGATAACTCTTGAGTTATATTTAGATGCAATTATGACCCATTTTTCACTTAGAAAAAATGTCCCAACCCGTGTCCCATACCATCCTGATCGTTCTTGTTATGTTAAATATTTAAGAAACTAGTACAGACATTAACTTGAAATCTAAAATGTACATGAAAGATCGGAATACAACTCAATGTGCCAAATTTTGTAACTCAGCACTCTATTTAGATGTAACTTTGTTCTTTTTCACTTAGAAAATGTTTCTTAATTATCCTGTCCCGATTGTTTTTCTAAAACATTTCTAAAACCAGTAGAGATATTAACTTGATCATATTGCAACTCCATATGTCAAGTTTGATAACTCAGAGTTGTATTTAGACGTAATTATGACCCCTTTTCACTTAAAAATGTGTCCCGTCCTCTCTGTTCATGATTGTTTTTTTCTGCTGCCAAGGCAGCATTGTAGGGGTGTTTATCACATTTAGTGATATCTCTAATAGATTGAAATATGAAGGAAAATCTTTTAAAATCTTGTCAGAAACCACAAAGCTCAGATTTTGAAGTTTAAAGTTTTGCATTATCTAGTTGTACTCTATCAAGTTTGTTAAATTTACTCTATTAGAATTCAACTGGCCCACACGAGCAGTCGTGTTTTACATAGAAATATATAGGAATTTTTTAAAATTCTTCTTGTGTGAAAGTGTGTGCACCAGAGCTCTAACATTTTGAAAGAAACATTGTATAGTGTACCCCTAGCAGGATTGTTGAAATTTTTGCTCTGAAGTAATTTTTAGCTCGACTTTTTTCAAAGAAAAAATCGACTTATTGCTACAGTCATGGTGTCGTTGATGTTGACGTTCCCGTCCGAAAACTTTAACATAGATCATATTTTTTTTATTCCTTTATGGATTGTCTTCATACTTGGACACAACAACCCTTTGGACAAGATCTTCATGAGCACCAGACTGAACTTGACCCTGACTCATAAATGAGCTTCACCTTCAAGGTCAAGTTATTGAATTTTGCTAAAATTGGCTATAACTTTCTTATTTGTTGTTGGATTTGATTCATACTTGGATAATACAACTCTTATTGCAAATCCGACATTATGATTCTTTCAGCTAGGACCTTGACCTTAAAATGACCTTCGCAGTCAAGGTCAAATTATTGCATTCTGCTAAAATTGGCCATAACTTTGTTGTTTATTGAAAATTGACCTTGACCGTCAAGGTCAGATGATAGAAATTTTGCTTAAATTATCATAACTTTTATATTTATGGATTTGATTCATACTTGGACATAACTACACTTATGACAAACCCAACATCATGATTGTTTCAAGTTTGACCTTGACCTTCAAGTGACCTTGACAGTCAATGTCAAATGATTGAATTTTGCTAAAACTGGCCATAACTTTGTTATTTGTGGTTCAATTTGAATCAAACTTGGACAAAACAACACTTATGACAAAGCCAGCATCTTAAATTATTCAAGTATGACCTTTTCCTTAGAATGACCGTGACCAATAGTCAGATTATTGAATTCTGCTGGAATTGCCATAACTTTGTCATCTATTTATGGATTTGATTCAGACTTGGACAGAACAACACTTATGACAAGTCTGACATTATGATTCTTTCAAGTATGACCTTGACCTTAAAATGACCTTGACAGTCAAGGTAAAATTATTAAATTTTGCTACAATTTGCCATTCCTTTTTTGTTTATGGTTGGATCTGATTCATACTTGCACAAAACAACATTTATGACAAATCTGAAATTTTGATTCTTTCAAGTTTGACCTTGACCTTTAAATGACCATGACAGTCATGGTCAGATTAAAGAATTTTGCTAAAACTGGCCATTACTTTGTTATTTGTGGTTGGATTTTTATCATGCTTGGACAAAACAACACTTATGACAAAGCTGACATGTTAAATTTTTCAAGTGTGACCTTAATCTCAAAATAACAGTAACCGCCAAGGTCAAATTATTGAAATTCGCTGAAATTGGCCAAACTTTTTTATTCATTTATGGATTTGATTCATACTTGGATAAAACAACACTTATGACAAATTCGACATTATAATTTTTAGCTCGACTTTTTAAAAAAAAAAAAATCGAGTTATTGTCATAGTCATGGTGTCGTTGCCGTTGCCGTTCCCGTCCGAAAACTTTAACATTGATCATAATTTTTTTATTCCTTGATGGATTATCTTCATACTTGGACACAACAACCCTTTCGACAAGACCTTCAAGATGACCAGACTAAACTTGACCTTGACTCTTAAATGACCTTCATATTCAAGGTCAAATTATTGAATTTTGCTAAAATTGGCCATAACTTTATTATTAGTAGGTGGTTTCTCTTAATTCTTGGATACAACAACCCTTTGGAGAAGACCTTCAAGCTGACCAGATTAAACTTGACCTTGACTCATAAATAACCTTCATATTCAAGGTCAAAATATTGAATTTTGCTAAAATTGGCCATAACTTTTTTATTAATAGGTGGATACTCTTTATGCGTGGACACAACAACCCTTTGGACAAGACCTTCAAGCTGACCAGACTGAACTTGACCTTGACTCATAAATGACCTTTACCTTCAAGGTCAAATTATTAAATTTTGCTAAAATTGACCATAACATTAGTATTTATGGTTGGAATTGATTTATACTTGGACAAAACAACACTTATGACAAAACCGACATGTTGAATAACTCAGATTTGACAATGACCTTAAAATCACCTTGACCATCAAGGTCAGATGATTGAATTTTGCTTAAATTGTCATAACTTTCTCATTTATTTATAGATTTAATTCAAACTTAGACTAAACAACAGTTGTGACAAATCCGACATTATGATTATTTCAAGTTTGACCTTGACCTTTAAATGACCTTGACGGTTAAGGTCAAATCATTGAATTTTGTTAAAACTGGCCATAATTATGTAATTTATGGTTGGATTTGAATCAGACTTAGACAAAACAACCCTTTTTCGTTTCGATTTCAAAAATGTCATCGCATGACCTATATTTTTGACCTACTGACCTACTTTCTGGTTTTGAGCTACAGCAATGAAATTTGGACTGTGTGCACAGTTTTTTATTTCGATTTCAAAAATGTCATGGCATGACCTATATTTTTGACCTACTGACCTACTTTTTGTTTTTGGAGCTATGGCAATGAAATTTGGACCTTGTATACAGTTTTTTCTTCCGATTTCAAAAACGTCATAGCATGACCTATATTTTTTACCTACTGACCTACTTTTTTGTTTTTTAGCTACAGCAATGAAATTTGGACTGTGTGCACAGATTTTCGTTTTAATTTCAGAAATGTCATAGCATGACCTATATTTTTGACCTACTGACCTACTTTTAGTTTTTGGAGCTGTGGCAATGAAATTTGGACCGTGTGCACAGGTTTTCTTTCCGAATTAAAAACGTCATGGCATGACCTATATTTTTGACCTACTGACCTACTTTTTTGTTTTTTTAGCTACATTAATGAAATTTGGACCATGTGCACAGTTTCTCGTTTCGAATTCAAAAATGTCATGGCATGACCTATATTTTTGACCTACTGACCTACTTTTTGTTTTTGGAGCTATGGCAATGAAGTTTGGACCATGTACACAGTTTTTTGTTCCAATTTTAAAAATGTCATAGCATGACCTATATTTTTGACCTACTGACCTAATTTTTTTTAGCTACAGCAATGAAATTTGGACCGTGTGCACAGGTTTTCTTTCCGATTTCAAAAATGTCATCGCATGACCTATTTTTTTGCCCTACTGACCTACTTTTTGTTTTTGGAGCTATGTGAATGAAATTTGGACCATGTACACAGTTTTTTGTTCCAATTTCAAAAACGTCATAACATGACCTATATTTTTGACCTACTGACCTACTTTTTTCTATGTTAGCTACAGCAATGAAATTTGGACGATGTGCACAGTTTTTCCTTCCGATTTCAAAAATGTCATCACATGACCTATATTTTTGACCTACTGACCTACTTTCTGTTTTTGGAGCTATGGCAATGAAATTTGGACCATGTCTACAGTTTTTGTTCAAATTCAAAAACGTCATAGCATGACCTATATTTTTGACCTACTGACCTACTTTTTTGTTTTAAATCTACGGCAATGAAATTTGGACTGTGTGTACAGCTTTTCGTTCGGATTTTAAAAATGTCATCTCATGACCTATATTTTGACCTACTGACCTCCTTTTTGTTTTTGGAGCTATGGCAATGAAATTGCATTGGTCCATTTCTGTGATATGCATCATTACATTCATTAAAAAATTCTTTCATCTTTGAATCCAGGTTAGTGCTTCAGGGCCATTGGCCCTCTTGTTTATTAATACTTGGACAAAACAAGGCTTATGACAAAACCTACATGTTAAATTATTCAAGTATGACCTTAACCTTTAAATGACCTTTACAGTCAAATTTCTAATTATTGCATTTTGCTAAAAACTTCTGGTTTTATGGACGGATTTGATCTATACAGGGACAAAACAACACTGAGAATAAAAGAAACGTGTTAAACAATTCAAGCATTACCTTGACCTTTAAATGACCTTGACATTACTTAACTTGGCTATATCTTTGTTGTTAATGGATGTAGTGTCTTCATGCTTGGACATAACTACTTTTTAGACAATACCTCCAGAGAAGGTTATACTGAACTTGACCTAGACCTTTAAGGTCAAATTTCTGAATGTTGCTAAAATTGGCCATAACTTTGTTATGTATAATATCCAAATGATGTTTCATTTGAAATCCCTTCACCACAATGTGCTTCCTCTGATGTGTTTGCCTTTGGAAATAGAAAAAAGTCGAGCGTGGCCCTCGCTTGCGGTGGCTCTTGTTTCAATTTTACTTTTACCTTAAAATGACATTGACAGTCAAGGTCAAATTATTGGATTTTGTTACAAATTGCCATAACATTGTTTTTATGCCCCCACAAAGTGGGGTGCATATAGCGTTGCACTTGTCCGTCCGTCCTTCCGTCCGTCCGTCCGTACGTCTGTCCGTCCGTACGTCTGTCCGTACGTCCCGAAATCTTGTGAACGCAACTCCTCTTAAACCGGATGGCAAATTTTGCTTAAACTTCCAGGGATGAACAACCTTAATGTGTAGATGGTAGTAAAGGAAGGAATTTTCGCTGCAACCAAATTTACCAGAATTATGGCCCTTTGTTGATTTTTTCACTATATACCATATAGAAATTTTGTGAACGCAACTCCTCTTAAACCGGATGGCAGATTTTGCTTAAACTTCCAGGGATGATCAACCTTAATGTGTAGATGGAAGTAAAGGAAGGAATTTTTGCTGCCACCAAATTTAACAGAATTATGGCCCTTTGTTGATTTTTTCACTATATACCATATAGAAATTTTGTGAACGCAACTCCTCTTAAACCGGATGGCAGATTTTGCTTAAACTTCCAGGGATGAACAGCTTTAATGTGTAGATGGAAGTAAAGGAAGGAATTTTTGCTGTGACCAAATTTAACAGAATTATGGCCCTTTGTTGATTTTTTCACTATATACCATATAAATAATTGAACATATAAATTTTACATTTGTAATTTAATTTAACATGTACATAAGGTTACCTGTAGATCATGTTAGGTATATGTACAGAAAAAATCTTACATACAGGATATACATGCTCTTGTTTATGAGCACTTATGCATAGTGGGGACATCCGTGTCCTGTGGACACAGTTCTAGTTTGTCATTGGATTTGATTCTTACTTGGACAAAACAACACTTATGACAAAACCGTTATGTTAAATAACTCAAGTGTGACCATGACCTAAAAATGACCTTGACTGGCCAGATGATTAAATTTTGCTAAAATTGTCATAACTTTGTCATTTATTTATTTATGGATTTGATACAAATTTGACATCCGATTTTTTCAAGTATGACCTTGACATAAAAAATCACCTTGACAGGCAATGTCAAATTATTGAGTTTTTTTAAAAATTGGTCATAACTTTGTTATTTATGGTTTGATTTGATTCAACTTGGACAAATCAACACTTTTGACAAAACTGACATGTTGAATAATTCATGTATGACCTTGACCCTAAAATGACCTTGACAGTCAAGGTCAAATGATTGAATTTTGCTAAAATTGTCATAACTGTCATTCATTTTCGGATTTGATTCATACTTTGATAAAACAACAGAATCAACATTTAGATTTATTAAAGTATGACTTTGATCTTAAGTTGACCTTGACATTCAAGGTCAAATTATTTAATCTTGCTACAATTTGCCATAACATCAATTTTAGTTCTTTTTGATTAATACTTGGACCAAACAACACTTATGACAAAACTGACAGCTTGAATAATACAAGTATGACCTTGACCTTAAAATGACTTGCACCTTCAAGGTCAAGTTACTTTATTTGGATTTGATTCATACTTGGACAAAACGACACTTATGACAAAACCTATATGTTAAATTATTCAGGTATGACCTTGAACCTAAAATGACCTTGACCATCAAGGTCAAATTATTGAATTTTGCTAAAATAACCAAATTTTTGTTATTTATAGACAGATTTTATCTATACTGGGACAAAACGACTGAGAATAAAACAACAGGTTAAAGAATTCAAGTATTACCTTGACCTTTAAATTACCTTGACATTTCTTAACTTCGCTACATCTTTGTTATTAATGGACGTAGTGTCTTCATGCTTGGACATAACTACCTTTTAGACAATACCTCCAATGAAGGTTAAACGGAACTTGACCTTGACCTTTAAGATCAAATTTATGAATGTTGCTAAAATTGGCCATAACTTTGTTATGTATGGATGAATTTAATATTTATATTTCCAAATGATGTTTCATTTGAAATCCCTTCATCACAATGTGCTTCCTCTGATGTGTTTGCCTTTAGAATTAGGATAAAAGTCGAGCGTGGCCCCACGCTTGCGGTGGCTCTTGTTGATACCTGGATCAGATGTTTACTATAGTCTTATAAAGGGATTTCTTTAAAAAAAATTCTTGACAGAAATTGCAAGTCCGTAACTTCTGAAATTTGGTGTGTAGCGTAATCAGTTGGTACTCTACTAAGATGGTTCAAATTATGTCCTTGGAAAGTGTGTTGGCTTCAATCTGGTGCTTACATGTTTTACACAGAATAATACTGGAACAGCTTTAAAATCAATTCATGTGTAAAATAACCTGGCAAATAGTTCGAAAATTAGGCATGAAGCATCATCTAGTAGCATAGATTGGTAAAACATTGCCCATTTGGTTAGTTTTTGGCAGTGTACAGCTCTGATACATGGAAGCTCGGTTGGAAATGTTAGTTGAGAATCGACAACCCCTGAGTTACCAATCCAGTGCGTTACTACTAGACCACTGATCTGCTCCATTTGTATGCCTTAGGGCTTAGATATTTTATATGTTGTCTAGTTGACCTCAACCAACTTTTTTTAATCACGTACCTTTGGTCAAAATTGGCCCCACCCTTGTGGTCCTTTTTGTGTTACATATTTAATATTTGAAGGAAGACCTTAGATTTTTTGTATGTGGCATTGCATTGTTCACCTCTACTAACTGTTCAATTTGTTTTCCATGGGACAAATCTGAACCCGCTAATGAACCACTTGTTTTACATTGAGTTTTGTAGAAAAACGGAAAATCTAGTCTGAAACTGTGTGCCTTAGAGTTTAGATATTTTGTATGTTACATTGCCTAGTAGATCTCAAATAATGTCCCTGGAGTCAAAATTGCGCCCCCGGGGTTCCTATTTGAAAATTTATTTGCTGAATAGCAGACCCACAGCCGTGTACTCAGGCGAGCGATCCTGGGCAGCCATGGCCCGCTTCTGTATTTCACAAAAATAACTTCGTAGTTAAATATAACAAAAAAGTAAAAGTACTTAGGTGAAAAAATAGTTTTGCATCTGTTTCTTGTAATACTCGTTTAAATTCAAGTCTTTAATTTTTTGAGAAGGAACGTGGCAAATATTCCTTCAATATGACAATAAATTACATTCCATCGGCAAAAGATCCCAAAAACATTCAGAAAGAGAAAGCGTCTGTTGTTTTCAGAAATATTAAAGGCAAATCCCTGTTTCACAAATATTCAGTATCCTGTATGTCCACCATTGACGTTGCACACAGCAACACAACAGCGTCGCATTGAACATACGAGTATGTGTCCGTCTTTGCTGTTGCGGTAAGCGAGTCAACACCTCGTGCAACAGACGTGTACATTCTTCACTTGTCTGCAGCTTTCAACGTCGCTCGCGACCGTCCAGAATCACTGGTACTAGGAACATAACTGCAAACCTAAACATGCATCAGAATGAAAATCATTAATTGATTGTAATGCCTTACAACTCAAATTCAAAAAAAGGAATGTATACTTGAGGTCGTAAGGTATGGCAATCATTTTAAGGTTATGATTTTCATTTACCTTCGCATTTTTAGCGTAATGTCCCGAGTACCTGTGTCCAGAATGTCAAATAAATGCTCAATAGAGAGACGATTCCGACGAAATAGTTGGCCACAGTACCACATCAATGAATGTAATCACCAGATACGGTAGCCATGTGACACGCTGTTTTTGTGTCGCCCTTTCGAAGAAACGGCGATACATAGGGACCGCTTTGTCCGTCGGTCCGTCCGTCACGAAAACTTAACGTTGGCTATAACTTTGCCATTTCTTAACATCTCCTTATCAAACTTTCAAATTGTATTGCTTATGACAACAGGGTTGGGATGATGCCAAAATCTTTAGGTCAAGGTCACATTTGACAGAGTTATGCTCCTTTTTGTACTTGGATTTTGTCATGAAAAATTAACATTGGCAATAACTTTGCCATTTCTTAACATTTCGTGGTCAAACTTTCAAGTTATATTGCTAACGACAACAGGGTCGTGATGACGCCAAAATCTGTAGGTCAAGGTCACATTTGACAGAGTTATGCCCCTTTTTGTACTTGGATTTTGTCATGAAAAATTAACATTGGCAATAACTTTGTCATTTCTTAACATTTCGTCGTCAAACTTTCAAGTTATATTGCTAACGACAACAGGGTCGTGATGACGCCAAAATCTTTAGGTCAAGGTCACAATTGACAGAGTTATTCCCCATTTTGTACTTGGATTTTGTCATGAAAACTTAACATTGGCTATAACTATGCCATTTCTTAATATTTCTTCATCAAACTTTCCAGTTGTAATGCATACAATTGTATCACTTAAGGCAACACCATTTCTCAAGGGCAGATAACCCTCAAATTTATTTTTGCAATGTTATGCCCCCTTTTCAACTTAAAATTTCTGGGTTAACCTTTTTGTTAATGTCCATTTCTCAAAAAAATTGTCAAAGATATTCCATTTAAACTTGGAATACTTGATCACCAGCAAGACCCCTGCAAAGATTGTTGGTACCCATGTCCCTTGGGTCACATTAAGTCCCACCCACAGGGGTCACTTGATTTTGCTTATACTTTTATATAGGAAAAAACTTCTTAAGCCTAGAAATAAAATATTAACTGACATGAGATGTGTGAGTACTCCCCCCTTTCTCCCCCCCACTCTGCATGGGGACCCCCACCCTGCCCACGTATCCCCCCCCCCTAATTTTTAGCTCACCTGTCACGTAGTGACAGAGTGAGCTTTTCTGATCACCTTTGGTCCGTCAGTCCGTCCGTCCGTCCACAATTAGTTTGTTAACACTCTAGTGGTCACATTTTTGCCTCAATTGTCATGAAACTTGGTCAGGATATTTGTCTCATTAATATCTCGGACGAGTTCGAACATGGGTTATCAGGGTAGGAAAACTAGGTCACAGAGCCCAAATATAGAAAAACCTTGTTAACACTCTAGAGGCTACTTTTTCAGATCAAATATCCTGGAAATGTGTCAGAAAGGTTCTATCGATGATTTGTAGCTACAAATATGGGTCATCTGGGTTCAAAAACTAGGTCACAGACCCCAAAAATAGAAAAATCTTGTTAACAGTCTAGAGGTTACATTTTCAGCCCAAATAATCTGGAAATTTGTCAGAAAGGTTGCTTTGACGATTTCTAGGTCAAGTTCGAATATGGGTCATCTGGGGTCAAAAACTAGGTCACAGAGCCCAAATATTGAAAAACCTTGTTAACACTCTAGAGGTAACATTTTTAGACCAAATAATCTGGAAATTTGTCAGGAATGTTGCTTCTTTGATTTCTAGCTCAGGTTCGAATATGGGTCATCTGGGTTCAAAAACTAGGTCACAGAGCCCAAAAATAGAAAAATCTTGTTAACACTCTAGAGGTTACATTTTTAGCCCAAATAATCTGGAAATTTGTCAGAAAGGTTGCCTTAAGGATTTCTTGATCAAATTTGAATATGGGTCATCTGGGGTCACAAACTAGGTCACAGAGCTCAAATATGGAAAAAAACTTGTTAACACTCTAGAGGTAATATTTTAATTCTAAATAACCAGGAAAATTGTCAGAAAGCTTAATTCTATGGTTTCTAGCTCAAGTTTGAATATCGGTCATCTGGAGTCGAAAACTAAGTCACAGAGCCCAAATATCGAAAAACTTTGTAAACACTCTAGAGGCTACATTTTCAGTCCAAATGTCCTTGAAATTTGTCAGAAAGGTTGTTTTGATGATTTATAGCTTAAGTTTGGATATGGGTTATCTGGGGTCAAAAACTAGGTCAAAGAGCCTAAATATCGAAAAACCTTGTTGACACTCTAGAGGCTACTTTTTCAGTCCAAATATCCTGTAAACTTGTCAGAGAGATTGTTTCGATAATTTCTAGCTCAAGTTCGAATATGGGACATCTAGGTAAAAAAACTAGGTCATAGAGCCCAAATATGGAAAAACCTTGTTAACACTCAAGAGGTAACATTTTCAGTACAAATAACCTTGAAATTTGTCAAAGAGATTGTTTCAATAATTTCTAGGTCAGGTTCGAATATGGGTCATCTAGGGTCAATTAACCAGGTCCATAGCAACTTTGTTAAAAGCAGTCATACTCAGGTAAGCGATACAGAGCCATCATGGCCCTCTTGTTTTACACCCCCCGGGCCCGATTTGTTTTAATACATAGGTACTTGACTCCCCATCCACCCTCAACCCGCCCCCCCCAAACAGGCCCCCGGGCCCGAATTTTTTTTCAACACATAGGTACTTGACTCCCCATCCACCCTCAAACCCCCTCCCCCCCGTACAAGTCCCACCACCCCCGGGGTCTTGACTCCCCATCCACCCCCCTCCCGCCCCCACCCGGGCCAGAATTTTTTTTTAAATGCATAAGTACTTGACTCTCCCCCCCCCCCCCCCCCCCAAAAAAAAAATCATCTTGTATGGCTAGGTACTTGCCCTCCCCCACTCAATTTTTTTTTCACTTGGGCCTCTTGTTTAACTTGGCTTATAATTAATTATCCAGCACTGAGAAAAGTGGAGCATGCTGTCTGTGGACAGGTCTTGTTGTACTTGGACTAGCATGCTGTCTTTTCCAGCAGCTCTTGTTTACCTTTTTAGTTATTCTAACAGATAACCCGAGGGCGACACAAGTGTTCAACTGAACACCCATCTAGTGTTTGAATAAAACTACATTAATATGGGCGGCAGAGAATGGAACAACAACTAGTCTCAGAATAACACACTATTAAGCTGAAATAACTGCATGTGAGCGCGCATTGTAAGATATTCCGCACTTCTCTTCAAAACACATGCATCAGAGAAACGTTAAATTTCATCGTCGGTATCCGCGCTTCCGAAACAAAATTATTAAAATGCGAATTTGGTATCGTTTTATTTTTATGTGTATACTTTGACTCTCCTGTTTCAAATGCAGTGACGATTATTTTTATTCCAATATGAGGCAAAAGATGTAAAATTATTGTTTGTTACAGATGAAGTGCCTGGATTTTGTGACAAGAAAACAAAATACAACTGAAAAGAATTGCCAACCTAGATTTTCCTTTGTTGCCTTTCCACAAAATACAGATTTTGAAAATTTCCAATAGCTTTGCAGACCAGCCTGAATGTATGGTAACTCAGCACACAATACATGTACATGCATGAGAAGACGATGCCAGACTGTTATCAATAGTAATGGCTCATATACCTAGAAAATACACAAATTGTTCCTATTTCTGAAAATATCCAAATTGCACACATTTCTGAAAATATCCAAATTGCACACATTTCTGAAAATATCCAAATTGCACACATTTCTGAAAATATCCGAATTGCACACAATTCTAAAAATATCCAAATTGCACAGAATTCATAATAAAAAAAAACAGCTTAACAATACAACCAAATCTTAAATTTCCTCTCAAAAAGTATAAAATATATATTGTCTAGGCCTTCTGTTAAAACTTTCCAGCTTCCGATCAATAGTCTCATTTATTTATTGAATAATTCCAGATAAATTACTGTGTATTTCATTTTTGATTTCCAAGTATTTAAATAAATTTAAAATGATTTTCAGTTTTTTTAGAAAAAAAAAGTATCTCAAAGAAGTTGACGGCCTAGATGTCTGAAATTAGCGATCTGAAGTTGGCGGCCTAACGTATTTTACCAAAAATATCTCGCCTTATATAAGTAAATCAATGTATACGCACATCAACGCTTTAGAGAACACACGAAAAAAGAAATTTGCAAAACTTGGAAAAAGTTAGTCCCACTTAAATACATAAAAAGATTTTTTTTAAATTCTAGTATACCAGCGGCCTGAAGTTGGCTGCTGCCAGCCAGAAGCTGGAGCCTAGTGGCCTCCTGTTTATTTTATCCAAAAATGCCTAAGAAAATACGCTATATAAATGAAAACGCCCATTAACGCTCGATAGTACAAAAAAACAGAAATTTGCAAATATTTGAATTTTGCAAGCTAATAGAATAGATCCAGCACGGAGTAACTAATGAACAATCGCCTTAGTGGTATATTCACTCATTTCTGAAATACATAAAAGTTTTTTATTAAATAACTAAAAGTTATTAGTCCTATAAAAAGGCACCTGCCACGTTCAATAACACGACGGTCTGCTTTATAACAGTGCCAATATCTATATCACTTTTCGGCCCCGGGCCAAAATTGATATAGATTTCAGCAAAAAGATTCTGAAAATGGCAGCCATTTTGTTCTATCTATGGACGCCGACAAGTTGCATAAATTAATTTAATTTCAAACATTCACGGCATGAATTGGTAGTGTTTAACCGACAATATTTTAAGTTTACAACGTGTTGATTTTACATAAACACAAACAAGCATTTTCTGACTATGATCAATTACAGATGTCGTCGGATATGCCGAGAGAATTGCGCATAATTAAGTATAAGTATTTGTTGTTATTTAATAAAATTGTCAAATAAGTGATTTGATATTGGCACTGTTATTTGTCCTCGGGTCAGTATATTATATATACATATATTATTTTATTTTGAAAAATGCCAGCCTACCAGCGGCCTGAAATAGACAGCCAAGTGACCTAATGTATTTTTACCAGGATATGACGCCGAAAAGGGCCTTACATGAATAAATCAATGAAAATGTACATTTAATTTAACACTCAATAGAACAAAAAGTACAGAAATTGGAAAACTTCGAATTTTGCAACCTTGTCTAAAAGAACAGACTCGGCGCGGAATACTTTATAAAAGACCAAATTAGCGGTATATTGTCGCCCACTGAAGTTAATAAAAGTAATTTTCATTATTTTGTAAAAAATCCAAATTACCGGTGGCCTAATATTGGCGACCTGGTGGTATGTATTTTTAGCAAACGAATGACTTAGAAAATACACCTTGTATGAATAAGTCGATCAAAAACGCACAAAAACGTTAAATAGAACACAAAACAAAGAAATTTGGAGGGGGGCGGGGGGTTGTTTTAGCATTTTCGTAGATATGTCAACAAAATGATCTTGTCAAATAACAAATTACATATAGGTGAAATTACAGTCCTTTTGTTAAATAGTCTTGGGAAGTGGATTTTTCTACTGTCTTTTTTTAAGATTCGTGAAAAAAAGATATGCAGAGCGACCACGTTGACAAAACGGCAAAATCCATACGTTTAGTCCGCTTTTTAATGACAATGCTAAAGGTTTTTTTGCCATTAACGCAAATTTTGGTTGGCTATTTATCACGAAATTTACATTCCCTAGATGAATTTTGTGTTTTAATGAGCGTTAATGTGCGATTTCATTAATTGATTTATATAAGGCATATTTTTAAGTCATTTCAGTAAAAATACATTAGGCTGCCAAATCAGACCACAAGGCCAACAACTTCAGGCAGCTAGTCCACCAACTTCAGTGAGATAGAAAAAGTTTAGAAGAAAAGTTATGGCAGACGTGCTGTCTTTTAGATATCTGTTTTCGGAATTTAATCATCTCAACCAGGCACTGGATATTGAGCGAGATACGCAGGAATCTTACGGGCAAAGTGCGAAAATAAATCTCCCATTCCTACATGAAAAAGCTTTTTTTTTAAATGAACCATCGCAAACCAGGTCATATAAAAATGGATTTGCTTACATGTAATTGTACACACATGTTAAAGCAGCGTTTTGCTTTTAAAACAAGTATGTACTCAGATATTGAATAATTAAATTTTTAACTTTTGGGTTAATTAGTGTGATATATAATAAACATACTCCTTCGCTTTTTTCGAAAATGACCTTAAAATCTGCGCTATACACTTAGAATTTGGGGAAACCAGAAGTGTCTGTAGAATAGGAAGCTGTCTGTACCTAAGCAGCTAGGATAATTGCAGACACAGTTATTGTCTTAGTGGCTGTGCGGAGATTATGTGTGGGTGCAGTCCAGTTCCCCAAGTGGAAGCTACTTACAATTCTCGTCGGAAAAATAGTGTTTTGATTTGATCACAGCATCCTCTAGAAAGATATTTCGAATGCAACAAATGTGAAGAAAAAATTTACAATGCGGATTAACGATGATGCATCAGTATAATGTACCTACTTATAGAATACAGCGGACACGAATAACAGTTATTCTCATTTTTGATAAAGACAATGTAGGTTCACTGAAACAAGGCCTCTTTTTATTTCAGACTGATGATTTTTCCCAAGCTGATCTGAATTGAAGACATTCTGATTTTGTCAATGGCTGAATAATAAGCCTTGCAGTATTAAATAAAGCATTTGCCGAAATATCAACTTAAATACAGTGTTTCTGTGACCTAGTATCACCTTAAATATAGTGTTTCTGTGATCTACGTACCTCCTTAAATACAGTGTTTCTATGATCTACGTATCGCCTTAAAATTTAATACAGTGTTTCTATGATCTCAGTAAGTAAGTAAATATTTTATTATCGTGACATATGCATAAGTATTATATATATATATATATATATATATATATATATATATATATATATATATATATATATATATATATATATATATTAATATATACAGTTAACATAGCACCCGGCCCATTGGGTCTATAAGTCACCAAAAATCATTAAATTATAATAAAAAACATGTATTAACATATATGTTGTGGTTTGTATTTCATGAACCAAATTAGAATGAATAATTGAATTAGATATAACTTCCAAGTAGGTTTAAACAAAAAGACATAAAACGATCGATTTACACATATAATTTTGTTTTGTAGAAAGTGTCTTAATGATACAAGTATTATTAAACGTTTGTTTAACATTGCTATCATATTTGTATAAAAAGTATAAGAACCTTTTTTATTTTTCCTAGAAAAGTTTTTTTGGGAACGAAAACCAGAAAGCACAATAATTCACTATTTTCAAAGATTCTATTTGTTTACGTGAAATTATCACATAATGCATGTATACCTTTCATATTTAATTTAAAGTTTGTTAATAACGAAATCAAAATATTAACATGTATTAAATACCATGATCTAAATGAAAGGAATAGTATCATTTCAGTTTTGTATTAAAATGATTTCACTTACTTGGATGTGTTTGAGTAAAATATGATTACAATATCTCGGTAAATAAAACTCTCAGGATAGACCTTACATATTTCGTAACCTTCTTATCACATAGAACGTATTTACATGAAAACAATTATATTTGCATATTTCAATATGGACTTAGGATCTACGTATCACCTTAATATTTAATACAGTGTTTCTAGGATCTACGTATCACCTTAAATACAGTGTTTCTATGATCTACGTATCACCTTAGATACAGTGTTTCTATGATCTACGTATCACCTTAAAATTTAATACAGTGTTTCTATGATCTACGTATCACCTTAGATACAGTGTTTCTATGATATACGTATCACCTTAAAATGTAATACAGTGTTTCTATGATCTACGTAATATCTTAAATACATTGTTTCTATGATCTACGTATCGACTTAAATACAGTGTTTCTATGATCTACGTATCACCTTAAATACAGTGTTTCTATGATCTTCGTATCGACTTAAATACAGTGTTTCTATGATCTACGTATCGACTTAAATACAGTGTTTCTATGATCTACGTATCACCTTAAATACAGTGTTTCTATGACCTATGTATCACCTTTAATACATTGTTTCTATGATCTACGTATAGACTTAAATACAGTGTTTCTATGATCTACCTATCACCTTAAATATAGTGTTTCTATGATCTACCTATCACCTTAAATACAGTGTTTCTATGATCTACCTATCAACTTAAATACAGTGTTTCTATGATCTACGTATCACCTTAAATATAGTGTTTCTATGATCTACGTATCAACTTAAATACAGTGTTTCTTTGATCTACCTATCACCATAAATATAGTGTTTGTGTGATCTACCTATCACCTTAAATACAGTGTTTCTATGATCTACGTATTTTAATTAAAAAACTTCTCTTGTTTAATTTTTAAAACTTAATTTCCTTCCAAATTGCCAGTTTTGTTTGAGAATATTTTATAAAGCGAAAAGTGGATAGAATATGACATTATAAAATGATAAATTATTGAGACTATTTTCAGTGTTTTTTATTGCCCCCGCCACCCTCACCCCTCCCCCCACCCACCGAAAAAAAGGCAATTCTGTTCAATCCAATTCAGTTTTTGATAGAAAATATAACGTGTTTATCAAAATCATGTTGGATCTATTCAGTCAGCGATTAAATACACGATAGGGTCACAGTTGCTAGGAACATAATTTGTATCCTAAATATACGCGAGAATGAAAATCACAACTTTAAGTTATGACTTTTTATTCACATGTATTTAAGAGTCCCAGTTATGTTCCTAGTACTTGTGGACAAAATCAGAAGAATTAAACCAGATATTTAAAACCATCTTGATTAAGAAAAGGGACGAGAAATGATATAACATTACCTTTTCAAATTTCACGATGCAAAACAATACCTAATAAAATTGGCCGTAATTTTTTTTTTTTTGAAATTCCAATGCCTCCATTAAACGCAAAACAACAAATACCTCACACTCTGTAGAAACAATCAATAAAATCTCATTTATTTGAAATCATTTTGATTGTTTCTAAAAATGGAATACATTCTCATGTACTACATGTATTGTCGAGATGATTTAAAAAAAAAAGGTTGTTAAAAAACATTTGTCCATACTAGTATCTAAATTTCTTTCTACTTTCTTTTCTTTTCTTTTTGAAAGATTTAAGACTATGACAAGCCGTCAAGCCTTTTAACATGTAATGGTGTACAGCAGAATTCTGACACTGACACGATTGTAATGGTGTACAGCAGAATTCTGACACTGACATGATTGTGAATGTCGCAAGTTTTAGTTTTTAAATATCTTTATTTTACCTAGGTTGGAGAACAAGTTGTCCCGCTCCATGGCGGATTCCTGGATTTATACCAGTGCTCATTCCGAAAATGTCGAATATGGAAAGTTAAACTAGAATTTCCTTCCTAGTAAAATTCGAACCGCTGACCCCCCAAGTCATATGTCGGGCGCTCTAACCCGTCGGCCACTTCTTTTCACCTAACTTCGGGAGTGACAAACTCACAAGAATCTGACAAGACAATGACTCATCAAATGCCAGTAAAAACAGATTGCAATCTCACTGCCGTATAGTTCTACCGGATCAATACCGCTTGTTAATGCAGCGTGGGTGATGGTGGTATAGGAAACTGATAATTTGTTGCTAAATGCGACTAACTTGTCAACTAGCAATTTTACTGTCATTACAGCCTACAGAACCGTTAAACAATAGGTCTTGTTGTGTACATGGGCAGGTCTTGACTTAGGTAGTGTAGTAGCATTACAACTGAAAATATTCTGAATTTCTGTGTGTAAGACTTTCTTAAAAAGCCTCGTCTTGATACATTATTTTAAATATGTTCAGCTTTATTTTCAGTCTTTAATGTGTGTCAGCACAAAAGTTTTACTAGAACTAAACACTTAATTACAAATTTGGCATTAAGGTAAGTCTTTGAAGTTGAATATGTAATATCTTGACAAGACCTGGTATTTACTGTTGATTTTCTAGTTCAACAACCAATGGTGAAATTGACTATTGTGGGTATTTCAACTTCTGGCTTGATTTTATTACTTTCAACAATACAAATTGTCTAGAGATTGTCCATTGCCTACTTTTTGTGAAACCTTGCCAATGCTTTATAACACTGCTACTTTATTAATCCTGTGTAAATTTTGTATACTTTATAATAGATTAAATGCATCTTATAGATCCGTCTTGTCTTTACATTTTTATTACATTATGAGGGTTTAAGGCGGTTATGTTTTTTCCGTTCCTGTAACAAACCAATTAAATACATTGTCTGAAAGAATTTCAATTCGCCTGATTAATATGTCTTTTCATGACAGGTTTTATTAGCCACGGAGAATACTGTAAAACAGCACCAGCAATCGAATAAAGGTTGTTTTGTTACTGTAATACAGGAAAATGTCTCATGTTTTAGTGACACAGGAATGATACTGACCTTTTTCTTTCATACATACACATACATTGTTTTGTGTTGTTTTATCACTTTTAAGTTGTATCGATACATTACTCGAGATAAGAGACGTTCAGTACCAACCTGGCAAGCTACACTCTGTAATCCCCATTTCCCTGGGGCACAGATCAAGAATACCCGGCATGAAAGGTTACAATGTTTTATTTCTTTACCTGAGCATGCACTGGGTGAGCTTTTGTAACGGACTGGTTGTTCGTCGTCTGTCGACAGTCATGCGGTGTGCATCGTCGACAATTTACATTGTTAACACTCTGTAGACTAAATTTTTGACCAAGTCTCAATGAAATTTGCTCAGAATGTTTCCCTTTATGATATCTCAGAAGAGTTCGTAAATGGGTCATGTAGGGTCAGAAACTGTCACCAGACCAAATCAAAAGAAACCCTAAAAATCGAAGTTTTGATCAAGTCTTAATGAATCTTACAAAGAATTTTTGCCTTGATGATATATCGAACAATTTCGAAACTGGGTCAAATAGGATCAAAAATTAGATCAACGGGCCATTTAAAAGGAAAACCTTGTTGACGCTCTACAGGCCACATTTTAAAATTCAGATAATATTATATTTGGTCAAGATGTTTGTCTAGGTAATTTTTAGGTAAAGTTTGAATATAGGTCATCTGTGGTCAAAAACTAGGTCACTGAGATCAAAGGAAACTCGTGTTAGCACTCTTGAAGCCACATGTTAAATTCAGGTATCATTTCTTTTCAGTCAAAGTGTCTTGAAAATTTCTAGGTCAAGTTTGAATATGAGTCATCTGGGTCAGATACTAGGCCACTGGCTTGAGTATAACCAAAACCATCTTTACACTCTGGAAGTCGCATATTAAAGTTAGTCATCATGACTTTTTATGAAAATGTTTTTGTTGATAATGTCTAAGTGAAGTTTGAGCCTGGGTCATCTGGGATCAAAAACTAGGTCACTGGCCTAGATCAAAACACTTTAGAAACCACATTCTGAAACATATTATGAATTTTAGTCAGAGTGTTTGTCTTGCTGATTTCTAGGTCAAAGACTAAGTCACTGGTTTAAATATAACAAAAACATTCTTTACACTGTAGTAGTCACAGTTTAAAGTCAGTCATCATGAGTTTTAGTGAAAATTTATGTGCTGATATTGTCTAGGTCAGGTTTGAATATGGGTTATCTGGGGTCAAAAACTAAGTCACTGGTGCAGATCAAAGAAAAATCTTGTTAACAGTCTTGAAGCCACATTTTGAATCAAGATATCATAATTTTTTGTCAAAGTGTTTGTCTTGGCTTTTAGGTAAATTTTGAATGTGGGTGTTATTCAAATTATGCCCCAGGGATCACTTGATTTTACTTAGACTTATATAGTGATGATTTAAAAAAATCTTCTTGTCTCAGACCGTATGCCTCAGGGCTAAGATATGCTGTATATTGCAATGTCTGCTAGACCTCGACCAAGTTTGTTTAAATCAAATCTCTGGGATCAAAATTGGCACTGGGTCAAATTTTTGTATAATATTTAATCTTTGAAAATCTTCTTGTCTTCCGTAAACTCTTAGATATTTGGTATGTAGCATTGTATAGTTGACCTCTACAAAGTTATCCAGATTATTTCCCTAATGTCAAACTTGACAGGGGTCAGTTGTTTTACATTTTGTAGGAAAATCTTCAAACATTTTCCTGTCTGAAACTGTATGCTTTAGAGATAAGTGATATTGTGTATTATCTAGTGGACCTTTACACGGTTAAATCAAATTAAGTCCCTTGGGTCAAGATTGACCCAGCCCTAGGGGTTCTATTTGTGTGAAATTTTAAACCTTCTTGCATTTGGTATGTAGCATTGAATAGACGACCTCTACAAAGATTGTTCAGATTAAATTGACCCTACCCGGGGCATTTGTTTTTACATCTGGTTGTGTAGAAAAACTTTGAAAATCTTCTTGTCTGAAACTGTATGCTCTAGAGCTTAGATATTTTGTATGTAGCATGTACCAAGTTTGTTCAAATAACATCCACAGATTTAAAATTGGCTCAGCCCCAGGGGCACTAGTTGTACAAAATATATCTGAAAATTTCAGTTCAGAAACTGTAATTTTGTTTCTGAATGTTGTTCAACAGCAGATATGTAGCTAAGTACTCAGGTGAGTGATACACCGCCTTCATGGCTCTCTCGTTTTATTATTAGCAACTTTGAAGGATACCAACTGGAAACAAGAGGGCCATGATGACCCCTTCATCGCTCACCTGAGTATGACTGCTTTAAACAAATTTGTTATGGACCTGGTTAATTGACCCCAGATGACCATATTAAAACTTGACCAAGAAATTATCGAAAACAACGTTTCTGACAAATTTCCAGTATATTTGGACTGGAAATTTACATCTAGAGTGTTAACAAGGTTTTTCCAGTTTTGGGCTCTGTGACATAATTTTTGACCGCAGATGACCCATATTCAAACCTGAGCTAGAAATCATCAAAACATCGTTTCTGACAAATTTCCAGGATATTTGGACTGAAAAAGTAACCTCTAGAGTGTTAACAAGGTTTTTCCTGTTTTGGGATCTGTGACCTAGTTTTTGACCCCAGATTACCCATATTCAAATTAGAGCTAGAAATCATCAAAACAAGCTTTCTGACAAATTTCCAGGATATTTGGACTGAAAAAGTAGCCTTTAGAGTGTTAACCAGGTTTTTAGCTCACCTGAGCACAGAGTGCTCAGGGTGAGCTTTTCTGATTAGTCTTTGTCCGTCGTCCGTCCGTTAGTCCGTCCGTCCGTCGTCAACTTTTCATTCAAATGACATCTCCTCTGAAACCAAAGGGCCAAATTAAATGAAACTTGCCTGGGATGTTCCTTGCATGAAGCTCTACCAAGATTGTTCAAATGGTTCTGGTCCATTGCATTTCTGGTTCACTGGAGCTAAAATTAGATTTTAAAAGTTGGATCTTTAAAAATCTTCTTCTCCGAAACCTCAAGGCCTGGAACTTAGATATTTGGTATGAAGCATCATCAAGTTGACCTCTACCAAGTTTGTTCAAATTATGACCGTGGGGTCAAAACTGACCCCACTTCAGGGCTCAGTTGATTTTACATAGATTTATATAGGAAAAAATTAAAAAATCTTCTTGTCAGAAACCACAAGGCCTACAGTTTAGAAATTTGGTGTGCAGCATTGTCCAGTGAACCTTTACAAAGTTTGTTCAAATGATGGCTCCTGGGTCAAAAATGGCCCAACCCCTGGGGTCATATGTTTTACATAGAGTTATATAGGAAAATTTTTAAAAAAATCTTCTTGTCAGAAACCGCAAGGCCTACAGTTTAGATATTTGGTATGCAGCATTGTCCAGTGGACCTCTACCAAGTTTGTTCAAATAATGGCTCCTGGGTCAAAAATGGCCCCGCCCCAGGGGTCACATGTTTTACATTGAGTTATATAGGAAAAACTTTAAAAAAATCTTCTTGTCAGATCCCGCAAGGCCTACAGTTTAGATGTTTGGTATGCAGCATTGTCCAGTGGACCTTTACCAAGTTTGTTCAAATCATGGCTCCTGGGTCAAAAATGGCCCCGCCCCAGGGGTCATATGTTTTACATAGAGTTATATAGGAAAAACTTTAAAAAATCTTCTTGTCAGAAACCGCAGGGCCTACAGTTTAGATATTTGGTATGCAGCATTGTCCAATGGACCTTTACGACTTTGTTCAAATGATGGCTCCTATTCAAAAATGGCCCCGCCCCAAGGGTCACATGTTTTACATAGAGTTATATAGGAAAAACTTTAAAAAATCTTCTTGTCTGAAACCACAAGGCCTAGAGTTTAGATATTTGGTATGCAGCATTGTCCAGTGGACCTTTACCAAGTTTGTTCAAATCATGGCTCCTGGGTCAAAAATGGCCCCGCCCCAGGGTCACATGTTTTACATAGAGTTATATAGGAAAAAGTTTAAAAAGTCTTCACATCAGAAACCAAAAGGCATAGAGCTTAGATATTTTGTATGTAGCATTGTCAAGAGGACCTTTACCAAGTTTGTTCAAATCATTGGTCCTGGGTCAAAAATGGCCCCGCCCCTGTAGTCACATGTTTTACATAGAGTTGTATAGGAAAAACTTTAAAAATCTTCTTTTCAGATACCACAAAGCCTAGAGTTAAGATATTTGGTGTACAGCATTGTCTACTAGACCTCTACCAAGTTTGTTCAAATCATAGCCCCTGGGTCAAAAAAGGCCCCGCCCAAGGGGTCACATGTTTTACATAGAGTTATATAGGAAAAGTTTTAAAAATCTTCTTGTCAGAAACCACAAGGACTAGAGTTCAGATATTTGGTTTGCATCATTGTCTTGTGGACCTCTACCAAGTTTGTTCAAATCATGACCCTGGGGTCAAATCTGGGTCCACCTGGGGGTCATTTGATTTTACACAAGGATTTATATAGGGAAAACTTTAAAAATCTGCTGCAGGGAAACATAAGGTTAAAGGTTAAGTTCACAGGGACCTCTAGTTGTTTCTGCTCAGTAACTGGAGTACCATTTTACCAAGAGCCTTCAAACTTCATAGGATGATTTTCTTTACTCAATTAAAGAACCCAATCATTTTTGGGGTCAGTAAGTCAAAAGTCAAGGTCACAGGGACCTGTAGAGTCAAAACTATTTCTTCTTAGTAACTGGAGTATCATTACACCCAGAACCTTCAAACTTTACAGGGTAATTATGTCTCCCCCCAAAAATGGGGGAGACATATTGTTTTTCCCCCAGTTGTCCGTCCGTCCGTCCGTCTGTCCGTCCGTCTGTTTGTCTGTCCGTCACAAAATCGTGTCCGCTCTGTATCTTCCAAAGCCCTTGAAGGATTTTTATGAAACTTGGGTCAGATGTTCACCTCATCAAGGCGACGTGCAGAACCCACTTTGCGAGTGTGGTGTCTCAAGGGCAAGGTCACACTTGGAGGTTAAATGTCAAATGCCACAAAATCGTGTCCACTCTGTATCTTCCAAAGCCCTTGAAGGATTTTTATGAAACTTGGGTCAGATGTTCACCCCATCAAGGCGACATGCAGAACACACTTTGTGGGTGTGGTGTCTCAAGGTCAAGGTCACACCTTGAGGTTAAATGTCAAATGCCACAAAATTGTGTCCGCTCTGTATCTTCAAAAGCCCTTGAAGGATTTTTATGAAACTTGGGTCAGATGTTCACCTCATCAAGGCGACATGCAGAACCCACTTTGCGGGTGTGGTGTCTCAAGGTCAAGGTCACACTTGGAGGTTAAATGTCAAATGCCACAAAATCGTGTCCGCTCTGTATCTTCAATAGCCTTTGAAGGATTTTTATGAAACTTGGGTCAGATGTTCACCTCATCAAGGTGACGTGCAGAACCCACTTTGCGGGTGCGGTGTCTCAAGGTCAGGTCACACTTGGAGGTTAAATGTCAAATTTTACAATCGTCTGACTCAATACTACCTGCAGCTACTGGCTGGGGGGAGACATGTTTTTGTTCAATCAAAAATCCATTTCTAGTTGTATTAGAAGAACCCTATTGTTTTTGGGTTCTGTAGGTCAAAGGTCAAAGTCACAGGGACCTGTAGGGTAAAACTATTTCTGCTAAAAAATTTGAGTACCATTACACCCAGAGTCTTCAAACTTATTGCAAACTTATTCAAACTTGCACCCATAAAAACCAATAACAATATTTGTAACATGAGCAATGAGACTCAGGTGAGCGATTTAGGGCCATCATGGCCCTCTTGTTCTATTTCAGGGCTCTGTGACCTAGTTTTTGACCCCAGATGACCCATATTAGAATTTGATCTAGAAATTATCGAAACAACCTCTCTGATAAAGTTCCAGGGTATTTGGAATGAAAGTGCATCCTCTAGATTGTTTACAGAGTTTTTCCAGTTTTTCGTGTGGCCTCGATTTTGACCCTTTATAACCCATATTCGAACCTGAGCTAGAAATCATCGAAACAACCTTTCTGACAAGTTTCCAGGTTATTTGGACTGAAAATGATACCTCTGGAATATTTAACAAGGTTTTTAGCTCGACTTTTTTCGAAGAAAAAAACGACTTATTGATATAGTCATGGTGCCGTTGCCATTGCCTTTGGCGATGCCGTTGCCGTCCGAAAACTTTAACATTGGTCATATTGTTTTTATTTCTTTATGGATTGTCTTCATACTTGGAAACAACAACCCTTTGGACAAGACCTTTAAGTAGACCAGACTAAATTTGACCCTCACTCATAAATGACCTTCACCTGCAATGTCAAAATATTGAATTTTGCTTTAAGTGGCCATAACTTTGTAATTAATAGGTGGATTGTCTTCATGTTTGGACATAACAACCCTTTGGACAAGATCTTCAAGAGGACCAGACTGAACTTGACCTTGACTCATAAATGACCTTCACCTTCAAGGTCAAATTATTGAATTTTGCTAAAATTGGCCATAACTTTGTTATTTGTAATTGGATTTGATTCATGCTTGGACAAAACAACACTTACGAAAAATCTGACATTGTGATTCTTTCTTGTTTGACCTTGACCTTAAAATGACCTTCACAGTCAAGGTCAACTTATTGAATTTTGCTTAAATTGGCCATAACTTTGTGTTTACGGTTGGATTTGACTTATACTTGGACAAAACAACACTTATGACAAATCCGACATTATGATTCTTTCAGGTTTGACCTTGACTTTAAAATGACCTTTACAGTCAAGATAAAATTATTCAATTTTGCTACAATTTGCCATAACTTTGTTATAAATAGGTGGATTGTCTTCATACTTGGACAAAACAACACTTATGACAAAATCAACATGCTGAATGACTCAAGTTTGACCATGACCTAAAAATGACTTTGACCGTTAAGGGCAGATAATTGAATTTTGCTTATATTGTCATAACTTTGTCATTTATTTATGGATTTGATTCATACTTGGACCAAACAACAGTTATGACAAATCCGACATTATGACTATTTCAAGTTTGACCTTGGGCTTTAAATGACGATGAAAGTACAGGTCAAATTATTGAATTTTGTTAAAACTGGCCATAACTTTGTTATTTATTGTTGGATTTGAATCAGTCTTGGAAAAAGCAACTCTTATGACAAATCCTACATGTTGATTTATTAAAGTATGACCTTAACCTTAAAATTACCATGACCATCAAGGTCAAATTATTGAATTATGCACAGATTGTGTTAACTTTGTCATTTATTTATGGATTTGATTCATACTTGGACAAAACAACATTTATGAGAAATCTGACATTATGATTCTTTCAAGTTTGACCTTGACCTTAATATGACCTTGACAGTCAAGGTCAAGTTATTTACTTTTTATACAATTTGCCATAAATTTGTTGTTTATGGTTGGATTGATTCAAACTTGGAAAAAGTCATCAATTATAACAAAACCGACATTTGAATAACTCAGGTATGACCATGACCTAAAAATGACATTGACCGTCAAATTCAGATGATTGAATTTTTTCTATATTATCATAACTTTCTCATTTATTTATTGATTGGATTCATACTTGTACGAAACAACACTTATGACAAATCCAACATTTTGATTCTTTCAGGCATTACTTTGACCTTAATATGACCTTGACACTCAAAGTCAAATTATTGATTTTTTTTTAAAACTGGCTATAACTTTGTTATTTGTGGTTGGATTTAAATCAATCTTGGACAAAACAACACTTATGAAAAAATCCGACAAGTTAAATTATTCAAATGTGACCTTGACCTTAAAATGACAGTGACCGTCATGGTCAAATTATTGAATTTTGCTCAAATTTTCATATCTTTTTATTTATTTATGGATTTAATTAGTACTTGGACAAAACAACACTTATGACAAATCTGACATTATGATTCTTTCATGCATGACCTTACCCTTAAAATGACCTTCACAGTCAAGATCAAATTTTTGAATTTTGCTACAATTTGCCATAACTTTGTTATTTGTTGTTGGATTTGATTCATACTTGGACAATACAACACTTACGACAAAACAAACATGTTGAATAACTCAAGTATGACCATGACCTAAAAATGAAAGGTCAAATTTCTGCATGTTGCTAAAATTGGGCATAACTTTGTTATGTACATGTGTATGGATGCATTTGATAATGATATTTCCAAATGATGTTTCATTTGAAATCCCTTCATCACAATGTGCTTCCTATGATGTGGTTGCCTTGGAAATGGGAAAAAGTCGGGCGTGGCCCCCGCTCACGGTAGCTCTCGTTGAATATTTGGGCTCTGTGCTCTTTTTTGAAGACCCAAGATAATCCATATTCAAACTTGACCTAGAAATAATCGAAACAACCTCTCTGACAAATTTTCAGGATATTTGGACTGAAAAAGTAACCTCTACTGTGTTAACCAAGTTTTTCCATATTTGAGCTCTGTGACCTAGTTTTTGACCCCAGATGAACCATATTCAAAACTGAGCTAGAAATCATCGAAATAACCTTTCTGACAAATTTCCAGGATATTTGGACTGAAAAGTAGCCTCTAGAATGTTAACAGGTTTTTCCATTTTTGGACTCTGTGACCTAGTTTTTGACCCCAGATGACCCATATTCGAACCGGAGCTAGAAATCATCGAAACAACCTTTCTGACAAATTTCCAGGATATTTCGACTGAAAATTTACATCTAGATTGTTAACAAGGTTTTTCCGTTTTTGGGCTCTGTGACCTAGTTTTTTACCCCAGATGACCCATATTCAAATTTGAGCTAGAAAACATTGAAACAATCTTTCTGACAAATTTCAAGGTTATTTTGACTGAAAATGTACATGTAACCTTTAGAGTGTTAACAAGGTTTTTCTATTTTTGGGCCATGTAACCTAGGTTTTCATCCCAGATAACCCATCTTCCGAGTAATTACTGGGACACACATCTTGACTAAGCTTCATGACAATTGAGGCAAAAATGTGACCACTAGAGTGTTAACAAACTAAGTGTGGATGGACGACGGACATTGATCGATCCTAAAAGCTCACCATGAGCCAACGGCTCAGGTGAGCTAAAAAAAATTAAGGTTAGTGATTAGCAAAAAAGTTCTAGGATATCTTTATTTGAGAATTTTTGACACTTTACAGGCCTGGAGTTAGTTATAATATTCACTGATGCAAAACAAGAAACAAGAGCCACCGCAAGCGGGGGCCACGCTCGACTTGTTTTCATACCCAAAGGCAAACACATCAGAGGAAGCGCATTGTGGTGAAGGGATTTAAAATGAAACATCATTTGGAAATATAATTATACATAAACTTATGGCCAAATTTAGCAACATTCAGAATTTTGACCTTAAAGGTCAAGGTCAGGTTCAAGTTAACCTTCTTTGGAGGTATTGTCTAAAAGGTAGTTATGTCTAAGCATGAAGACACTACATCCATTAACAACAAAGATATAGCCAAGTTAATAATGTCAGGGACATTTAAAGGTCAAGGTATTACTTGAATTGTTCAACACGTTTGTTTTATTCTCACTGTTGTTTTGTCCCTGTATAGATCAAATCTGTCCATAAATAACAAAAGTTTGGCTATTTTAGCAAAATGCAATAATTCGAACTTCAGGTAAAGGTCATACTTGAATAATTTAACATGTAGGTTTTGTCATGAGAGTTGTTTTGTCCAAGTATTAATAAAAAAGAACTAAAAATGACGTTATGGCCAGTATTAGCAAAATTCAATAATTTGACCTTGATGGTCAGGGTCATTTGAAGGTCAAGGTCACAGCTGAATGATTCAACGTGTTGTTTTGTCCCAGTATAAATCAAATCAAACCATAAATAACAAAAATTTGGCTATTTTTTAGCAAAATTCAAAAACATGACCTTAAATGTCAAGGTCAACTAAAGGTCAAGGTCATACTATTAATAAATAAAAATGTCGGTTTTGTTGTTTTATCAAAGTATAAATCAAATCCATAAATAAACAACAGTTATGACAATTTAAGCAAAATACATTAATGGGACCAAGACCGTCAAGGTCATTTTAGGGTAAAGGTCAAACATGAATTATTAAACATGTAAGTTTTGTCAAAAGTGTTGTTTTGTCCAAGTATGAATCAAGTCTAACCATAAATTACAGAGGTATGACCAATCTAAGCAAAATTTAATAATTTGATCTTACTAGTCAAGGTCATTTTTAGGTCAAGGTCAAACTTGAATCAAAATGTCGGATATGTCAAAAGTATTGTTTTGTCCAAGTATAAATCAAATCCATCAATAAATGACAAAGTTATGTCTATTTAAGCAAAATTCAAACATCTGACCTTGACGTCAAGGTCAGTTTTAGGTCATTGTCACTTTTGAGTTATTCAACATGTTGGTTTTGTCACAAGTGTTGTTTTGCCCAAGTATGAATCAATTCCAACAATAAATGACGAAGTTATGGCAAATTGAAGCGAAATTCAATAATTTGACCTTGAAGGTCAAGGTCATTTTAACGTAAAGTTGATACATGAAAGAATCATTAGGTCGGATTTGTCATAAGTGTTGTTTCGTCCAAGTATTTGCAAATCCATAAATAAATATAAAAGTTAGGACAATTTGAGCAAAATTCAATAATTTGACCTTGACTGTCAAGATCATTTAAAGGTCAAGGTCATACTTTACATAACCATAATGTCGGATTTGTCATAAGTGTTGTTTTGTCCAAGTGTGAATCAAATCCATAAATAAATGAGAAAGTTATGACAATTTAAGCAAAATTCAATCATCTGACCTTGACGGTCAAGGTCATTTTTAGGTTATGGTCATATCTGAGTTATTCACTATGTCGGTTTTCTCATAATTGTTGTTTTGTCCAAGTATGAATCAAAACCAACCATAAACGAGAAATTTATGACAATTTAAGAAAAATTTAATTATTTGACCTTGATGGTCATGGTAACTTTAAGGTTAAGGTCAAACTTGAATAATTTATCTTGTCAGCTTTGCCATAAGTGTTGTTTTGTCCAAGTCTGATTCAAATCCAACCATAAATAACAAAATTATGACCAGGTTTAACAAAATTCAATGATTTGACTTTGACTGTCAAGGTCATTTAAAGGTTAAGTTCAAACTTGAAATAATCATAATGTGAGATTTGTCATAAGTGTTGTTTAGTCCAAATATGAATCAAATCTATAAATAAATGAAAAAGTTAAGACAATTTAAGCAAAATTCAATCATCTGACCTTGACGGTCAAGGTCAGTTTAAGGTCATGGTCATATCTGAATTATTCAACATGTCGGTTTTGTCATAAGTGTTGTTTTGTCCATGTATAAATCAAATCCAACTGAAATTACTTAAGTTATGGACAATTTTAGCAAAATTTTATAATTTGACCTTGAAGGTGAAAGTCATTTATGAGAAAAGGTCATATCTGAAAGAATCAAATTGTCGGATCTGTCATAAGTTGTTTTGTTCAAGTATGAATCAAATCCATAAATAAATGAGAAAGGTATGACAATTTAAGCAAAATTCAATCATCTGACCTTGACGGTCAAGGTCATTTTTCAGTAATGGTCATACCTGAGTTATTCACTATGTCGGTTTTCTCATAATTGTTGTTTTGTCCAAGTATGAATCAAAACCAACGATAAACAACAAAGTTATGAAAATTTAAGCAAAATTTAATTATTTGACCTTGATGGTCATGGTAATTTTAAGGTTAAGGTCAAACTTGAATAATTTATCTTGTCGGCTTTGTCATAAGTGTTGTTTTGTCCAAATCTGATTCAAATCCAACAATAAATAACAAAATTATGGCCAGTTTTAACAAAATTCAATCATCTGACGTTGATGGTCAAGATTTTAAGGTCATGGTCATATCTGAATTATTCAACATGTTGGTTTTGTCATAAGTGTTGTTTTGTCCCAGTATATGTCATATCCAACCATAAACCTAAAGTTATGGACAATTTTAGTAAGATTTAATATTTGACCTTGAAGGTGAAGGTCATTTATGAGTCAAGGTCAAGTTGACTCTGGTTCACTTGAAGATCTTGTCCAAAGGGTTGTTGTGCCCAAGCATGAAGACAATCCACCTATTAATAATAAATTTATGGCCAATTTTATCAAAATTCAATATTTTGACCTTGAATTTGAAGGTCATTTAAGAGTCAAGGTCAAATTCAGTTTGGTCATCTTGAAGGTGTTGTCCCAAGGGTTGTTGTGTCCAAGTACATGTATGAAGATAATCCATCCAGGAATAAAAAAAATTATGATCAATGTTATAGTTTTCGGATGGCAATGGCAACGACACCATGCCTAAAGCAATAACTAGATTTAAAAAAAAAAAAAAGTCCAGCTAACTAGTGTGAATCCATTTTACCACTTGAACAAAAATCATGATTTTCTGGCCTATATAAATGGAAAGATAATTAACAGGTACACTGATTAGAATGTACAAAGTGCCTAAAAATTGGTTTATTTAGAGAAATGTGATACTTTAAAGGGAGGATGTTTTTCAGTAAGCTGGTTTGTGTTGAAGTTTCAGACTTAGCAACCAAGTCCCAAGTGCTAACTAGCAGCCTGACAGACATTATGTATACTGAATATAGATCCAAATTGAAAGACTTTAATGAAACCCTTTGATAAATAATTGTCAAGTTATCCCTTCAGAAAATACATAAATAACCTCACACCTGACCAGAATTCTTCTCATAACTTTTGTGAGGCACCAGCCATGTTGAATATTTGTTTGTCTAAGGTAATAGTTTAGTGGGTCACATGATCATGTGGGCAGTGATGGTATCTTTCACGACTGGTCAATTTCAAAATACCCAATCTCTACCATGTAAATGTACCAGTCTTCAGTTTAAGTATGACTGTACTGGCCACAATGACTGGTCATTCTTTGCACTATTCACTCTTCAAACAGCACATACATGTAGATGTTCTTTACTGTGATATAGAACCATTTTGATTCAATCAAGACCACAAAACAATACAAAAGCATTTTCATTTTCTAAGAATGATAAGATTTATTACATCTGAATCAAAATACCAGTATGGCCATAATACAATGTACCAATTAACAGAAGTAAAATGCAAATGGCAGGATTAAACGAAAGAAAAACTTAAAAGGGTTAAAGCAACACAATAAAATGAAACACTTATAGTCCTTAATTGCGAATTTACTCAAAGTTACAGAATATTTAGCTGCTGCAATTCAAAGATATTTTTCTGCCTTCAAAGACTGTATTTTAAACAAGAACAGAACATCAACAACTTCAGCAATTACACAGGCAGCTGTAGGGAAATAAAGAGAAACAACAATAAACATAAAGTGGGAAACATCACAAAGAAAAACTGTTTTAACTTAAATTCATTCAATGTGACATTTTTACAGCTCTTGAATTTTGTCAGTGGGACATTGTTTATCAGAATTTTGATACAAACCAGCAGAAACCTCAAGGTCTTTTGATGCATGCTTATGGCATTCGTCAGAGGAAAAATCCACAAATTATTTTATTCTAAGAATTTGCTTAAAGCATTTGCCTACTGTTTAATCTAACAAGGCTATCTAATACATACATGTAAGCTTTGGGGAACATCACAAAATCAACTTTGTAAGTGAACATTAAGGAAAAACTAGACAAGTAAATTTATTTTACACTGGAATCTGTGCATACTCTATGGTTCTAATTAGATTCTGAAAGTAACTGTAAATGTCAAAGCTAGATAAAATATCTGCTGTTAGCACAGGATTTACTTCTTAGGAAGGTGTTAATACCATGAGAATTCTTGCAGCAAAGATTACATTCAACTGCCTACTGTACAGTTCAGCTTTGTTTATGTTAACCATATGAAAACTATAAAATCATAATGAGTTTAGACTGCTTAACAATGCTTGAATATACATATACATGTCCTTAATATTACCTTCAACTTGGTATGTAATAAATACTAATGTAATAACCTTGAGTATGTGATCAACATATATTGTCTGTTTTGTACTATAAAATACTGAGTTGTAAAACCAGTTTGAGCTGTCATGGTACATGTGTCACATTTACTAAACAATCTTCATAAAACTTCTATTTATCTACAGGATGAAAAAGCAGTTTTTAATTCAGTAAAAACTCAAGTTTGAAAAATTAAACAAGTACATTGTATTAAGAATTTTTATCTCATAGAGGTTTGGAGAACACAACAATTTGTATTTTAATCAAAAAGAAAATAGCTCAAGAGTTTAATCAATGAAACAATATGAAACCTTTGCAAACTGGGGAGAAAAACAGTGAAAAAAATGCTTTGTGTTGCAATCAAGATACCACAACTAAAACACAGGACATCATTTAGAAAAAAAGTCATTTTACATTGTAAGTACACTTATAGTAAAATATATATCAATTCTTCTCTTTAATCATAATATTTGATTCAATTATTATGATACAAAAAACTTCTATTACATTTGATGTTTAAAAATTTACCAGTAGTAAAAACTGGATGTTTCATATGAAGAAGCATGTGATTTCTTTCTGCTTCAGTAATATTTTATAAATCAGGACAGCTTAACACTTTTACCAGAAAATAACAAAAACACAATACAATATATACTTCTCAAAAGGAGGACAATTCAAATTATGTACAAGCTTAATAATATACACTATACCTTCCTTTCATTAGAAAAAAATAATCACTTACTGAAACAGAAGATTTCAATAACTGACATGCTTTGTAAAATCTCTTGGCAAAATATTTATTATGTAACAAAAGGTTGTGTTAACCTGCCATATCATCAACGAATTATGTTTAATGAGTGTCAGTATCTTTTTTTTTTCCTAATCTATATGAAGTCCTTTCCAAACTGCACAAAGGATATGTACAAAATGCTAATAGTATCATGCAACCTTTAACCACATCAAGTTTTTACTATGTTTAATAATCATTAATGACTTCCTGATTAGTTTAATGACAGAATGAAAGACATCTTCAAACTGACCTCACAGTGTTACTTGTTACACTGAAGAAGAATGACGCAAGTTTATAAATAATGTCTCACTGACTGGTAATGGAACATTTTCTCCGGTAATATAAATGCTTTGAAGCAAACTTTTTCAAGCTCGTTCTTAATTTTTTTACTGTTTGCCAACAGTTGAAGTTGAAATGCATTTTTAAACTGACATCTCACAAGCTTGACATTTTACTTTGATAACTAGAGCAAATTAACCAGTTGCCCAAATCTCTGTTCACATGGTCATAGCATCTTCGTGAACCTTAGACAAACAAATTATTTCATTTCAGTGAATGTTTTTTACTTTACTGATTTACCCAGTCAGATGAGAATTTTTTTATGCAGTATTAAGTGTTGCCTTGACAGAATATTCAAGCTAACAGTATGTGAATGAGGTCCACAAGTTACATCTCTGCATTTTTTCAGCATAGCTATCTAACCTCAATTTTGACGTAAGACAATGCTTAAAGAATATTTGCACAACTTCTATTGTTAGATATTCCTACACTTTGCAAAATAAGTTAGGCACCATTGAAATTTATACTTTATGAAAAATAAAACTAAAGTTACTTGACCTTTGTTTTAACAGTGACGTTATATCACAAGCTATATCCCAGAGCAAGCATCTGTAAGCTGCTTTCTGTGCCAGACCTTGTAATGACATGCAGTTACTGTTAAATTTACAAGGATACATAAAAAAGTCCGGACATCATCTGGCTGATCATTGAGTAAGTTCAAAAATACTAAGGAATGTCATTTTCTTTTCATGTGATTTTGATCTGCTGATGCTATCTGAATTTTAAATTGTCAAAAAAATTGTCTGACTCAATACTCCATAAGAGTGACTGACAAATGGTTAGTGGTTAATTCTTGAATAAATGAAAATACTTTTTTTTATAACCATGACAAAATCAAATATCAAAACAATTATATCACTGTTGCCAAGTTTCAGACAGCTAATACACCCTAACATTGCAGATCAATCTGTAGGGAAGTCTGTTTTTGAAAGTGCAGCAAACTCCATAACACATGAATGAGTGTCAAAACTATCTATTCATGAGAACAACACATAAAATATACAAATAACAGTTATGCTGTTCAAAAAACCATTAGACAGTTCCATTAAACAACAAATTTTGACTAATGTTTACCAAACAAAAAGTGATGAATGAAGAAAACTTTGTACAAAAAATCCATTCCATGCAGGAAATTGACAAAAACAGCGCAATATGTAGCACACTGGTCCTTAAACTAGAAAACCCTGTCAATCATTCTCCCCCATATCAAATCCTTGAAATTTTATCTTCACTGTTAGCATAGAACTACAAGTGTTACACATCTTTTACTTACAGTACAATATGTATAACCAATGACCTCTAAACTGGACTTCAATCAAAACGAATGGGGGGAATGGAAAACCAACTAATAAATTTTTTTATCTCAAACCTCTATCAGTCAATGAACAAAGAATTTAGAAACAAAGCCAAATTTTACTTGGTATACGAATGTACATGTACGTTCTTCAAGAATTTCATCAATTTTCATCTTATTTATCAAATGCCATTTAACAATACTGACATAACTGTATAGTCTGACTTAAGTATGTGAGGGACAATTAATCACTGAATGCATTAAAATAATACTACTGTATCTTATGGTAAAATGGTACATGTCAAACCTAAAGAGGGTATTTGTTCCTTTCTGTGTATATATAGCACTGAGACATGATACAAATGAACATTTTCAAGACTGTGTGACACCAGAGAAAACATTAAAATTGTATCACCTCAAGATAAGATATTTCATATCGACCAAAAACTAACAATTACATGTATTTTGCTACTAACTGATTAAATGCTGTGACTAGTTCTTACTTACAAATGTACTGAAAGAGTATTAACATGTAAATAATACATGTACATAAACACTCTTCGTTCAGAAAAAAAAAGAAGAAAAAAAGATCTGACAGTTTGTTTTTCAATTCCAAAAATGAATTTACATAAACCCTATTATTAAAGATACAATGTACTTTTTATTAAATATTTTTGAGATGTCATCAATGAATGTCAATTTGATGATGTCATATAGTACTGACAAGTTCAAAAATATGGCTGCCAGTGTAAAGATGATTAATCAATAACAGTGGGAGAAGGTTTAATTCTGGAGAATCTATGATTCAAGAATGTTCAAAAGGGTAATGAATGTCAGTTTAACTGCATGATCATTTAATAGAAATAACTCTGCAGTGTGAATTTTTCTATGTTTTCAAATGGTTTTATTTTTGAACAATGTATAATCTGGATCAATGAAAAATACATGAATGAAGCTGACAAAGTGAAACTGACAACATTGCAGTCTTGTAAATTTGAGACATAGGGGAATGATCTTTCACCTTGGTGAATAAAGACTTGAGACATTAACAGAAAAAGCTACTGTTCTCTCTTTTTTTTAAAGCCTACAGGTAATTATTATTTTTTAAACTGCAAATGGCTGCTGGAAAAGCTGGTTTGTCATCTTAAATAAGAGAAAGATTTGACAGATCAATTACAGGTACATTTAGCAGTCTATCTAAATGAAAATCTGAAGGACTCAATTATGTTGTTTCATTTTTTTAAAGGCGGAACTAAACAAATTAAAGCAAACACTTGTCTGTAAAGGTTAAAGTTTCATAATGTTGCTATATAAAAATTAGTAACAGCAATTCTACTATGAGCCAACAGTGTAACTGACAATGATGTGGAATATACCTCACTGACTGAACTCAGTAGTCCACTGGTTAGCATAAAAATGATTTATTTTACACCAGTAATTTTAGATTAACATTCCTGAAATTTCAGAGGGGGAAAAAAATGATCTTATAACTTATATGAAAAATTCAGGAAATTACACTCTCATGCTATTGACACAAAAAGTATTGCAAGTCTATGTATAGTAATAATTACAGCTTTTACTGTACTGAAAAAAGAAGGTACTCCTAGGTCCAAGAAATTACTGCATGCATAAACAATTGTTTCTTTACTCTAGCTGTAACTAACCATATTTATTTAACATTTTCAACTTAAACAACAAGAGAAATTAAACCATTTGCAATAATTTGACAGTTTGGACATAGAGTACATGTACAGTGTTCAAAGTGAATATACATGTATTCTAAACATTTTAACAGATTGGCTATACAGTACATTTGGGATTCTCTAATGAAGAAGAAACATGAGGCAGAAATTTAACCATTTAGTTATTTGAATATACTGATATATTTTATATAAACAGTCCACAACAAGAACACAAATAACTTGCAAAATACACTCATCCTTTTGTAATTGGGAGCAAGTGTACAAATGGTTTCAGTTTAAACCAATTTGACACCATATAAAAAATCGACAGAAATGTATATATTTCAAGGTCTGATGAAAATTCTTCTACACAGAGAATGGTCAAGGCTTATTTCATTTGGCATGGTTTGTACAATTCAAGAGCATAACTCTAGTGTGCCTAGAGGGATTTGACTGGTAACTGAACTTGGACATGTACAATGTACATGACATGCCAAAAAATATCATCACCAAGTTTGGTGGAGAGAGGATAAAAACACTTCAACTCGACAGTGGACAAGGCTAATTTGGTCAATTTTGGATAATTAAGGGACACAACTCTACAGGTTCTGCAGGAAATTGACTGGGTATCAAACCTGAACAAGATATTATGCCCACAAACATTATCACCAAGTTTGATGACAATCTGATGAAAAGCTGTGGGTGTTCCCATAATACATCCTGTTTTTGGATGTGCCTATCAGAAGTGAAGATGAAAAAAAAAAGTTAAGAGAACTGGAAAACTGTTAAGGATTCCTTTGTGCAACATTTGAGTAGGCCATCCATGAGAGGCAGCATCAATGATTCAATGTGGAAACAATGCAACTTATCAAATATTTATCTGGACTACTCTTTTGGGAATATACAAATGTAGAACAAATCAAACGTAAAAGAAGTCAGTTATAAATCACACACCAACATATATACGTTACTCCATCTACATGTATCTCCCTCCCTACAAAAGATAAAACAAAACAAGGACAAGAAGTAAGTGTACAATCAATGACTCTTCTACTTAACAAATTAAAACCTTTTAACCAAATCAGTACCAATTAAATGCATTACATGTACATACAAAACAAAACATGAGAAATAAACAGATGAACAAAACGCAAATATGTAAGCCATATGTTTTCAATAGTCACATCAGCTGACAGAAGTACACACTATCTCTTAGGAATATCAAACATCTAGGACCCTGTAATCGTTTCTATGAAAACACATTCAAGTCCAAATATAATAATGCAACTAAAAATAGATGAGTAAAATAAGAAAGATACGTGTAGCAAAATGTGTTTTAAGACTCAGGCATTGTCATCTTTGTTTTACTTTTCTTTGGTAAACTTTCTTTTAAAAATTATTAAATTTTGAAATATTTACATGTTGTATACAGATAAAGTAAAACAAATGTGCACACTTCAGACACTATCTGCTTACAGATAATTCACACTAATCTCTCTTACAGATATTCACACAAAACACCCACATACATACAAAGCACTGAAACATTTCACTGATCAGTTAAATAATATCCATTGACCAATATTCATTTTCTAAAGCTTAGATTCAAGGGAGGGTTTTTACTATCATAATCATGAACTGACCACTTACTGTCAAGAAAGGCAGATGATTCATAAATAAGGTGACTACTGTGTAATGCTTGTAAAAAAAAATACCATATTTATTTTGACTACACATTCACAAAGCTGATCACTTTGCTAGGCATTACCTTAGAATTTGAGTATTAAAGAGCAAACCCAGCTTAATTTAAACTCTAAAAGTCATATATACTACCTCGAATCCAAGTAAATCGTGTGTAAATTGAAAAAAAATCCTCTGTACAAGTGACACCAATGGCAGTAAGTATACTTGCATTCCAAGAATATTACTTCTTTAATTAGTGTAAACAGTGTGATATGTTAATTATCTAAACGTACATGTAACCTTTTAACAACCTATAAATGTTATTTCTGAGGAAGAAAGCTATTCAGAATCTCTTAGAACACTATTCACCTGTACAGGTCATCATATATATGGCTATTAAGAAGTGTACCGTTACTCATTTTACATCAGACAAACTTTCAAATTTCCAAACATAGTATAATGACAGTTATTTATGTTGGCAATACCAGTAGCCAAAATAGCCAATGGCTACAAAATTTATGAAATAATTTGTAAATGACACCTGTTTTCACAATATCTGGCAAAATTATTTTTCAGTGACATGTATTTTTGTGTAAAAGGAAAACAATTTAAGATATATTTCATAGCATAAACGAGATTATGCAATATCAATTGTAGAATAATTGACATTGCAAGTGTTTATCATTCTCTCAGTAAATTATTTTCCTTATACACTGGTTTAGATCACTGATAACAGAACTGATCTACTTAAGTATTATATTCTATTGTATATACTTAGAAAACTGTAATTATTTAGCAGTTACTGCATTTATTCTTTATCATAGAACAGTTTCAGATCTATCAAAAATACTGTGTGTGGACTTTGGCTTTTGAAGTTTACATGACATGGCTATAACATGGATAAGTTTTAGACAAAAACTTTAAAGTCACATTAAAAATGTCTGTACATAACAATTTTAGGCCATCCAGAAAAATTAGTCAGACCATGTCAAATAATGAAAAACATAGTGAATTTTGGACAAAACACTAGATCATGTATGTATCCTTGTCCAAACTAACCAAGACTGAGTGATCCTTAGGAATGAAAGAAAAAGTTTTATCTGTCTTCTACCTTTTATAATCTCTTGATCATTTCAAAGGAAATCCAAATATCATTTCAAAAAGAATTCAAGAAGAATTAACTATCATATAAATGTGAAAGCTCTACTTTTATCTGAACAAATTATGTCTACAAGTCATTTGTAGGAGTATACCTACAGTAAAGCATATTACTTTCATAAATGAAGTGAATTCAAAACCCTGATTAATGAATTAACATACGATTACTGTAGATTCTTAATTAAATTGTCAAAATTATTTCAGTTAACTCTTAAGCAAGCTCTTTCTGTAACTGTGTCACTGGCTGATAGAGGTCAGTTTAACATGTACTTCTTTGTAACTTCAAAGCAGAGTTTCAGCCTCTGTTACAACTTCTAGATGTGCTATGTTTGAGCTGTCTTTGTCTACTTCCTGCCCGTGGCGTCAATTTACCGCCAAATCTACACTTATGAACTGTTTAAGACGCTCAAGATATTGCCCATATAGTTCAACATCATTGTGACCAGCACCTTCAACCCAGAGAGGTTCTACTGTTCTTGGACATCTTTCATGTATAGCTAATCCATGAGAAAAGTCTATAACTTCATCTTCTGTTCCATGTATAACAAGCACAGGTGATGTAATCTTTTGCACTTTGTCGATACTGAAAGGCAGTAAAATCTGTTACTGACATGTTCAGGTTTTTACGTTATACAATTAACCCTACAGAAGCATCACTAGTAATAGCTAATGGCTACTAAAATTTCTGAAATTATTTGAAAAAAGAAAAACCCTCTTACTGTACTTTCACAACTTTTGGTATAATAATTTAAAATTGGCATGTCCTTTAAGTAGAATTCAAATTATGGCTACTAGGACAAGAAACAACAAATTCCTCATCCCGCAATCAAAAACACATCACATGAACTCATTTTCCCCAAGGACTATAAGACTCTGGAACTTACCAACCGAGATTAAGGCTACCCCAACTGTGCCAGCTTTTATCAGTGGACTGGACAAGTTTTATAGATTTTAAGAATTCAAATAAATGATTAAGTAAGATCTTTAGTAAAATCTTGTTTTCTTTGTTATTATCTTTTATAATTTTAATGTTCCTGACACACGCCTGCCTAGTCAGTATTGGCAGTAATAAGTTGAAGTACTACTGAGTTTCATTTTGAAGAGCCAATCTAACCTGCCATTTACAGCAAATCATTATTGAATGTCAGACTGAAATGTTCTCTGTCAGTGAGAGCAGAGCAGGAGCAGAAATTGTAATAAACCTTGAAATGAACTCCATTTACTTAAAGCCAGTTTCTGTTGTTTTCAAATGACATGCCTAATGAAGTTAAATGATGAACAGTCTAACAAAGAATGAAAATTTACTTGCTTCTCATTTTCTAGCTTTAAATTTTTACACAGCTTTTGAGGGGAAATGGATGGATTTGGTTATATGAATACTGAGCACTAGTTTTAAATACCTTGGGAAAGCATCAAAAAACCAGGTCCGTTTGGTCTCTGGAAAAGCAACTCTCATTCCAGACATTAATGGTGAATGTAGGACCACTGCTGCCACCTCGTATCGAGAAGCTAGATCTACCGTTGGCACTGTTCCTATACTTTGTCCATATAGAATGATATTCTGAGGACTAATACCATATCTAGTCCGTAATGATTGCCATGCAGCATCTATGTCTGCATAGAGATTTTTCTCCGAAGGCTTTCCTGTACTTGTTCCATAACCTGAATAATCATAACTAAATATGTTACAGTTGATGCGGCTTCCAAGTCCAATATAGAAACTGCTCATTTGTCCGAGATCAACTGCATTACCATGACTAAACAGAATTGTGTACTTGGCATTTGGTGAACATCTTGCAAACATACAAGAAATACGATTTCCCTTTGATGTTCTGGTCTGAAATACTTCTATACAATCTAACTCTCGTTGTGTGTATTGCCATTCTGCTCTGTCTGTCAAGTGCAGGCTATAACGTGACCCTGCTTCATCTTGGACCAAGGAATATGTTGCTTCTGGTGGAAGAAAAGCCAGTTTTGCTGCGATTCTCGACGGACATGGTGGACAACAAAACAAACAACACAATTCACTTATTGAAAGCCCGTTCATGTTTGCTTAGGTGGTTTTAAATAGTTAATATATTTAAGATGGATATTCCGCTAATTTAATTTTAGAAACTTTATCAGATCACTCATTATTGGCAAATAATCTTGGTCATTCAACCTCTCCCTAATCGATAATAAACTTTCCTCTCTATTTCCGGTGACGTCATTATTTTGTTCCGGAACCACTTTCTTTCTGTTTATCTATATGTCCATTTTGAAAAAAAAGAAAAGAAAAGTTAACATTTTCTTCGTTTAAATTTCTCAAAATTCATGGATTATTTTCAGAATAAAAACGAAATTTGGCCCACGGATTTCATTCGGATATTTCCGTCAAATGTTCAGCACGCGACAGAATATTTTTCTGCGTCACTTAACAGAATCTAGAGAAATCTGATATTGTAACTTCCCCTTACAAGAACATAGGAAGCTTGCAACACCGTCCAAAATAAGCCAACTTATATTTTCGTATGTTTATCTCAGCTTTTAATTATAGCTCAAGATCTTGTTATCGGTATTTTGAATAACAAAGCAGTTTCACATAAATATTTTTTTCTGAAATCTGTAACGCTTACATATAAAATATAGGAAGTGTTTTATGTAAAGATGTAAAATGTCTTCCAAAGCAAACGGGACAACAAAATGACAATGAAAAGACTTTAACTATAACATGAGCCGTTATTTGAACAATTTTGTTAAATTATTTTTTTTGTTGCACAACATTGAATTTTTCATCTTTTTATCGATAAAACATTGCCGAGAACTGGATATAGCTTGTAGATAATATTATTTTTTCTCATAAGGGATTATCTTTTGCCGTTGGCTATTTTGAGTTATCGGATAGTCGCAATGTTTTAAAAATGATTTTATAGAACTTAGACAACCTGTACTTTCTCAACGAACCATACGCCTTTGTTGTTCCATTGAAAAGATTAATGTAAAGAAATAACTTAATTAGAAAAGTGCGACACAAAGTGAATTCATTTGGTCTGCCCAAAATTATTTCTCCAAAATTCTCAGAATTGAGCCCAAGCATTTCAGAAGCTGAAACACAAAAACCTATAGACTTTTGCAGAAATGTACATGTCCCCTCAGTAAACATTACTGAGGCTTTCATATTGTCAAATCATTTATTAATATAAATATATCTGTAAAACTGATTGCAACCATCTGCATTTGAATTGTTAAAATTACTGATAGTTTGACGTTGATCTTGTCTTGAGTGGTTCGTACAGAACACATATTTAAGCATGGTGTACCAAGTTACTTCGAAATCCATTCATTCTGGAAAGGGTGAAAAATATACACTTACATACTGTAATTTATGTAATGAGATAAGAGGATCCTTTGAATGAGTTTAAGGCAGATCATTTTGTGTAATTTATTAATTATTTATTAAGTATCAAAAATAATAAAAAGATAATAATGCAAAGAAAGCTACTGGTGTTGATAAAATATCCATCAAATTATTAAAATTAGGTTCACAGTCGTTATTTCCCGTTTATACTAATCTAACATATATCTAATATACTTGTACTTGCATTTTTTAAACAAATTCTTATGTGCTTTTAGAAAAGGGCACGGCTTCCAGACCACCCTTCTCAAACTTGTTGGAGACTGGAAAGCATCATTACACTCTCACATTTTTGATGCCGCTGTGCTAATGGACCTGTCACAGGCTTTTGACTGTCTCCCACATAAAATTATACTATGTAAACTTAAATCCTATGGTCTGTCAGAAAATTCATTAAAGCTGCTATCTTCATATTTGACAAATATAAAACAATAAATCAAAATTGAAAGTGTTACTAGTGGCTGGTCGGAGATAGTCAAGGGAGTGCCACAGGGTCCGATCCTTGGGTCGTTATTTTTTTAATGTATTCCTTATTATTTTCTAATTTATGCAGCAAAGATCTCTTTACAACTATGCAGATGACAACACTCTGTCCTATTCTTTATTAAACTTTGACGACCTAATTACAGTTTTTCAAAATGAACGCAATGTCTTGATCAGCTGGTTCTCAAACAACAGTTGTATGCAAGCCAACCCAGAAACACACGATAAAAACCCAGATTTAGTATTAAAAGCGTAAACATTGAATGTGAAGATGTTTTTAAGTTACTGTGGTAAACTTAGATTTTGCTCTAACTTTTGAAAATCGTATCAGTAATCTTTGTTGTAAATCTGCACAATAATAAAATATTTTAAAAAGAATAGGGAAACATCTTTGTAACCTAAACAGATTAAGAATTTTTCCTTCCTTCATATTATCAAATTTTACCTTTTGCCCATTAACTTGGCACTTCTGCTCTGAAAATAACACAAATAAGATTGAAAACCTCAGGTAAGAGCGCTAAGTTATGTTTATGAGGACTTCATTAGCTCAAATGATCAGCTACTTGATAAAGCAAACCTTCCTAGCCTATATATTAGAAGAACTAGACTCATGGTTATAGAAACATTTAAAATACTAAAAAGTATTACGTCTACTGTTCTAAATGATTTAATCCGCAAACATGAATCTGGTTATCATTTTAGGTGCACCAACCTATTAGAGATACCACGAGTTGCAACAACTAAGTATGGTAAACTCATTTCAAGAAAATTTCGGAAATACTTCCAGCTTTAATCAGTTCAATAGTTTGATTTCTCATTGGAATGGTCGCACCTGTTAATGTTTCTTTGTAGATATAATTAGTCTCACGCAGAACTGGAGGGGCTGCTTTTAGATGTGCTTCCTGTTGTGTCCCAACTTTTTGCTTTTGTTGTTATTTTCATTGCGAATATTTGTGCTTGTTTTTATGCTTCTTTTACTTTGTATGCTTGAAACAATTTGAGTTGCTTCTTGCTTACATGTAAGTGTTGTTACTTTGCTATGTATATGTATTTAGGGTGTACGCAGTAGGGTCTATTATAAATGTCACACTGCTTTGTTTTTATATTATTTTTGTAATGTGTTATTGTGAGGAATCTGCTGCTCAGTACACCTTTTCTGCAATTTTTATCACTTCTTAACTTCTAATTTTGATCATCATTATTATTTTTTTCTTATAGTTCTTTTACACGTCCAGTAGGTCTTTTTACATATTTTATCTCAGATATCACTTGTTTTGGTTTTTATCATGTCTTAATTTGTCATAGTAATTGTTGTTGTTGCCATGCTTGTTTGTTTAATTTGGGTACAGTCGGTTAAAAAGCGCCTGTCGCTTATGTTTGCTTGTTTGCGCTGTCTTGCCGACTCAAAGTACAACTTATATTATTTCATCTTATCCTATCTTATCATATCTTATGACCATTGTTGTCTGCAAGGGGAGATGACTGTGGCGGAGTGTTTTGTATCGTCGTCGCTAGGTTACTTTCCTTGAGTCTAGGTTAGTATCTCAAAACAGAAGCAATTTGTCACAGAAACTAAGAAGTAGATAACTATTGAAAAAAAACCCCTGTAATTCCGCAGTGCCAGGTTCTTCAAATGAATTCACATATAAAATGCCACCAAGTCTACGTGCCGACTGTATTGGTAAATCCACAAACTTGTTTAATCCACCATTTCCAAGACTATTTGAAGAAGGGGGCCAATGACAAATCTGTATAGTTAAACGACGATGATCGGGTCTTTGGCAAATATAAATAAAAAGTTGAAAATTAAATAAATTTTCTGTAGATTTAAGAAAGAAAAGAAGATCTTATAGCAAAATGTTAAAGACAAAACAAAACACCCCCGCCAAAAACCAAAACAAAACAACAACAACAACAAAAACAAAAACAATGAATGTCGGAAGCTTTTGAAGTTGATAAAACGAATTTTACGTGTAATTGAACATAGTAAAGTAGAATAAGGCATCTCTCATAGTGTCACCCCTACTGAAAGGACAAGTCTCTCCGAGAAATTCCTAAAATGGAGAAAATTTCGAGTCTAAGTTTCGTATCGTATTGTTCAAAATAGTATGCGAATAAATTAGGTTTTTGGATAAGACTGGATTTAGAATGGAGTGTTATTACATGCCACGCTCTGGCATTCACTCAAAAAAAGTAATAGCGTACGTGTAAAATGTGAAGCAGATGACGTAATACACTTGCACTATGCTTTTGATGTTCGAGATAAGAACGATATTGACAGTAATACCTGTTTTCTTACTTCGCAAACATGTTATCTCAGGCATATGTGACACAACAATCTCCTGATTATGTCATTTTCTATGTGAAAAGCACACACCGATTCTAACTTACAAAACAAGAGCGTCAGGACAAAAATACTTATAGTTTAACGAATTCTTCCGCATATTCTTCGACAACTGAGACATGTTTTAATTTTAAAAGCAAACATATGCATACTGATCTTACGAACATACAAATACGCAAATACAGAGCGTATACTCATTGTATTACAAAATTATACTGCTTTTATTCCGAGAAATACCAATTATATACATTAACACTATATTGTAAGTTAAATCGAGAATGCGCATGAACAACCAACCGAGCATTCAGTTAAATTTTAAAAGCTCGATCTTTGTCCTAAAATTTCTATCTAACATAAAAGATTAAGAACATAAATGTTTAAAACATACTTAAGTGGAACGAACGCAATTTCGTCAAAATGTCAATGATTATATTATAGTTTTACCTTACCTTTAACCCTCCCATCCCCTCCCCCCGCACCAAAAAAAAAAAAAAAAAAAAAAAAAAAAAAAAAAAAAAAAAAAACTAAACAAACAAACAAATAAATAACAACAACAAAACTGAAATGCTTTTGAAAATTTTCCTAGCACATATAAGACATTTGCTAATATAATAATCAAATAATATGATAGCTTTTTACGCAATAACGAAACGATAATATTAAAAAAAAAAAGATTTAAGTAATCATATGTCGGAATTACGAAATAGATTTTGTAAAACAGATGTTTTTCGAATTCATAAAAACAAGTGTCATTTCGTGAAAACGAAGTGTTATTTCGAAATTACGATTATTTATTCTGTAATAACGAAATACATTTCTTAAAAAGAAATTCATTTATCGTGATAGCGATATCATATTTTGTAGTTACGAAACACAATAAAGGTGTTTGAGATATTACTTGATGTGCTCTGTACTAAAAGGGTTCCGTAGATTTACATGATTACAAATATTGCAATATGTAACTAACATAAAATGATGGTTTCCATAAAGGTAGTTAATAAGATTTTATTACTTTGTTTATGTCATAAAAGAAATGCACTTGACAGCTATAGAAGTTGCAAAAAACTGAAATCAATTAAGATTAAATACGTTTTGAGTTCAGAACTTAACAGTAAAAACGGACCTGAAATACGGGTTAGCTTACATTTTTTAAGTGCTAGGGTATAAAACATATTTATGTTATCATATCCCTGTTCAAACACAACCTGTCACCAACGCGACATCTTTTTGGTCACCGAAATATTTATATCAGGCAAATAATGGCGCAAATAAACATGACGATAGTATTAGTTTAGAAGCCAAATGTACTAAAGCAATTATGTCAATGGTTGCAGATTATGTGTTTAACAGTGTTTACACGTTATCAAGATTCCAGATTAAGTCAGGTGCCAATTCTTGAGAGCAATCAATTCTTAATAGAAATTTCTGGCGTAATTTGTTGTTATGTAATTTATTTGACATTACATCTAGGCGTGCTTGATAAATTGTTTTACAGTTATTCACTCACCGTTATTGATAGCTAATGTCTTCAAATAATAGGTATAGGAACATTCTTAGAATAAATATATTTTACACAGAAATTAGTCTTTACTTTAGAAGCTCTTATACCTTGAAGAGACAATGACAATCACAAAATTAACCACATTTGCTAAGTTTTGTTTTCATACAATTAGGAAATGTAAAGAAAACAGACTTTAATCAAAACCGCAATGAGATTTTCTTTTGCTAGCAGGCGTTTCTTTTCGTTTTTTGTCTGCCAAATGAAAATATGTACCAGGAATCCTAAAGTAATACTTTTACCAACTCTCTAGATAGTTAAGCATTCTAAAAGTCTTCGGCTTGCAAAATCAAGAGGTAATCAAGAGATCGTATAAACCACAGGGAAAGAAAATGTGCTGAGAGGTAACTCGTTTTATTTGTAAACGCGTTAATCCAGTGTGCAACAAGTGTTTGATAATTTATGTCCTTACTTACTGTCTGTGTATGTTTTAAAAATGCACCCAGAAAATAACTTTATACAGCACATAAAATACACTGAAATATTCTGAAGATCTTCCTATTTAGAATCATGCATTATTTTGATAAATTTCTTACTTGTCATATACAGATCCGTGCTTCAGTTTTAAAAAAAACTTAGTCAAAATAGGTACCAAAGTCTAAAAAAGTTGATATACATTATGATTGAAACTTGAAACATTTTATGAAACAAAGTGTTCAAAGATATTATGCTGTACCTACAAATATTTGTGATATATTTTGTTAGTATGCCTTTCTGTTTTGTTTCGTTTAAGACTACCACTTGAATATTTCACACTGATCATTTTGCAACTTTATAACTAATTACATAATCCAAATATTTAATGATTGTTAAAAGAACAAACTTAACCAAATATATCAGACAATTATTATATATCAAAAATAGCTTTGTAACGTTACACTGCTCTGTACTTTAGTATTGTAATATTTGTGTTAATTTTGTTGTTGTTTTGGGCTGGTGGCCTATATATCAATAAATAATTTGTCATTGTCATATATTGTTAAAAGGCAACATTTATATCTAGGACCACTTAAATAGTGTCCAATTCATCAGCTACAATTTGTGTATGTATACTTCTTGTATGGTATGTTCATTTTAGTGACTTATGCTTGATAAAAAAAGGTCTTTGAAGTCTGACCATAAATTTGGTAGATCTAGATTTGTTTTTGCTTCATTTATTTTTACATGAATGTACAAAATACAGCTTTGTCAACATTTTACTATACATGCTTTTCAAATAGCTTCAATACAATTAAGTTTTGACATTATAATTTTTACCAACCTTTATGCAATTCCATTTTTATTATTTCATTATTTTTCACTTTACTTTGTTTTGCGTAAGTCAAACGTATAAAGATATTATACTTATCTCATGTTTGCCTTAGCAATTTCATTGTTTTATCCGAATTTTATTAAAACATTTCATATACTGATACTAAAAATATATTCTTATACTGATGTATTTTGTTGACAGAACAACAAGAATTAGCGTGAGGGTAATGTCATGTACTGATGCTTATACTGATGTACTTTGTTTACACAACAACAAGAACAAATACCTTCAGGATAATGTCATGTACTGATGCTTATACTGATGTACTTTGTATGTACAACAAGAACAAATAGCGTCAGGGTAATGTCATGTACTGATGCTTATACTGATGTACTTTGTTTACACAACAACAAGAAAAAATAACGTCAGGGTAATGTCATGTACTGATGCTTATACTGATGTACTTTGTATATACAAGAAGAACAAATACCGTCAGGATAATGTCATGTACTGATGCTTATACTGATGTACTTTGTATATACAAGAAGAACAAATACCGTCAGGGTAATGTCATGTACTGATGCTTATACTGATGTACTTTGTATATACAAGAAGAACAAATACCGTCAGGGTAATGTCATGTACTGATGCTTATACTGATGTACTTTGTATATACAAGAAGAACAAATACCGTCAGGATAATGTCATGTACTGATGCTTATACTGATGTACTTTGTATATACAAGAAGAACAAATACCGTCAGGGTAATGTCATGTACTGATGCTTATACTGATGTACTTTGTATATACAAGAAGAACAAATACCGTCAGGGTAATGTCATGTACTGATGCTTATACTGATGTACTTTGTATATACAAGAAGAACAAACAGCGTGAGGATAATGTCATGTACTGATGCTTATACTGATGTACTTTGTTTACACAACAACAAGAAAAAATAACGTCAGGGTAATGTCATGTACTGATGCTTATACTGATGTACTTTGTTTACACAACAAGAACAAATACCGTCAGGGTAATGTCATGTACTGATGCTTATACTGATGTACTTTGTTTACACAACAAGAACAAACAGCATCAGGGTAATGTCATGAACTGATGCTAATACTAATGTACTTTGTATACACAACAAGAACAAACAGCGTCAGGGTAATGTCATGAACTGATGCTTATACTGATGTACTTTGTTTACACAACAAGAACAAATAACGTCAGGGTAATGTCATGAACTGATGCTTATACTGATGTACTTTGTATACACAACAAGAACAAATAACGTCAGGGTAATGTCAAGTACTGATGCTTATACTAATGTACTTTGTATACACAACAAGAACAAATAACGTCAGGGTAATGTCATGTATTAATGCTTATACTGATGTACTTTGTATACACAACAAGAACAAATAACGTCAGGGTAATGTCATGTACTGATGCTTATACTGATGTACTTTGTATACACAACAATAACAAATAGCGTCAGGGTAATGTCATGTACTGATGCTTATACTGATGTACTTTGTATACACAACAACAAGAACAAATAGCGTCAGGGTAATGTCATGTACTGATGCTTATACTGATGTACTTTGTTTATACAACAAGAACAAATAGCGTCAGGGTAATGTCATGTACTGTTGCTTATACGGATGTACTTTGTATATACAAGAAGAACAAATAGCGTGAGGGTAATGTCATGTACTGATGCTTATACTGATGTACTTTGTATATACAAGAAGAACAAACAGCGTGAGGATAATGTCATGTACTGATGCTTATACTGATGTTCTTTGTATACACAACAACAAGAACTACCGTCAGGTTAATGTCATGTACTGATGCTTATACTGATGTACTTTGTATATACAAGAAGAACAAACAGCGTGAGGGTAATGTCATGTACTGATGCTTATACTGATGTACTTTGTATACACAAGAACAAACAGCGTCAGGGTAATGTCATGTCTTGATGCTTGTACTTATGTACTTTGTATACACAACAAGAACAAATAGCGTCAGGGTAATGTCATGTACTGATGCTTATACTGATGTACTTTGTATATACAAGAAGAACAAATAGCGTGAGGGTAATGTCATGTACTGATGCTTATACTGATGTACTTTGTATGTACAAGAAGAACAAACAGCGTCAGGGTAATGTCATGTACTGCTTGTCTTAATGATTGCGGTAAAAAATGAAATGAATATGTGACAAATACTAAAATGTTGTTCTTAAACATAAGTAAAGGAAATAGTTGAAATAATTTTATGTCTTTTTTATTTATTTAGACTTTAATGACAACCAGAGATAATATCACAGAATAATGATTATTACTGAAAATTGCATAGATTTCAAAAGAAACAATTAGTTTATATAATTACACAACAACCTTATGCTTTCTTCCAGTATTTTGCCATTGTGTAGATTTATTATTATTTATGATTATTTTTCTAGATATGGTAGAATGAGAGAATCTTTTATCTAAGAAATCACTAAACGCTTTCCTGTTTCCACCTTGTCTTAGATTCCCCAGCTGAAACACTTGCTATATACTTTCATTAGTATGTTTTGCAAATTTATATTGCTTCTAGGTGAATTACATTCTTTCATTTTCTCAGTCATTCCACCTGATAGCTGAAGTGCTTTATAGTTCATCTACCTGTCGTTCATCTACAAAATATTTCATAATGACTTTGTGATTGTAAAATTGTAATGCTTCTTATGTAAGTAGTCAGAAAACAATGAAGGCTAGAGGCAATGCAGGAGATGATTTTCTAAATGCTAAGATACAACGCAGAAACTGTTAAACTTAGAACCCCCGTCTTCATCTACAAAGGTCATACATCAAGTAGATCTTATTTATTGGACCACTGAAACGTTGTCTTCAAACAAGCCCAACGGAAATATATTTATGCCGATTTTTTAACCACGTGGTTGTGATTTGTAAGATATAGCAAGCAAAAGTAAAAGTGCTTTTCTTCAAACTCAGTATTATTTTGTGCTAATTCAAAGGTAACCTTAATTGCATGCCTAATACATTACCAACACAATACACAATTTAGCAGCGGATAACTGGTAACGCACTGAACTGGTAACCCAGGGGTCGCTAGATCGATATCCCAGGGCCGTAGGCAGGTTTTATAAATGGGGGGTGCACAATAGAAACGGCGAGGGGTGTGGGGGCTTTAAGCGGCCCCTAGCGGGTCCAGGGCAGCGCCCTGGTAGGGGGACCAGGGGGGCTTTCGCCCCCCGGAAGCTCTGCAATTATAGCACTTTGAGAAAACTATTTTTAAATAAAAAAATATGTAAAAAAAGACTTTTTAAACAACATTTATTTTGATTAATATCACTGTCCTGAGGTCAACCATGTTTTACTACTCTAAAATCTATTGCATATCCTTTATTTTCCTGGTTGGAAAATTAGGCTTTCAAGTTCCATTCTTCTTGGGTGGAGTGTCATAAACTTATTAATAATTTGATCATATTTGTATTCAAAATTATAATGAATATGGAGAAGTGCCAATGAACTCATTCTGTCACTTTTCATAGAGGCCTAATATGGACTAACTTCATTGGTCTGGTGTAGTGATTTAGTCTTTTTAACACACTTGCCGACCGTTCACACTCTGCACTGGTGACTGGAAGTGTGCAGGCAATTTTCAAGAGAACAAAGACATTAGGGAAGATTGTCCTATCACAGTGGACAATAGCCTTCGCACATGACTCTGGCAATTCCTCCGCCTCTATGTTTTTAAATTCTTCCTTCCATCTTGGGTATTCCTCCTCAAAGGATTAAGTGCCACATGTCAATTAACTGTCAAATGATTAGCATGCAATTACTTAGTTAGATAAGATAACAAGTACTGATCACACATTGCAAGGGGGTGAGGCACTCTTACTGTCTATAAAGCGCTTGGTTGCAGGTTTTTTTTTTTTTAATTGTGGAAAAGGGGGGTGCACGTGCACCCTGTGCACCCCCCCCCCCCCCCGGCTACGGCCTTGTATCCACTCCTCCAACTAACTTTACTAATTGTCTTTTGGATGAGATGTTAAAACCGAGGTCCCATGTCATGTATCAGTGCTGCACACTATGCATGCAAAAGAATCAGGGCTCTGGAATGGGATGGGTTTTTTTTTTTGTATCTTGCACTGTCTCCCACAACATAAAGTAACTAATCTCTGAAGGGGGCATCTGTCTTATGGACAACAGGAACCGACGATAAATAAAGTCAAATAGAAAGAGAAACACAATTTGACGTACACAATCATATATGATTATTAACTGTTAAGGTAAAGTACACTGTCGGAATGCAACATTTATAACAGCAATTTGTGTTTGTCTGTAACAAAATCTATAATGAAGAACGCAGAATGAGGTCGAACAGCAGGACCAATCGTATACAATAACAGCTGATGGTGAAACATTTACATGTAACAGATATATATGCTTGTTTTCACAGTTTTCTATAAACTTCACAATGAGAAAGTATTAACATGCATAACAGAATAAATACATTCACAAAAATTGATTTGAAAACAACAACATGTTTGTTTGATTGTTGTGCAAATGCAGTATCAGAGGGTAGTTGTCAGATACACCCGACAAAAAGATTTGATAGCTATTCTTTTTAGAAGTTTTATGTAAAACTACATTAAAACAAAATGCAAATACACAAATACGGACATATTTCTCTTTTCATGATTCACCGTGAGAAATATTTAAACTGTTTTTTTTTTTCAAAAAGTGATTTTTATGCTTTTACTTTGTATATCAGACCTGTGCTTATTTCTTACAAGTTGTTAAGACTCGATCTGTTTGCATAACCGTGCTTGGTCTATGATATTGCGTTCATGTAATTTACCAAAATCACATGTCATATAACTGTTGTGAAGTTCTGCCTTTTCCAGGTACTCACGAACAGTTGGCATTATATGAAGAAAGAATATTTATCTACCTAGGCTACATAATGATTATCACGCAATAAAAACATTATTTACTTGAAAATTACGCGTGATTTTGTAGAAGGTAAAACACCCATCAACAATTACATTCCGCTCTGTTTGAAATTACTAATTACATTTTCCGTCCGATTACGTGTTTGTAACTACCATGCAATAATCTTTTGATATTACAGAAGTCCTTTTCTAATGAACCATTATTTCAACAATATTTCCTAAATATTACATTTATCTATCATAAAAATTCCTGTATGAGTAATCGCTCTCTCTCTCTCCTTTTTTTTATTTTACAACTGACGCCCTTTAACCAAGCTGGATCAAATTGTTTGCTTTATTTAGGACAAGAAAAGAAACCGTACAGCCAAATATTGTTTCTTTAACTTCAAGGTGTATATGTTGAACATAACTTATTAAAGAGGCTGTACTCCAGATTTGACATAAATTTTTTTTCCATAAATTATATATTTAGATGCCGTGAGATTATAACAACATAATATTTTACTTCAAAACTGATTATAAAAGTCAAAATAGAATAAAAAAAATATTTTCGCTCCAGCCTGATTTGAACTCTGGACCCTCATGTTAACAAAATAATTCCAACGCTGTTACTGTCACCACCATCGCCGCATGTGATATTACAGATATTTACTTTAAATCTTATACAATAAAGTTATACCGTCGCGTTACGGTATAGCACTTTGAAAGGGATAAATCAATTTATAATGTAATTATTTGACTTATTTTTTTGTCAGTAAGTTATTTTTTAAGCATTAGTCATAAATATAACAAGAAATTTATAATACAAGAAAACTTTCTTTTTTTGTCATCTGGAGCTCAGCCCCTTTAAAGCGGGACGCTATTGATGCAATAAAAACCCGTTTCGAACAGTGTAACAGTACAGTTTTTATCATCCAGGTGGTAAAACAATTAACCACTTGCTCAAGAAGTGATCATCATTTAACTGAGATGTGATTAGCAAGCAAACACATTGATAGGATCAAAACTTTGGCCGATATTCATGTAAATATTTCAGTGTTATGCAGGGTTGTTGTCTATTATATTGTATTGTAGAAAAGAAACTTTAGGAATATTGTTTTGCCTATGATGTCATGCGTTATATATTCTCGATAAATATTACTCTTGGAACAAGCACACTAGAGCAAGCACCCTTCATTATCATTTCTTTTCTTAAATTGTCTGTTGAATTAAATTAAGATATTTTAAAGTAAATGTATACATTTATCTCGCAATTAAATATTCCGTTTGTTTCGGTTAGAAATACAATTATCCGAATTTTAGGCAATATTTGCCCAAGAGCGTGTGACGTCATTCGAAGTATCACGGTATAGATAGCTAGTTTAAAGTTATAATGTTGAGAAATTTGAAGTATACTCTGATTATGAAGTATGAATCTAAAACCTGAAGTATGAACTTCGAACTATGAAGTATGAAGAACGAAATATCGCCACCAGTCTTTGGTATAATACCAGGACAATGATTACAGTATTGTGGTTGGGAAGAGGATTTAAAACAATCCAAGTAAGTCCAGCAATTTGTAGCGTTTAAGTTGTAAATACAAACAAATATATGAAAACAAAAATATGGATAATTTTGATACCAAAACATTTTGGTCATGGTTATCAAATCCTATTTTAGGTAGAAGAAAGGGAAGTGTTTCTTTCGGATAAATGACATAATAGTATATCTATTAGATTAACTTTACGCATACTTATTAAACATGAAACAACTGTACCTTTTGTAATATACCTGTATTTTTTGTAAACAGTAATTCGTGATTTCTATAGAACTGTACATCCAATTTTATATCGCATTCATAAGTAAGCGGGGAAAACATGTTTACCAGAGCAGTTACACTACCTTCATTTCCCATATTAATACGCCACAGTCTAAGTGCACTGTGTGCATGGAATTACTTTTGCAAGAAGCACTCTTGTGTCTTCTTACCTCTGTTAACAAGATCGTAGAACTTTGATTGGAGTAATCAAAAGCTTGTTTTGTAAAAGTTTCTATCTGACGCAAATTTTTATGAGTGCCCATTACTTCTGTTGAATATCGGTAGCTGTTTGATACACTGTTTTCGAATATTGATAGTAAAAACCTGTATTCACTGTAAAATCAAGAAAGCTCAAGACCTGTGATAAATAAGCTGTCACATGATTTTAAAACATAAAAATATACTTTTTTACACAGCTTTTCGACTGTCATTATACATTCATTGCTGAGGTTTTAAGAAATAATAGAAAATAACACAAGCACAAAATGTACTGTGTTTGTGCCCCTCTTTTTTGGTCAACAGCTTTCATTTAAATTCACTACGAAAAAGCAAACATTCCCCCTCATAGGAATAGACATTGCTAAAACATATGTAAACTTTTTTCTTACGTATGTTAGCAGTGATATTTAAGATTTGGTGAAAACACGCAAGCATGTAGTCATTTGTTTTCAGATAGGTGATCCTACTAAGTTTTGCGAAATAAAAAGAAAAAGACTAACATACCTTACTAAAATAAAACAATACAGTAGAGGTGAGAGGAGAGTTCAGATATACGGCCAATAGTAGAGGAAAGAGGAGAGTTCAGATGTACGGTCAATGGTAGAGGAAAGAGGAGAGTTCAGATGTACGGTCAATAGTAGAGGAAAGAGGAGAGTTCAGATGTACGGCCAATAGTAGAGGAAAGAGGAGAGTTCAGATGTACGGTCAATAGTAGAGGAAAGAGGAGAGTTCAGATGTACGGCCAATAGTAGAGGAAAGAGGAGAGTTCAGATGTACGGCCAATAGTAGAGGAAAGAGGAGAGTTCAGATGTACGGTCAATAGTAGAGGAAAGAGGAGAGTTCAGATATACGGCCAATAGTAGAGGAAAGAGGAGAGTTCAGATGTACGGTCAATAGTAGAGGAAAGAGGAGAGTTCAGATGTACGGTCAATATCACAGAAATCAAGATAAATATTTAATCGCAAAGAACTGAATGTTTCGTAACTTGAGGTTTTCCTACTAATAAATAAATATAGTTCTATAAAAATCATGTTAATACACGTTGCCTTGCTCTTTATGTTTAAATGAAATACAACTGATACTAACATCTACTTCATGGTGCATTCCTGCTGAAGACAATATGAAGAAAACTACCCTATTAAGTTAGACCTCCGAAGTTAAACCGATTTTATAGGTTGACATTTTATAGTTGTGCGACTTCTTTGTCTCACTTTGATCTGCAGCTGATCAATCGTTTCACCGAATCGTATGCAGTTGGACACATATTATCGCTCGTTTGTCCCCTATTTTGCAGAATTTACAACAAAAATGGCGACGTTAAGATAAAATATGATAACTTTAATCATACCAGTCTCTTTCATCTAAGAAATACACAGTGATAATATAAGTATAAACCGACAGACTTGTTTTGTATCTGTTTATCCGCGATTTTATTTAAATTTTGGCAATCGGAATTCCTCAGCGATGAACATGATGAAGGCTGTGAAGTGATTGTTGCAGAGGAAATTACCCGAAGCGCGTTCCTTCTACGAGATTCTGCTCGGTTTTATGCTGTTTGAAATAAGGCTTAAAATTTGAACAACAACAGAAAAATCAGATCTTTAAAAGCGGTTCAACTCTTTAAGCATAATAAATTAGCTAAGCCAGACTAGATCTATACAAAAGTACTTTTTAATAATATGTGTACTGTCCGCACCGGTCACGTGATCCTCACATTGACCTGCGCTCAAGGTTTACTAATTAGTTGGGAACTATTTTCAAAATAATGAAATACAGATTCCATCGTTTCTATATATATGTATTATTGTACACTAATATAGCGCTCAAAATTCAATTGATTATACAAAGGCATGGTAATTTAATTACCAAATTTACTTTGATTATTTAGGTTTTCGAACTAAAATGAGACATATAAACATAGATTTGATTTACAGAAGTATTTATCGACAAAACATCCATATTTTTGTTTGTGATGTGTTTAAGTATAGAGGTCAATAACGCATGACGTACCCTCTATTTATAGAATGCTACGTGTAGGCTGTGGTCATGTGATTGTTAAGTGGTCATGTGATTGTTAAGTGGTCATGTGATCGGAAAGTAAACTGCGGATATTTTGAAATCGGATATCATTATTTACACACATAAAACCTACATGATACAGTATAGGTGTGTATCTGGCAGCAATCAATATTCTGTCTTTGTCACTTTACATGATTATAGTGAAGTTAGTTAGTGAATGAGCAGATATAAGAATTAGAAAGAAAACTGATAATTAAAAAGATGGGGAAACTAAATATGTTTGCAGTAACACTCAATAATCCTACAACCGTGTACAGTGCTGGTCAAAATGTGGACGGATATGTGACTGTGGATTTAAACGATTCAATGAAAATGAGAGGTCAGTTGAATGTAGAATGTGTTCTATACAATTTATGTAAAATTAATGATATTGCAAACAGATTTGATAAACTTTAAAGTCCTATAATAAACTATGAAGCAATGCACTGTTGTTGTTGTTATCAAAACTGCTACAGTGTAATTAATGTATACGAAATATCTTTAAGAAAAACAGAAAGAGCAAATTAAAGATGTTTACCTTAAAATTAAGAGTATTTCAATTCTTTCAGAAAAGATATTGAACCATTACCCGATTTCAAAGTGTCACTTACACGCTCTACATGGTACTATAAACTGGATGCATGGATTTCGTTTCTTATACATAGGCAGTATATTATCGGTTAGTTTTAGCATTTTTAACTGGTCTTACTATTTCGTTCCCGAATGTGAACCGATTTTACGGGCTGATAACTAAAATAAAATCCGATCTAAAAAAGCGGTTCAACTCTTAATGCATAATGAATTAGGCTTATTTTAACTTGGTATGATATAGTAGTTAATTTAAATGGGCTATCATTAAAACAAAAATAATACAAAAAATGTTTATGATACAGTCTCAAAAATCCATTCCAATATTTCCGTCTAAACTAAACACTTAATAGTTAAAGATATTACCGTCAACTTACATATTACCAGATGTTCTGTTAAATGTACGTTCGTTTTAAATCAAAGCAAATAGATTTAAGGGTGTTAATTTTAGTTGATAACGATAAAGCTTGTACAATTCTAGTAATTATTACATCAATATGACATTTCACTGTCACAAACAACCCGTTTCTTCCTCTTCCTGAATGATTTTAGGTCATATATATGGTTGTTCAGTAGAAATGTTTCATATATCATGAGTAAATATTCAAGCTACAGATGTAGGAGAGAGAGAGAGAGAGAGAGAGAGAGAGAGTATTACACAAAGAATAAAGGTAGCTGTAAAATCCTAATGACTGTCCAATTCAGTTTTGACCAGATTCAATTCGCAGTACCATGAGCCATTTACTTTGTACAATGTTAAGACGTAAGACGTTAAGACGATAAGACATGTTTGGTTCAAATTATTGATGATTTTATGATTCTTTAAAAAGAAACATTTTAGTTGTGAAAATGCGCTGTGAACTGAAGACAACTTTTTACTGTGATAGAAAATCCAAGAAAACGTAGTTTGTTTATATATACATTTTTTGGTCACACGTATTACCGGAATCGACGGGAATCGACTTTGCGTTACCGGAATCGACCTATATTTAATACAAAAGCCAAAAGCCAAAGTTTTGAAAGATGTGCGTCATTATTTATTAATATACAATTAAACCAGTAATCTTTCCCTACACCATACACAGCACTATTCTGAAAACCACAGAAAATGCAAAATATTTAGGAGTTACTATAAGTAGTAACCTGAACTGGTCATCACACATTAACAACATCACAAACAAAGCAAAAAAGCTTAAGATTCATCAGACAAAGCATCAAAACACAAAACAAAGAACTAAAAGAAACAACATACAAAACACATGTAAGACCACAGGTCGAATACTGCTCGACCATATGACACCCATGGCAGAAATATCTCACTCACAGAATAGAAATGGTCCAGAGGTCAGCTGGAAAGTATGTTCATAATGACTACCACTATACAAGCAGTGTAACAAACATGATTAAAGAATTAAAATGGTCAACACTAGAGCAAAGGCGAAACCAAGCAAGCCTGATCATGCTGTACAAAATAAAGAACAAAAAGGTCAATGTCGATCACAGTCACCTTACAGACACAAGAAATAACACATTCCTCATCCCACAATCAAAAACACAACATCACATGAACTCATTCTTCCCAAGGACTTTACGACTCTGGAATGAAATACCGACCGAGATTAGGGCTACCCCAACTCTGCCAGCTTTTATCAGTGGAGTAAACCAGTTTTATGGATTTTAAACATTCACAATAAATGTTTAAGTAAGATCTTTAGTAAAATCTTGTTTTCTTTGTTATTATGTTTTATAATTATATTGTTCCTGACACGCGCCTGCCTAGTATAGTCAGTATTGACTTTTGGCAGTATTAAGTTGAAGTTGAAATATATAATATATTTAGCGTAGGCCTAGTAACAAAAGGAACTAGTGGGAAGTTTTTATAAGAGACTGAAAATCGGCGAGTTGCGGAAAATGTGCGCATACGAATATACACCGGAATCGAGCTGTATTTAATAAATAACCTGATTTTAAATAAAACAAATTTTATTAATCATTAAGTAGATAAGAAATAATATATTTGCCGAAGGAATTTTAAGTTTCTTCGAGTGGGAAGTTTTTATACGAGACTGAAAATCGGCGAGTTCCGGAAAATTTTCGCATATGGATATACACCGGAATCGAGCTGTATTTAAGAAATAACCTAATTTTAAGTAATACAATTGATATAAATCATTATTAAACATCAGAAAAAATATATTTGCCGAAGGAATTTGAAGCATCTTCGCGTCTTAAGTTTTTACAAGAAAAAGAAAAGCGGCGATTTTTGAAAATTTTCGCGTGCGGAGATGCGAAGATTCTTTTGATAAATATATTATTTCTGATGTATATTAATGATTTATATCTTTTGTATTAATTAAAATCAAAATAAGTCCGATTCATGGGTCTTGAAAATTGCAAAATTTGTCAGATTTAATTTACTCACGTCACTCCTTTTATATATTTTTAGATGTTGAAAATAAGTTGATAAATTGCAAGTTTTAGACTGGGAATTTATTGATTCCTTGATTGGGTTGTTTTATAATTAATGTCGTTATTTACCTATTTTATTTGTTTTCAATGTAGTCAACAGCGAACACATTCAGCAGATCTGGTTTTACTACAGATTAAGTTTTTTTTAAGTCACATAGAAGAACAGTGTACTGTAATCATTACAGTACACTGTTCTCAATTTCATGCCAGGAGAAATATAACGATGAAAATTATCTTTTAAATAAAGTAAGGTGTAGAAAAACTCCCATCATTCACCCAAGAGGAAATATAACATTTTGTTCCACTTCGGAAAAGAAGGGATCATTATTCATATTGCACGGTTAGCCAACACGTGATATGTAATAAGACAATGGAAAATATTATAAATACACATGCAAACATTTCTAGTTATTCCATAAAACGACGGAAGACTGGCAGTCTGCCGTGACAGTTATTTACAGAAAAAGAAAGGAGTTTAAAGTCGTAAATTTTAAACCCTGAAACTGCGCATTTATTTCTCCTACGACGATTGACATGTATTCTCTTCTGTAAAGACTTAATATAAAATTGTGTTTTTGCTTTGGACAGTCAAGTGTTAGTAGCACATATAATAAATGACTGGAAATATAAACATGATAGACTGTTCAGTGAATCAGCAGGGTAATCATCGGTATATGATACAAGTGCGTCAGCTGTTTGTCATTTTTATATGAAATGATAGGTGAAAATGAAAAAAAGAAAATTTCTGAAGATAGATGATGTCTTATCTGGTAACTGATAATCGGAGTAGGCACTGAATGTTTCGTAATTGTTATTTTTGCCTTTACATTATAATGAATGCTTCGTCTTGATTAATTGTTTACAGTTGTTATTCTTGAGTATTCTTTGCCATTTAAATCTTTTTAATTGGACAGGTAAAGCACAAACAAACATTTACACATCACTAATACTTTCATTACAAGTGTACATCAAATCTGCAATAGGCCTCCATTCGTTCGAACTAGGAAACGTCTTTATGTAGACGAGATGTTTTTAGATAGAACTACAACTTTAACCTTAATTATTAAGCCCTCGAAGCAGGGCATATAGTGTTTGAACTGTCTGTCTGTCAGTCCGTCATACCGTCCGTTCGTCATTCCGCCCGAAAACGTTAACATAACTTCCTTCTCAGTAAAAAGATTAACTTCATGCTTGGACACAACACCCCTTTGGAAAAGACCTTCCCACTGACATTAATTTATTTGATCTTGACCCCTGAATGACCTTGACCGCGAAAGTCCAATTGTCAAAAATACTTCATATTGGGTATTACTATTGCTCAACCGAGTTAGGTCATGTTTACAGTAACGACAAATCTTCAGAAGTGTTCTTCCCAATGACAATTTTTTTACCTTGACCCCTAAATGATCTTGACATTGAAGTGAAATTGTAAAAAAAATCACATTTCTTTTGAAACAACAGATTTTGTTCATGTTTGCACACCACAATCCTTTGGCAGGGATCTTCCAAATGGGAATTTTTACATTGACACCTAAATGAGCTTGACGTTGAGGCCAAATTGTTAAAAATAACCACTTCTCTTGAATGATCTACAATTCATCTTCGTCTGGTCCTCCGCTCTTAAGTCAAAGCACCACATCGGGGGCATTGTCATCTTTCAGTGACAGTTCTTGTTTTAAATCACTTTAAACTGATATGCGTTCCCCTATTAAAGACTATACGTTATCTTTGACACTTCAAAGTGAGGCTAGGTGCCATGTAAAAAACCCTTTTTGCTGAACATTTTCAAATAGGAAGTTACAGCATAGGAGGTTAAAGAGATCGGAGGTATTAAATTCCTTTCAGATCATTGACATAACTTTGCTTCATAGCGTTACGAGTACATATACATCTTATGGTTCGTTTTGTTAAAGAACAGGAATGCAAACTATATTACTTCTACTATAACATAGATCTAATTAGAAAAAAAATCTTCCTTGAAAATATAATTTGGTAAAAGATACTGACACAAGTTTAATGACAAGTACGTCAGCAATGATATATAAGACAAGATGGAAACGGAAAAACGTTCAGTGCTTCCTCGGATAAAAGATCGTTCCAGTCTAGAAAAAAACTAATAACAAAGGATAAAACACTACAGTGGGAAAACTGGAAAACAGTTTAAAAGAAGACTACAGACGGATAGATTGTTTATTGCATGTTTTAGCACAATGTCTCAGATTGAAAACCAATTGCTATGATAAATAACTTCCAAGAGCTATTAAATTGAGTAGAGTGCTTAAGAAAAGACTTCGGGTTTGACCATGATCAAATTTTGATAAATAAAAAAAGAGAAAGATAACGAGTTTGCTGTTTAAATGATTTTCGGAACCTAGAAAAGTAGTGCACACTTTAATGTGTCTGAATCACAAATTGAGCCCAACATTTGATCATATCTAAAAATTACACTACGCCTTCCTGTTTTTCCGTCTTATCGATAATACACATGTATTAACACAAGTGTGAATGGAATATAAATCTATGAAAAAGAAGTCATGGAAAGAGACACACATGTCATGTGTAAAGGTGTAGTTATTAGTTGATGCAAGTTGGTTTTTAATTTACACATCTTGATACTTTGCAAAAGCAAAACTTTAACGGATGATGATATCAAAATTTGCGTTTAAAAAGTACTTCCATGTAGTCTTATGATTTCAAAGTAAAATGCGGATATTCTGAAAAAAGAATTCTATTTTTTTTTTAGTAAAAAATATGTGTGTAACACCACCAACACCACCACCACCACCACCAGCACCTCCTATTATATTAAGTATTGAGTCACAAATAACATTTATAAATGGCATCATGTAACGTGTAAGGCAAACAAAGTATTGCATAAATAGTTTACAGAGACAGAATACAGCAGAAATTCTGTGAAGGAGCCATCGAATGAACAGACGTTAAAATTGCAATAGATAATAAGAGACACTTCTTAATCCAGCGGTTTTAGATAGTGCTAGATAATGTGTGGAAATATAAGTGACCAGTGATTTTAACGCTTCTAGGAAAATGACAGATAATTAAAAATGACATATATCATAACAAGGAGGACAAGAAGTAAATGCACACTCCATCCATCGAATCGCCTGTTTGTCGGACCATCCCATTTGATTTATGTCTACTGTAAAGCTTGGCCATATTTTCTAGAATTTTGTAATAACATGCTACAAGTATGTATCATGATGAAATAACTTGTAGCGAACTAGACCATGGATCCCAAAATAAAAAATATAGGTAATGCTTTTCTTGCTAAATACAAAATATAAAATGAAACAGTCTACATGTATGTCAGTGTCCGATTTTAACTTAGTGGAAATTCACAGACAGAAAACTAGCCCTAAGGTGAGGGTGTCCAATGTCAGGCCGCTCTTCTCTAGCCAAGTAATAAAACTACTGCCTTTTAATTTGTGCTTGATGTATAACTCAAAAGGCAATACTTGATTAAATAAAATTGTTGGATTAAATGTCAACACATGGGGGCGGCATGCTCTAAACCCAGAATTTTGAGGTCAAGATCATTGTCAGACAGCCTCATAAACCTCTTGTCCGTTCTCAGTGTATTTCAAAAGTAAAAATATTTATCACAGGCGATATATTTACGAACAAGAACCGGTGTCCTGATGTCGATGCCAAGATCAACTTCTGATGCCCAAATACAGTACCAAACTTTACTTTCAAAACTCAATGAATAAGAATGACTGGGTGTGGCGAATCATTTTGCTGAACCCTTCTTCAAGCAGACAATACTCTCAGCAGCATTTGTCCTTGACGGTAGCACGCCCTGTTTCCAAGTTAATTTTATATGTATTCATACATTTTAAAGATGCAATGTATGCACATATTTATGATCCAGATCCTAATATGGGCTAATTTTTGTTCAGAACAAGTCTAGTTGATAGTTAAAATGATGTCAGTGTACTGCATAATAATATAAACTATGGTACTACAAATGTTACATTCATAGTATAAACTGGAATGTGATAATTACATGGGTCATACAAAAATGAACAATGTACATTTAAAGTTTTAAAGATTTTTTTGAACAGATAATGTATGCAGTTGTAATAATGCAGTTTTATAATGAAGAATAGAAGTACTGAACTGTCATAACAGTGTTAAACTATTTGTGTATGCTCTCAGTTGATGGAACAAATAAGTGAATAATTATTTATAGGACGATCATATCAGAACAGAACAGAACAGAACAGAAGTTTATTGTGACTTAAGCACATAGGCACATCGTCATAAACAACAATAAATTACACAATGCATGCAATGAGAATATACAACAATACAGTGGTAGAAATAGTAATTACACCCATTAGTATTTGTGAGAATGTTTACCTTGGAACACGGTTTTACATGTTTTTCTTGAAATTGAATATTAACAAAAAATTATCTATTCAGTCAAATTGATAATAGGTAATCACCTGGAGGTTTTTAGTATTTGACTAACAGTGTTGAAATGTTCATATGAGTTATAAAAAAAATAAAAAAGAATCGCAAATATGTTAAACAATGATACCTAGTTTTATTCTGCTTCAAAATGATGCCATCTTCATCGGACTTTTCTGTTCTGATTGAGTTACTAACAATCTGGTAACAGTACGAAATTATGTTGAATATAAAATTCAAATTTTGTTCTTGCGAATATTTTCGTTTTTGCAAGAGACCTTACGCAGCTGTGCTTAATGTGCTGGCAGTTATACACGTATATAGACGTCATTTTACAGTGTAGATATTTCTGATAAAATCATTGGAACGATATTTTCAATTTCTTTTATTCTGTTTTCATGTAAATTAACATTTCTTTCGTGCATATTATGTCTAGAAGAGTGGTGATATTCAAACAAGTTGTAAACTACCTGTTTAAGTCATTACTTCTCCCTCTGGCGGATGTTTCGAACTATTTATCAGATTATTTTGATGAATTGTAGATGACATTTATTATGATAACAGATGCAATGCGTTTCTTCCTTGAATTTTCAACTGTCAGCATTTTTGTTAATTTACAAAGTCTATTTAAGATTTCAGATCACGTTGTGTCAAAAGAAAGCAATAAAGTGATAAGACAAGCCAACATTTGCAAAGACTATGGTTAAAATCATTTACCACAAACACGTTAAGTTTATCCGTTTTAGTACTTAATTTGAAACAAGTATATTTTTTAAAATTTCACGTTCTCGTTATCTAATGGATGGATTATAGACATCACGTTATGTATAAGTTCTTCACGAATTTTATTTATACGACAATATAATTGCTTGTATCAGCTGTATCAGTAAGATATTTCATTTTTACAAACTATCCGTAACTGTTACTTATTTCATGTTTTCACACTTATTTTTCTCCGAGCTCACAGGTCATAAATGTCAGACACCTTAGTAATAACGCACTTCAACGTGCCAAAGATGTACGGGAACAATAAAACCCCTTCCTTCGATGAGTGACAACAGTTAGATGGGCATGCAAGGAAATTTTATGTATAATAAAATGATCTTATTCATTTACAATTTCTCAAGAAGTGCTGGTCCATTGAAAGAATAGGTTGATAAAGTGTAAAATACTCATTTTTTTCCTGCTGTAATTTCGACTATAATACAATGTACTAGTTCGCCTAGTATAACCTTGTTTTTTTTAATGAATGATGTCTACTGATCCAGTCAAACAACACACCAATAAATGCTTACAAGATAAATATACATGTATATCGATATTTGTAATGAGATATAAAAGCATTTGACCTTTATGACATATGAGGTCAAAACATAGAATTTACGTTTTTATGCTAATTATGATTTGATTCTAATGGCATGATTTGCTGTGACAGTAGGCCTTATGTCTGTTTCTGAATAGTTTTCGGTTGCCAGATTTTATTTTTGTATTACTTGAAGTAATAATTTAAGAAATTGCTATTCTTATCTTAGCAAACTCTGTTGTGTATATTGAGTTTGAATATCACTCATAAAAACACTTTAATTAATTTCTTTGCGGATTATTTAATATTCTAATGCTATGTGCAATTCGCCGACAATAAATAAAGAAGAAATTGAGCGTGATATATCATATATAGTATAGCTTTCAGAACACAAGAGCGCACCCGCTGACGTCACTGCAAATGTCACTGTTAAATTACGGGATACCGTTAGGGCCATAGTGGTTAGACGTTATAATCCAGAGGGCGACAATGCGATAGTGCGATACTGCGATGGCGACAGTGCGATAATGCGATGAAGACAATGCGATAATGCGATGGCGACAATGCGATAACGCGAAAGTGCGATGGCGACAATGCGAAAGTCATATCGTACTGTCGCCATCGCATTGTCGCCATCGCACTATCCGCATTGTCGCCATCGCGTTTTCGCATGATCTTACTGTCGTCTTTGTATTATTGCACTGTCGCCATCGCATTATCGCACCGTCGCCATCGCACTATCGCATTGTCGCCATCGCATTATCGCACTGTCGCCATCGCACTATCGCATTGTCGCGTTATCGCACTATCGCATTGTCGCGTTATCGCGTTTTCGCATGATCTTACTGTCGTCATTGTATTATTGCACTGTCGCCATCGCATTATCGCACCGTCGCCATCGCACTATCGCATTGTCGCCATCGCATTATCGCACTGTCGCGTTATCGCACTATCGCATTGTCGCGTTATCGCACTATCGCATTGTCGACTATCAGCTTCCGGTACACATGCGCACATCGTTTTTTTGTATGTAAACAATCGATTTTAACGAAATAAAAACAATTGCAGAAACATAAAATGGATGGCTTTATAATACGGAATACCGTTAAGGCCATCGTGGTTAGACGTTATTATCCAGAGGGCGACAGTGCGATAGTGCGACAATGCGATGACGACAGTGCGACAATGCGATGGCGATAATGCGAAAACGCGATAGTGCGATGGCGACAATGCGGATAGTGCGATGGCGACAGTACGATATGACTATCGCATTGTCGCCATCACACTATCGCGTTATCGCATTGTCGCCATCGCATTATCGCATTGTCGCCATCGCATTATCGCATTATATTGCACTGTCGCCATTGCATTATCGCACTGTCGCCATCGCATTATCTCACTATCGCATTGTCGCCCTCTGGATTAAAACGTCTAACCACGATGGCCCTAACGGTATTCCGTATTAAATAGTGCACACATTTGCACCCTTTATAAATATACGTACGTGTTAGAATGGAAATAGATTTTTAAATTTTCGTGATCTACCGTCGTATATATCACGGATTCTCGTTCATATGCGTATTTTTTTTAAAATGAACACGACACCGTGATATATCAGACGGTATATCACTCAAACTTAAAATCTATTTCCTAATTGAACAACAAAGAAACTGTTCTTGAACCGTGTATACAGGGAAACCTCTGTTTAACAAGGGCAGGGTAGTTTTACTGTTTACACTGGATGTCTATATTAAAAGATTTTTTTCCTACCAAATACGACTTTATATAACTTAAATATCGTGAGTATCCATAAGAATTCAAAAGATAAGTTTAGTGTCCTCTTGGAAGTATAGCTCAGACCAAAAAATTGAGAACTATACCCGCCAGCTGTGCAACCGCCATGTTTTTTTTTTTTTTTGCTATTATAAATACAGCCGTTATAAAAACTGTATTAACACGCGTAGATACACTATGTTTGACCGCATTTGTAACTTCTGTTAAAAATGTGATCACATACGAAACAGGTGATACAAATGTGTAATAGAAATCAAACACATATGTAACATTTTTATTTTGTGAAAATTGTGCTCGATGCCGTTTTTTGATGTAATATACAATACACTGTCACATGTCATTTTTGTGTCGCCCTTTCGAAGAAACGGCGACACATAGGGATCGCTTTGTCCGTCGGTCCGTCACGAAAACTTAACGTTGGCTATAACTTTGCCATGTCTTAACATTTCCTTATCAAAATTTCAAATTGTATTGCTTTTGACAACAGGGTCGGGATGATGCCAAAATCTTTAGGTCATGGTCACATTTGACAGAGTTATGCCCCTTTTTGTAATTGGATTTTGTCATGAAAACTTAACATTGGCAATAACTTTACCACTTCTTAACATTTCTTCATCAAACTTTCAAATTGTACTGCTTACGACAACAGGGTCGTGATGATGCAAAAATCTGTAGGTCAAGGTCACAATTGACAGAGTTATGCCCCTTTTCGTACATGGATTTTGTCTTGAAAACTTAACATTGGCTATAACTATGCCATTTCTTAATATTTCTTCATCAAACTTTCCAGTTGTAATTCTTACAATTGCATCACTTAAGACAACACCATTTCTCAAGGGCAGATAACCCTCAAATTTATTTTTGCAATAGTATGCCCCTTTTTCAAGTTAAAATTTCTTGGTTAACCATTTTCTTAATGCCCATTTCTAATAAAAAGGGTTAAAGATATTCCATTCAAACTTGGAATACTTGATCATCAGCAAGACTCCTGCAAAGATTGTTGGTACCCATGTCCCTGGGGTCACAGTTAGCCCCACCCCAGGGGTCACTTGATTTTGCTTATACTAAAATAAAATAGGAAAAAAAACTTCTTAAGCCATATTATTAACTAACATGGGATGGGTAAGTTTTTTTTTTTACACCCCCAGGCCCTATTTTTTTTATACATAGTTACTTGCCTCTTCATCCACCCCCACCCCCCCAACCAAACCAGTCAGCCCCCAGGGTCCGTTTTTTTTAATACATAGGTACTTGACTTTCCATCAATCCCCCCATCCCCGGGGCCGGAATTTTTTTTTTTAAATACATAAGTAGTTGACCCGAATTTTTTTTCATCTTGTATGACTAGGTACTTGCCCTCCCCCACTCATTTTTTTTTTCACTTGGGCCTCTTGTTTAACTTGGCTTATAATTAATTATCCAGCACTGAGAAAAGTGGAGCATGCTGTCTTCGGACAGGTCTTGTTGTACTTTGACTAGCATGCTGTCTTTTCCAGCTAGCTCTTGATTACCTTTTTAGTTATTCTGACAGAGTACCCAAGGGCGACACAAGTGTTCCACTGAACACCCATCTAGTTCATACAAAAAGGACATATTTACAACTGAAATACATTTGTGAAAAGTTTTTTAGTTCTTAGTGTTATTACAAGGCGGGCCAGTATGTTGATTATATCTCCTAAACGAAGTTTGGTGGGTATATATGAGTCAGCCGGTGGTTGGTCGGTCGGTCGGTCAGGCGGTCTGTTGCAATTTACCTTGTCTGGAGCTTAACTTGAAAACTAATGGTTGGACTTCAGTGCAACTTCATACAATGGTCAAGCACAATAAGAGTAAGTGCAGTGTTTAAGAATCATAACTTCATCTTCATTATTTGCAAAGTTATTGACCTTTGTTGGTTTTCCTTGTCCGGAGCATAACTTGAAAACTAATAGTTGGAATTCAATGCTACCTCATATAATGATCAAGCACAATGACAGGAATTGCAGTGTTCAAGAATCATAACTCTATCTTCAGTATTTGCAGAGTTATTGTCATTTGTTGGGTTTCCTTGTCCGGAGCATAGCTTGAAAACTAATAGTTGGAATTCAATACAACTTCATACAATGGTCAACCACAGTGAAGGGAAATGCAATGTACAAGAACCACAACTATCTTTAACTGCCCAGAACCATAACTGTATTTCAATTCTTTTACAAAGTATTTTGTTACTAATATCTACCTCGGTTCCGAAACAGTGTTGCCAGGGTATTAATCACATTTAGTGATAGCTGTAGTTTGTTATCAGAAAGAAACTTCATTAACGCAAGTTGATCGTATATCGTATATAATTAAAAAAATTTTCACATTCATAAACATTTTTGTCATATAGAGATAAAGTCGCCGATATGCCCTTCCTACGTTCTTCAGTTTTATAGGGAAGTAGAAGACGAATTACGCATAAATTTGATAAGTGTTTCTGGTGACCTGTTTGTTTGATCGCAGCAAATAACCGAAAGCATTACATATTTATAATTATTATTGTTCTCGAAGTCAAATGTTTGTAAATGAGAACTTTAGTACCTGTAGGAGTGATTGTTACATGTAAAAACTATTGTAGATAACGCTCCCTGCTCTTATCATTTTGCTGCGCAGATCATTCGCAGTCATACAGACATACAACAGGCAGAGGGACAGACATTTACACTCGTCCCAACACGGTGACATATTTATTCATTCCAAAAGATTTTATTTTTTTTTAATGATCAATCCAATGTCCAATGCCTGGAAGTCTCAAACGTGTCTAGAAGGACTGACTAGGAATCTACAGTCAGATGTCATGTTTAGTTTGATTTTCATTTTAAGTCATTGGAAGGGGTGTAAACTTACTATGCATAGTAATGTTGTAATGTATTTATGTAGCTTAATTTTAGTCTGGACCTTTAGAATAAGACTTTTCATCTGAAAATAGTTGGCAGTAGCAGTACGCAGTAGCAGTAAAACAAAACGTGAAGTTGGCAGTAGCAGTAACAGCAGTAGCAGTAAAACAAAACGTGAAGTTGGCAGTAGCAGTAACAGCAGTAGCAGTAAAACAAAACGTGAAGTTGGCAGTAGCAGTAACAGCAGTAGCAGTAAAACAAAACGTGAAGTTGGCAGAAGCAGTAACAGCATTAGCAGTAAAACAAAACGTGAAGTTGGCAGTAGCAGTACGCAGTAGCAGTAAAACAAAACGTGAAGTTGGCAGTAGCAGTAACAGCATTAGCAGTAAAACAAAACGTGAAGTTGACAGTAGCAGTAACAGCAGTAGCAGAAGGAAACTCTGAAAGTCTGCGAGAGTGTTTGAAACAGTCTCAGACCGGTGCAATCGAAGCGGGATGGTAGCTAGACTTTCTAGATTGGCACCAAATTCCTGAAAGTTTGCATTAATGTCAGAAACAGTAGCAGACCGTAACAATGGACACCGGAGGGTCCCTTAACATAAAAAATGACATTTTCTCGATTTTGGCACCAACATTCCTGAAAGTCTACGAGAGGGTCAGAAACAGTTGCAGACCGGTAAAATTAACCCGCGAGGATGGCTAGACCTTAAAAATGACATTTTCTCGATTGGCACCACAATACCTGAAAGTCTGCGAGAGTGTCAGAAACAGTCACAGACCGGTTAAATCGACTCGGGAGGGTCCCTAGACATTAAAACTGACATTTTCCCGATTTGCACCAAAATTCCTGAAAGTCTGCGAGAGTGTCAGAAACAGTCGCAGACGGTAAAATCGACACGGGAGGGTCCCTTGAAATTAAAAAAGACATTTTCCCAAGTGGCACCAAAATTCCTGAAAGTCTGCGAGAGTGTCAGAAATAGTCGCAGACCGGTAAAATCGGCACGAGAGGGTCCCTAGACATTAAAATTACATTTTCCCGATTGGCACCAAAATTCCTGAAAGTCTGCGAGAGTGTCAGAAATAGTCGCAGACCGGTAAAATCGACACGGGAGGATCCCTAGACGTTAAAAATGACATTTTCCCAATTGGCACCAAAATTCCTGAAAGTTTGCGAGAGTGTCAGAAACAGTCGCAGACCGGTAAAATCGGCACGGAGGGTCCCTAGACATTAAAATTACATTTTTCCGATTGGCACCAAAATTCATGAAAATTTGCAAGAGTGTCAGAAACAGTCGCAGACCTACGCAGTAGACACGGGAGGGTCTGTTGATGTTTAAACATGTTTTATTTTCATTGAAACCTTCAAGACTTTTAAGACTTTTTTACTGCTACTGCTGTTACTGCTACTGCCAACTTCACGTTTTGTTTTACTGCTAAGTACTGCTGTTACTGCTACTGCCAACTTCACGTTTTGTTTTACTGTTACTGCTGTTACTGCTACTGCCAGCCTCACTTCCTTTACATTTAATCTTGCCGGTAAAAGATTATTACGGCGATATCCGCTGCGGGTGCGATCTTTTCTTTCTCTTAGTATTGAAAAGACATAGCCTACGTAGTAGTTTGATAACTGACCAGTGTTGTTATTTTTTAGCTCACCTGGCCTTCTTTTGGTATGCTATTTTGACAGTCGTCCGGCCGTCGTCCACAATTGACTTCAAACAACTTCTTCTCTTGTACTCTTCTCATTAGTATCTTTCCCGCCAGTTGGAATATCGGAAATGTTTGGCCTTTTGACCCTAGCATTTACCGCCCAATTTTCACTTTTAAGCTGTATTGGCAAAACTATGAACAGGGGGATAATGAAACATATATTCAATTTTCTGTTAGACAACAATATATTGATACCATATCGGTCGGGATTTATACCAGGGGACTCAACAGTAAACCAACTTATTTACGTTAACAACGACTTAGGTAAGGCACTTGATGATGAAACTCCACATCACTTTTCTACCTACATTTTGTTACATTATCGTTACACTATAACTAGGATCAGTCTTAACGAACACTGGAACCAAAATGTGCACATTTACGATAAAGTAGTTTTTTTTACAAAGGAAAAGAGTTCACATAAGTTACTAGTACTTTTTCTCTAATCCTGTCACGATGTATTGTCTGTAATACAACAATGTGCTTACAATGAATGAATGTTGTTTAAACAAATTGTAATAAGATATTATGGGAATGATATATGATCCCCTTTCAAAATTATATAAAAATGGAATTCCACGCAGAACTCTGGTTGCCATGGCAACCAAAATAAAAAAAATCTTCTAGACTGAAACCAAAATGCATCGATATTTGGTTTGTGAACCAATAGACCTCCAGTGATCCAGTGGATCTCTACCAAATTCTAATAAATCATGGCTCCGGGGTCGGACTTGGCTCCATCCGAGAGGCCACTTCATTTTGCATAGACTTTTACAAACAAATCTTTCAGAATCTTCTCGTTTGTAACCACAAGGCCTAGAACTTAAATATTTGGTTTGTAGTATCATCTAGTAGACTTCCAGCAAAACCATATAAATCGTGGCTCCGGGGTCAGAATTAGTCCGCCCGAGTGGCCACTTCATTTTGCATAGACCTTTACAAGAATATCTTTCAGAATCTTCTCGTTTGTAACCGCAAGGCCTAGAACTTAAAAATTTGGTTTGTAGTGTCTGGAGCTTAACTTGAAAACTAATGGTTGGACTTCAGTGCAACTTCATACAATGGTCAAGCACAATAAGAGTAAGTGCAGTGTTTAAGAATCATAACTTCATCTTCATTATTTGCAAAGTTATTGACCTTTGTTGGTTTTCCTTGTCCGGAGCATAACTTGAAAACTAATAGTTGGAATTCAATGCTACCTCATATAATGATCAAGCACAATGACAGGAATTGCAGTGTTCAAGAATCATAACTCTATCTTCAGTATTTGCAGAGTTATTGTCATTTGTTGGGTTTCCTTGTCCGGAGCATAGCTTGAAAACTAATAGTTGGAATTCAATACAACTTCATACAATGGTCAACCACAGTGAAGGGAAATGCAATGTACAAGAACCACAACTATCTTTAACTGCCCAGAACCATAACTGTATTTCAATTCTTTTACAAAGTATTTTGTTACTAATATCTTCCTCGGTTCCGAAACAGTGTTGCCAGGGTATTAATCACATTTAGTGATAGCTGTAGTTTGTTATCAGAAAGAAACTTCATTAACGCAAGTTGATCGTATATCGTATATAATTAAAAAAATTTTCACATTCATAAACATTTTTGTCATATAGAGATAAAGTCGCCGATATGCCCTTCCTACGTTCTTCAGTTTTATAGGGAAGTAGAAGACGAATTACGCATAAATTTGATAAGTGTTTCTGGTGACCTGTTTGTTTGATCGCAGCAAATAACCGAAAGCATTACATATTTATAATTATTATTGTTCTCGAAGTCAAATGTTTGTAAATGAGAACTTTAGTACCTGTAGGAGTGATTGTTACATGTAAAAACTATTGTAGATAACGCTCCCTGATCTTATCATTTTGCTGCGCAGATCATTCGCAGTCATACAGACATACAACAGGCAGAGGGACAGACATTTACACTCGTCCCAACACGGTGACATATTTATTCATTCCAAAAGATTTTATTTTTTTTTAATGATCAATCCAATGTCCAATGCCTGGAAGTCTCAAACGTGTCTAGAAGGACTGACTAGGAATCTACAGTCAGATGTCATGTTTAGTTTGATTTTCATTTTAAGTCATTGGAAGGGGTGTAAACTTACTATGCATAGTAATGTTGTAATGTAATTTTAGTCTGGACCTTTAGAATAAGACTTTTCATCTGAAAATAAGATCCGTTCTAAGAAAACGCGCAAATCGCACTGAAATCTTAAAATGACGTCATTTCCGTCAAGTAACGACGTACAGAAATATTTTTGAGAAAAATGGGGAAACTGTGTATGTTTGCCATAACACTAAATTCCCCGACAGCTGTTTATTATGCTGGTCAAGATATACAGGGATATGTGACAGTAGTCTTAAACGAACCAATGAAAATGAGAAGTAAGTAACAGACGTTCTAAGACAGTGTGCCTGTGGAGTAAAATGGAAAAAAAACATAATATATTTAAATGTGGTTTAATCTTGACTAATAGGAAGTTGGCAGTAGCAGTACGCAGTAGCAGTAAAACAAAACGTGAAGTTGGCAGTAGCAGTAACAGCAGTAGCAGTAAAACAAAACGTGAAGTTGGCAGTAGCAGTAACAGCAGTAGCAGTAAAACAAAACGTGAAGTTGGCAGTAGCAGTAACAGCAGTAGCAGTAAAACAAAACGTGAAGTTGGCAGAAGCAGTAACAGCATTAGCAGTAAAACAAAACGTGAAGTTGGCAGTAGCAGTACGCAGTAGCAGTAAAACAAAACGTGAAGTTGGCAGTAGCAGTAACAGCATTAGCAGTAAAACAAAACGTGAAGTTGACAGTAGCAGTAACAGCAGTAGCAGAAGGAAACTCTGAAAGTCTGCGAGAGTGTTTGAAACAGTCTCAGACCGGTGCAATCGAAGCGGGATGGTAGCTAGACTTTCTAGATTGGCACCAAATTCCTGAAAGTTTGCATTAATGTCAGAAACAGTAGCAGACCGTAACAATGGACACCGGAGGGTCCCTTAACATAAAAAATGACATTTTCTCGATTTTGGCACCAACATTCCTGAAAGTCTACGAGAGGGTCAGAAACAGTTGCAGACCGGTAAAATTAACCCGCGAGGATGGCTAGACCTTAAAAATGACATTTTCTCGATTGGCACCACAATACCTGAAAGTCTGCGAGAGTGTCAGAAACAGTCACAGACCGGTTAAATCGACTCGGGAGGGTCCCTAGACATTAAAACTGACATTTTCCCGATTTGCACCAAAATTCCTGAAAGTCTGCGAGAGTGTCAGAAACAGTCGCAGACGGTAAAATCGACACGGGAGGGTCCCTTGAAATTAAAAAAGACATTTTCCCAAGTGGCACCAAAATTCCTGAAAGTCTGCGAGAGTGTCAGAAATAGTCGCAGACCGGTAAAATCGGCACGAGAGGGTCCCTAGACATTAAAATTACATTTTCCCGATTGGCACCAAAATTCCTGAAAGTCTGCGAGAGTGTCAGAAATAGTCGCAGACCGGTAAAATCGACACGGGAGGATCCCTAGACGTTAAAAATGACATTTTCCCAATTGGCACCAAAATTCCTGAAAGTTTGCGAGAGTGTCAGAAACAGTCGCAGACCGGTAAAATCGGCACGGAGGGTCCCTAGACATTAAAATTACATTTTTCCGATTGGCACCAAAATTCATGAAAATTTGCAAGAGTGTCAGAAACAGTCGCAGACCTACGCAGTAGACACGGGAGGGTCTGTTGATGTTTAAACATGTTTTATTTTCATTGAAACCTTCAAGACTTTTAAGACTTTTTTACTGCTACTGCTGTTACTGCTACTGCCAACTTCACGTTTTGTTTTACTGCTAAGTACTGCTGTTACTGCTACTGCCAACTTCACGTTTTGTTTTACTGTTACTGCTGTTACTGCTACTGCCAGCCTCACTTCCTTTACATTTAATCTTGCCGGTAAAAGATTATTACGGCGATATCCGCTGCGGGTGCGATCTTTTCTTTCTCTTAGTATTGAAAAGACATAGCCTACGTAGTAGTTTGATAACTGACCAGTGTTGTTATTTTTTAGCTCACCTGGCCTTCTTTTGGTATGCTATTTTGACAGTCGTCCGGCCGTCGTCCACAATTGACTTCAAACAACTTCTTCTCTTGTACTCTTCTCATTAGTATCTTTCCCGCCAGTTGGAATATCGGAAATGTTTGGCCTTTTGACCCTAGCATTTACCGCCCAATTTTCACTTTTAAGCTGTATTGGCAAAACTATGAACAGGGGGATAATGAAACATATATTCAATTTTCTGTTAGACAACAATATATTGATACCATATCGGTCGGGATTTATACCAGGGGACTCAACAGTAAACCAACTTATTTACGTTAACAACGACTTAGGTAAGGCACTTGATGATGAAACTCCACATCACTTTTCTACCTACATTTTGTTACATTATCGTTACACTATAACTAGGATCAGTCTTAACGAACACTGGAACCAAAATGTGCACATTTACGATAAAGTAGTTTTTTTTACAAAGGAAAAGAGTTCACATAAGTTACTAGTACTTTTTCTCTAATCCTGTCACGATGTATTGTCTGTAATACAACAATGTGCTTACAATGAATGAATGTTGTTTAAACAAATTGTAATAAGATATTATGGGAATGATATATGATCCCCTTTCAAAATTATATAAAAATGGAATTCCACGCAGAACTCTGGTTGCCATGGCAACCAAAATAAAAAAAATCTTCTAGACTGAAACCAAAATGCATCGATATTTGGTTTGTGAACCAATAGACCTCCAGTGATCCAGTGGATCTCTACCAAATTCTAATAAATCATGGCTCCGGGGTCGGACTTGGCTCCATCCGAGAGGCCACTTCATTTTGCATAGACTTTTACAAACAAATCTTTCAGAATCTTCTCGTTTGTAACCACAAGGCCTAGAACTTAAATATTTGGTTTGTAGTATCATCTAGTAGACTTCCAGCAAAACCATATAAATCGTGGCTCCGGGGTCAGAATTAGTCCGCCCGAGTGGCCACTTCATTTTGCATAGACCTTTACAAGAATATCTTTCAGAATCTTCTCGTTTGTAACCGCAAGGCCTAGAACTTAAAAATTTGGTTTGTAGTGTCATCTAGTAGACTTCCAGCAAAATCAGATAAATCGTAGGTCCGGGGTCAGAACTGGTCCACCCAAGGGGACACATCATTTTGCATAGACTATTATAGAAAAACCTTTCAAAATCTTATTGTCTGAAACCATAGAAGGCATAGAGCTTAACAATTACTTTTGTAACCTCCACTAAAATCTAATAAATTATGACTCCAGGGTCGGAACCCAATGGACCAATGGACATCCAGTGACCCAGCGGATCTTTACCAATATCTCATAAATTATGGCTCCGGTGTCAGAATTGGTCCCACCCTAGGGGTCTTTTTCATCTCGCGTAGAATTTTATGGGACAGTCTTTCAAAATCTTCTCAGCCAATAAGCCAGCTGAAATAAAACTTCACAGAAATGATCCTTGGATGGTCCCCCGTCAAAATAATATACAAAATGGAAGCACACGCAGAACTCAGGTAACCTTGGCAACTTAAAGGAAAAAAGCTGTAAAGTTTTTTTTTCTTAGAAGCTCCTGGCTTGATTTGAAAATAATTTGGCAGTTAAATGAACCTCAATATAAATTTTGAAATTTCAGTATTGAAAAAATGGCCGCGACGGGTGTGGCTGATTTTGCCTATAAGTGTCTTTATAGGAAACTTAAAAATCTTCTTCGTAGAAACTGCAAGTCTAATTTCATGATTATTGTGCTTAAATGTTGCCTGGGTGAGACTCCTAATAAATTATGAAATTTATTGCGATTCGTGAAAAAACATGACCGGCAGGGTCGACACTTATCTTCCATCTCTGTCAGAAACTTTAAAAATCTTCTTTGAAACTACATGTCAAATTTAGAAATATTTTTTTCTAACCATTTGACACATTCCCCTACCCCTACCCCCACCCAGGTGAGCGACTGTGCAATTGCAGATTCCGATATAATGCTGTAATATGTAATTCCGATTTAGTATTATGAAAAATTAAATTACTTGTTTTATTTATTTTATCTTGAAGATTTTATTAAACAATTCATTCGCCATACAGTACATATCATTTTTCAAAATTATAAGCTAATTTTAACACTAACTTGAAATACGAGATGTAAGGTTGTTCTTTCCCATTCCTCTGTAAATTCGTAGGAGCAGAAATACAGATTACATGTATATAATTATGTACACAATTTGTTATGATGTAGACAAATTTGCTAATTTTGTATTGAGTTTGCAGAATATAAATATCTGAAAATTAAAATATAAGTAAAGGTCAGAAAACACTATTGGTCTACTGTCGCTGTCTACTGTCGAATTTGTACATATTTTGAAGAAGGAAACATTGTATAGATATATGAGGATGGATTTTTAAGCGATTTTTTAGGAAACGTACTTGTAATGAATTTCATCTGCTACAGTAGAGTAATGAAGAAAGAAAAGTAAAAAGCATATTCCTGTAGTTTTAACACAACAAATCAAATCACTCGGAAAAAAATTTAAGGACGCTTGCTTTCACTCGAGAAAGTGAAGCATTAGAATATATAGACCCGATCATTTGTTTTTTTCAATGTCTTCCTAACGGTAGAACATGTTGTACTCTGTACGAAAAGTATACTTCTGGGGCTGAAACTGATATAACATACAGAGTTGGAAATTCTTTTAAAACGAAGTGGCTACGTCAGTGAACATTTTGACGATATGTTGTTGTTTATTGTGATTCTTGTGTGAAAAAAATTGCCATAGTAATTCATCGGTCATAAAAGTGGACCGTATTTGTTCTGATTTCTAGGGAGTGACATGTTGAGAGCTCTGATGTTCGCATAATTATGAAATTATCACTGTCTTTTCGATAGCGTTTGATATCTTTACTGAATTTAACTAGGGTATACAAATTATTTTTTTATCAAAATAAGTATTATATTCCTAAGAAGCAAAATACCACTATTCAGCAAAATTCTGTCTTAATGGAACTGCTTCTGCTTTAGCATGACTTGCTTTTGAAAGACATTAACTATGTATATACCTCATAGATTTATTAAGAGTGTATGTGTGTTACAAAATGAATTAAACATATTGGGACTATGAAGAGCTTGTTGCTTACAAAACATAACAATTGTCACTTTTGCTGTGCGGAAACAAATTGCTTTAGCTTTTGCGTTTGCAATTATTATAACAGACATGACAGACAAAGTACAATAGACTGAAGTATTATGTGAAGTAGATTATAATCTGTGACGTGAGTTTGATTCTGTATTCAGTCAAGTCAGATCTGCAATGACATAAAGTGTTCTCATTATTATAGACTGTATAGACAGAGGAAGTGCGTAACTTTTATTTTAAGCCTAAGATTGGGGATAGAACATATTATTACGTTGTAAAATTATTTAAACATTTTCATTACATTGAATGATATTTATTACTTATAGAGTTAGTGATTACAAATGAGGATGAAAATACTTTTAATATTTAATTATTGCTTCAAGAAGAAGTAAGATAAGCTCATAAATATTCATAAAGCAAATCTTCCACATGACACTTATATATGGTAAAAGTTAAATATGGTTAAAGTAGCAAAGTTTAATATAATTTTTAAAAACCAGTCGGCCGTCTTTATTACCGGATCTAATATAGATGGATATGTGTCATTGGAATTAACTGACGTCATGAAAATGAGAGGTAGGCTTTTATAAGATTCAGAGTTCTTTTTGAAATTTTAGTAGCTGATTTCCGTTCTACTGACTATTCAACATTTGCTCCATATTTATTTGTTTTCATCATTTAAGCGACATTTTTGTTTTGGGCACATGCATTGAAGACACATGCAGATATTACCTTTAACATTCTTTTCTCTAAGAATGAAAGAATTAAGCGGTATGGTTTAAACATGTTAACAGTAATATCTTAATCCTCTTCCTCAAATGTTGTTCGCTGTAGATCCATCTCGTGCATTACCAGTACATTTTAAAGTGCACATATTTAGCATTTACGTGATTACGAATGAGAGAAATATAATTTATCAATACTGTAAAACATTAATTATCTCGAACAATATTCATTTATTTGACATGTGTTCTTAATGAACTTTTTCATCGCTTTTGGTAATAATAAGTGAAACAATTACATCAAGTTGTTTCTATGCACATATTTATGTTTACAATGCAGTTGACAATGCAGCTCAGTTATGGTTGTCAGATTTACTGATATACAAAACACACCCTAAATGCGGCATTGCCATTGACAAATGGCTTGCTGAAGGTGCCTGACTTACGAGATTATTCAAAATGAAAACGATCAGCGGAAATTGTATCTTTTCCACTGAGCTGTTTCTAAATGATTTTAAAATTATTATCCCCCGTCGGTGGAATCGGAAGGGGGATATTGTTTTGGCGTTGTCCGTCCGTCCTTCCGTTTGAATTTCGTTTCCGCGCTATTTCTTGACAACTACTGACTGGATTTCAATGAAAACTTGTGGGAACTTTCAATACTAGTAGGAGATGCGTATGTCCTAGGCAGGTTCCAGTTGGACTCTTCAACACAGATTATGGCCCTTGATTAGTTATGCAGTATGTATACAGAGTAACGTTCGTTTCCACGCTATTTCTCGGCAACTTCTCACTGGATTTCAAACAGAGTTATGGCCTCTGAATAGTATTTCGTTCCCGCACTATTTCTCTGCAACTACTGAAAGGATTTCAACGACACTTTGTGGGAACTTTTAATACCAACAAGAGATGCGCATATCCTTGGCTTGTTCCGGTTTGGTACTTCAACACAGAGTTATGACCCTTGATTATCTTTTCAGTATGTTAGCAGAGTAACAGTTATTTCCGCGCTTTTTGTCGGCAACTGCTTACTAGATTTCAACGAAACTTTATGGAAATCATTACTACCAAAAGGAGACGTGCATATAATTGGGATGTCCTGGTCGGGCCCTTTAACACAGACTTACAGCCCCTAAATAGTTATTCACTATGTATAAAGAATAACATTTTTCTTGAAGCGGAAGATGAAAATTTAGTTTGTATTTTAAAATGAATGAACAATAATGCCATTATCACTCCTGATCAGTGGTTTGACCAAATTTTGAAAAGTAAGAAACAAGAGTTTGTTATTCATCATCGAGAGGGTTATTATCAAAATGGGGATATTTGATTAAACTTGGATGTTGAGTTCTGTTAGCCATTGCTATATAAAAAATAATAGTCTTGACAAAATTTAAAGATTTAAATATAAAAAGAGCTGTTTCTAAAAGTTGTTCCATGATTTCCTGAGAATTGTATAAATTTCTTGCATAAAGAAAGCTCGTTTTACCTAGAAAAACTTCTGTTCGCAACTCCTCCCAACATTTTGCATGCAATTTTCACGACACTTTCACATAATGATTACATCATTTGCTGCAGCGCATATTGTCAGGATTTTGTGATGGCATTATTTTTGAAGGAGTTACTGCCCTTCGATGATTTTTATAATTATTATATAAATGTTTCTGTGTACAACTCCTCCTGCATTTTGTGTGTGATTTCCACCAAACTTCACAGAATGTTTATCAACATGAATTGCAGCGCATATCATCACTTTTTGCGATAGCACAATTTTTTAAAGGAGTTTTTGCACTTTGACCAAGATGTTAACCACAAAGTTATTCTTTGAAAAAACTGTTGTTCATTTTTTCCCATTTTCTTTAAATGCAAATTCTGAATTTACCCTTTCTTCAAACAAGCACCAATCGGCGGGGGATATAATGTCTGTGACAGAGTCTTGTAGGTATTGAATTTTGAGTAATTGGTTAAAGTAAGGCCTTTCAAAACGCTTGTTTTAAGACGACATAGGTCATTTTGGAGATTCAAATAGTTCAAAGTTCTAATTTCTATCTTAAAGATGTTGGATAAACGATGACTGTTACATTAAAGATGTTATATATCTGCTAAAACACATTTTTTTGTTTAGTGTTATTTGTTATACTGTGTCCTCGGTCCTAGATTGCCGCTGCTGGTGTTTCAACAATTTAAATGCTTATAGAATTGTAATAATATACAAGTTCTCTTCTGTAAGATAACACAAAGTATTTACAAATAACACTAAGCTTCGTTTCTAGTTGTATAAAGTTTAAATATTAACACTAAGCTTCGTTTCTAGTTGTATAAAGTTTAAGTATTAACACTAAGCTTCGTTTCTAGTTGTATAAAGTTTAATTGTATAAAGTTTAAGTATTAACACTAAGCTTCGTTTCTAGTTGTATAAAGTTTAAGTATTAACACTAAGCTTCGTTTCTAGTTGTATAAAGTTTAATTGTATAAAGTTTAAGTATTAACACTAAGCTTCGTTTCTAGTTGTATAAAGTTTAAGTATTAACACTTAGCTTCGTTTCTAGTTGTATAAAGTTTAAGTATTAACACTAAGCTTCGTTTCTAGTTGTATAAAGTTTAAGTATTAACACTTATTAGTCTGATTCTTCTATTGTCACAGACAGGTGAGCTTACTGTAGTCTGTTAAGTTGATTTTAGACAAGGTAGACTATATAGAATCATCAGATATTCTCTCATGTGTTTACGGATTCATACAATATTTAAGTTTTTCTCAGTCTCTTGATTCACTGGTTACAGAGCCGAAGAATGATGCGTATTTCTGTAACAACTGGTTAATCACTTTACCACCTGGGATGCTGACATGCACTTTCCCTGAAGTATTCTCTAGCGTCAACAGTAGTTGTACTAGCCAAGGTCTAAATGAAAAAGATAACGTTCAGAATGCGTATTTGCAGGAATAAACTTTAGTAATGTTTTCATAAAATCACGTTTTAAACGCGTATTCTTTTATTTGAATATGACTTTCAAATATAGAGTGAGAATTTTGTGTAATACACCTCTTACTATAGTAATATTTTATATGTAAAGTATGACCTCTCTCAAAGGTAACTGTGCTATTCAGGTTAAATCATGGGTATATAAGGCCCAGGCCACCAATGTTATTCTGTAACTTATTGAAATGAAATAGAAACAAGCACCTGTTGTGTAGTGGCCGGTAGTGAATGATACACTCAATACAACAACTCGCCCCCAGTTATCAATGTTTTAATTCCACAGTGTTGTATTTCTTGTGTATTTAGATTGTCAAGTAAATCATTTATAGTTATCATTTTGTACTTAAAACGTTCTCATTTTAGCTACTCTAATATAAACTTTTCGAGTCTCAGACTTGCGAAATAACATGTGGCCAAATGGTCCCTGCTGTCGGCCTAATGGCCGCTCTCCCTTCAAGCTCTGCAGTCTTCTTTTTATGCAGAATGACCAGACGGGAGATTAATTAAACATACATATAATCTGACATATAGACTAGTTAACTGCAAAAAACAAGATCACGACATCCATATTTCATGTATTAAGATGACAACTTTCTATAATGTAACATATTTTTGTAACTTGAACATGATAGCGAGTACAAAGTAGATTCCGTGTTTTCATATTTAAAAGTACAATATAAATTGCTATAGAGTTCATATACAGTAACTGTATGTTGACTGAAAATGACCGTTGACTAGTAATTTTTGACAACTACATGACACATATTTGATTTTAACTTGATCACCTAGGTTTTGTCCAGAAGGTTTATTAATTAATAATATTTGGTTATTGAACGTAATTCTAACAGTCCAGATAACTGGGAAAATATCCACATTACACTATACACCCTCTGAAATATTTGCTCGTAAGCACTGACATTTATGGCACATAAAAAATAAACATTTTTATCCCCCCGCCAAAGGCTGAGGGGATATTAGAAATGCCCTTCGTCCGTCCGTGCGTCCGTGCATCCGTGCGTCTGTGCGTCCGTGCGTCCGTCCGTCCGAAACAATTTTGTCCGGAGCATAACTCCAAAACTACTTAAGGGATTTTATTCAAACTTCATACACTGACAGAGCACATTGGTAGGTAGTGCAGTGTGCAAGTGCAATAACTCTACCTTGCCTTTTTTTAGAGTTATTCCGCTTTATCAAATTTACTTGATAAATTTTGTCCGGAGCATAACTCCAAAACTGCCAGAGGGATTTTATTCAAACTTCATACACTGACAGAGCACATTGGTAGGTAGTGCAATGTGCAAGTCCAATAACTCCACCTTGCCTATTTTTAGAGTAACTCCCCTTTTTCAGAATTACTTGATAAATTTTGTCCGGAGCATAACTCCAAAACTGCCTGAGGGATTTTATTCAAACTTCATACACTGACAGAGCACATTGGTAGGGAGTGCAGTGTGCAAGTGCAATAACTCTACCTTGCCTATTTTTAGAGTTATTCCCCTTTATCAGAATTACTTGATAAATTTTGTCCGGAGCATAACTCAAAAACTACTTGAGGGATTTTATTCAAATTTCATACACTGACAGAGCACATTGGTAGGTAGTGCATTGTGCAAGTCCAATAACTCTACCTTGCCTATTTTTTAGAGTTATTCCCCTTTATCAGATTTACTTGTTTACATTTTAAAAATCCCAGCATATTCATGTATATCTAATTCTTGAATTCTTGAACTTATTATCCCCCCGCCAAAGGCGGAGGGGATATTAGAAATGGTCTCTGTCCGTCCGTGCATCCGTCCGTTCCAGTTTTGTCCGGAGCATAACTCCAAAAGTACTTGAGTGATTTTCTTCAAACTTCATATACTGAAAGAGCACATTTGGAGGAGGTGCAGTGTGAAAGAATAATAACTCTACCTTGCCTACTTTTAGAATTATTCCCCTTTATCAGATTTAATTGAAAAACTTTGTCCGAAGCATAACTCCAAAAGTGCTTGAGCGATTTTCTTCAAACTTAATACACTGACATAGAACATTGGTAGGAAGTGCAGTTTGCAAGAACAATAACTCTACCTTGCCTATTTTTTGTGGGATTTTCTTCAAACATTATTACATTGGGTGTTTGAAAGAACAACCTTCAGGTAGCTTCTTCCCGGCGGGGGGATTAACCATGTGTTACATGGCTCTTGTTTTCTCATTTCAGTGCAAACCGCTCATTGTCTTTTGAGTAAATGTACTCCAAATATCTATAATTGTTAATAAAATTAGTATAGATATTAAAAAATTGATTATTTGACAAACCACAGTGAGATATTTGTTAAATTTCTGAGTACTCTATACATATGCCTGTACAATGTTGTGACCTGAGAGTAGAAAAATCGGGTTAGGAAGTGTTATTACTAAGAACGTTAAAAACTAAAAACGAAGCTGGGTATTATTTGTAAATACTTTGGATTACCTTAGCGCAATTATCCACATTATACAAGCTTATGCATCAGAAACTCAGAAATACGAAAATGCCGCGACGTACATTTCATAGCTCCAGGCCAAATGTATAAACACAGACATGTGTTACCTAGATCTTATTACTGTCAGTCAAAAAGAATTTAAAAAAAAATATTTTATTTGAGCCGACGACAGTTCATTCTGTTGAAGTCGATGAAAACTCACGTTAAATAGTCAGCATACTTCAAAACATGTTATAAATCAGAAAATTACCTTTTTCATAGAAACGAAACAGAACAGAACAGTTTCAGCAGATCAGAAAGTTTATCTTGATAATTTGAGCATTTAAAGTCCATCGTTATACACAGATAGTACACACACAAAAACAAACACATGAAAAAGCGACAGTGAACGCTCATTACATTTAATGTTCTACCATTTACATATGAATCTTTACATAAATAATAATATTGATAAGACGGATGTAGCATTTATTATTCAATGTTCCAGTTCGCAATTTAAATGCTTTCTTGCAATACAAAGCAAAATTTATCAATACCGTTCTGCGTGTACTATTTAACAATGTTTAAAATTTATATACACTGGATGGAATATAACACTTTTTTTTGAATATACCTGTATGTTTTTCTTACGGCAAAATATGAGTGACAAATTAAAACAAAGTGATATTCGTCCTGTATATCATTTGTTGTACACATTTCACATTTAGTTTTAACAGTATTTGAATATCTGCCTGTTTCTGTTTTTAACATGTGAGATGAAATTCGTAATTTTTATATGTATTTCAGGTGAAATACAAATTTAGTTTTCACTCAAATTAACAAATTACTAAGTACATAAATCAATATTTACAGATTCTTGGAATTAAAATACACATTTATTATAATAGAATATTAAAATCATGATTTACAAGTCCAGTTACGTTGACTGCCTTTTCAGTGTGTCTTTAAAAGCACCAGATTCGTTGAAATTCGCCAAGTTAAAAAGGTTCGTATTAATCGTCTGGATTCGGACAATATATTGACTTAAAGATTACCGAGCTTAGAAATCATGGACTCGTCTTACATATTTCCTGCCTTCACCTCAGATGTTGTTAAATGTGAAATCCGAAGAAAATACTTCTAAATATCTTACCCTTTCAGTATATTTATAAATGTTTGGTTTGTCTTTCTGTTTGGTCAAAAATATAAAAAAGACAACGTTTTGATCATTTCTTGCTGAAGACATATCGATTATGACTTACAAGAGTTTAGGCTGTAACAACTCTGTCTTACAGTAATTATACTGTTTAAGTGTCATCAAACTAAACAATGACGCGATGTTTCCTTTTGTAAACGAATAAATAAATTTGGTTTGTCTTTCTGGTTGGTCAAAAATGTAAAAAAAAAAACGTTTTGATCATTACTTGCTGAAGACATATCGATTATGACTTACAAGAGTTTAGGTTGTAACAACTCTATCTTACAGTATTATACTGACTAAACAATGACGCGATGTTTCCTTTTGTAAACGAATAAATAAATAAATAAATAAATAAATAAATGTTTTGAAGAGGAAAACTTTTTACAATACATTTTATGTTTTCAATTAGGCTATACGCTAACAAGTGGTATTTGGTTAAAGCAAGTGGTGATCTTGTGAGAACTCTTTAATACCACCTTACTATTTTCAGCTATTATGCAGATATACTACCGCGCCGTCACTCAGCAGTAAGTGGTTCATAACAAAGCCAGGAGTTACTACATAGTGATCCAGAAACGTGAAAAAATATGCTCTCTCGTTTATTATATCAATTATAGAGTCTGTTTACTAACTTTAACCGACAGAAAGTAACAACAACAAAAAAAACTCGTATGGTTATAAAACTTCTTTTGTATAAGTTTGCAATAAAAATGACATCTTGTGAAAGACAAATAGATGTTGCATCGGATATTAATCGTAAATATGGATATGGTGAAGAGAGCATGCTGACGGAACTTTCTTTGAATAAGTTTCATGATATTACTAATTCCTGTATGTAAAGAAGGTATTTTTGACTGACAAAGTAAATATAGAATGGGTAAAGTGACAAAGTTTGATATAATGCTGAAACATTCCCAGGCAATATTTATTGCTGGGCAAAATATTGAGGGTTACGTGACGTTGGAATTAGCAGATGTAATGAAAATGAGAGGTAAGGACTTGGTTTAGATTTGATATTATTTTTAAATGCTTTATCTTAAATGTTAAGTTGTTGAAATTAGTTTTAAAAAATAAAACATCTTTAGAAGTTTTACAGTTGACCAAGTTTTCATTACATCATACAAAGATGTAATAGTTCTTCATCGTCTTTCGGGATTACTAACGGAATGGAAATAAAAAATGATGCCTGAAAACACAGTCGTTGTGTAGATGACAGATAAAAATAAAAGAATATAAGTATTGGTGTCCCACATAACACCAGAATGGAATGTGCGCCTTTTCATAGTAGTATGTTTACATGATATAAAATTTCAATAGTGATTTAGTTGTAAGATAGAGGTAATACAATTCTAAAATGGCTCTGAATTTCTTGTTATTTTGTTTCGACGAAATATCATTGGCTTTCAAATAATAAATCCGTTATAATTGATCGAAAATAGTATTCGGAAGAACGTCATTAAGAAACGGTATTTCACGTTCGATATTTATTCCCCAAGCATCCGAACAGCTGGCCACATTTTATTCATAAAAAATGCGCAGCTATCTTTTACTTATAAAATCATTATTAAGACAAAAAGCTGTATAGTTTACGATAATAAACTTTCTGTTCTGTTCTGTTTATAATTTAAATGCATTTTAATTAAGAAAATCTTTGCGGTAGGCTACCATCGCAGTTGTTTTTTGGAATGATTTCATTACATCTGTTTTTGTGATCTACTGATGACAAGTCACATATACATGTATCTAACTTTAATAATCTAAATCCCAGTGAATAATTTTGTTAGGCTTCAGACTGTCAAGGAAATAAATATTTGAATGGTCTTTGCGTTCTATAAAGATTTCTTTTAATGAAAGGTGTTAAACACCCTATTTGTTCCTCATTGTGTTAGTTTAGATCTATTCCAAATGAGCAACATCATTCCTATAAAATATTTGTCAGAAATTGATATGGAATATGCATAGCTTTAGGGAGTAGGTTTTGCTTACACAAACAAGTGTTATTTGTAATAAGTTACATAGTGTTATGGATCTGTGGATCTTATTCCTGAAGAAACTAAGCTATATAACGAAAGAAATGCCAACTTTACCCAGAGGTAGCACTTAATAATCCAACGAGTTATGTTAAACCATACCTTCTGTTTGTTTTCATTTCATTCAGAAGTAGAAATGTGTAATTGATGATTACAGGCATTGAATGCGCTTGGGGAACTATGACATTGATGTTTACAGGCATTGAATGCGCTTGGGGAACTATGACATTAATTTGAGTTTATCAGTGTGTAATCATACTTATTACAGGATCTTAGAAAAAGGAACAATTATTGAACATGTTGACTTATTTTCTAATAATTACTTACGATATGTATTTTTTGTGATGCTCAAAAGATGAATATTGTTTAAAGATAGAACAAAAGAAATATTGCATTCATAATATGATCGAATATTCCTGATAATCTTGTTGTTGTTGTTTGACAAAAGAAACTTATTTTCGCTATATCAACATAGGTTTGAAATTACTAATTACAGTTTTTAACAAATGACTGCGGTAAAAGAACATGTATATGTTTTCAGCCGTTCTTATCAAGACCTCTAAAAGAAGCTTCTCAATGGAAAAACATATTTGTTTAAGTAGTATACTTAGAATCTAATCATTTACATTGTTATAAAATATTTCGTGTATGCTTGGTCATGAATTTGTAATTTCGATGCATACTATTTTTTTATACCAAGCAGACATTATATGACATAAAATTGGAAAATATGCAAGATGCAGGTACTCTATGAAACTTGTTTCCATAAAACTGTTTCCAAAAGAAAAATTGAAATTGACCTTTCGTAATACATTCTGCGTGTTTTCCCTGAATGCATTTACTTATAGATCTTTTAGAGTTTCAGTATGTAGACATATGTTAGCAATATTGACTATCATAATTTTTTATGCTTTCATTTCCCTTTTTAAATATTATGCTCACAAAACACCAGCTAGTAAATATATATATTTTTTAATTTATCGGATTCTGTTGTCTTTCACAAATTTCCTTGACTCTGAAATAATAAAAGATTGTCCTTGTTACATAAAAAAGGTTAATAGAATCGACTGGAAACGCTTTTTGTTCAATTAAAAGTAAATATTATTTTTGTTGAATTTCTTTTGAACAATTCATTTTCTGTTGCAAAATACAACACGTTTTATTGGTTCGACGGATGCAACATACATATACATATTTGATGAAGTGCTGAGTGTTTGAGCCTCAACAACACTGAAATATAATTAATTATTATTTTAGGTATAAAATTGCAGTTCCTTGGATCCGCAAGAGTACACTGGACAGAAACACACAGCACAGGTTCTGGGAAAACAAGAAGGACTGAAACTAGACACTATTCTGCTACAGAAACTTACTTCAACTTTGAAATTCTACTGTTTGGCCCAGGTGTGATTTAGTGGCATTGAGAGTCTTAAACATTGTCAAAATTCGCATCTTTATCTAACATGCAACATAATAGGATATTCGTTTATCAAAGATTAGCTAGCTTAGTGAAAACATCTGTTTGACTTGCTTTGTCTTCGGTCGCCTTATGTTCATACGAAAACATTTATATGTAGCTCAAAGTTATTTTTGAATTTTTCAGACAATTTTTTTTTCGTTCATAGAATCTTACTAGAACTTCAAATTTTCTCACAGCCATGTTTTGTTCATAGAATCTTAGAACTTCAAAATTTTCAGGCACTGGATCCACAATTTTACAGGCAGGTCACTACACCTTTCCTTTCACTCACACATTACCACAAAATCTACCTTCATCGTTCGAGAGTGGTATAGGATACGTACGATACCAGCTAAAAGCCAAAATAGACAAACCCTGGAAGTTTGATCACAAAACCAAGCGGATGATTACTGTCATAAGTATACTTGACTTAAATCAACAACCAGCAGCAGCCGTAAGTATATTTTAGATGCACATGTTAATGTTTTCCACGTAACTTGTTTAAGTTAAGTGAGTTGAAAAAGAAGCATAAATATCTCTCACAAACAAAACGAATTGCATTCAGATGCATTTAAATATGAAGAAAATCATCAATGATATACATGTATAAACTGCACAAAATGCAGCATCCATAAAAACAAGGAAATGCGAGTCGGTCAGCGGCGGAAGCTTTTGCAGACATTGTCTTAACGTGCTTGAGGTCTGACGTCGTTGTCAGCTCCAGGAAAACAAAAAAGGTAGCTGTAATAGAACTGACATTTGCATGGGAAGACAGATGGTTATAGAATTCCTACTAAAGCTAATAAACAATGGTTTTCATACATGACATGCACGAAAGAAAGCAAATACATTAAAGAAATGGATGTCGATGTTGACCTGAAGATCCAGTTTGAAGAATGCTAAGTGCTTTCGGTGTTGTAGAGCAGCGAGAGAGAGAGAAGGAGAGAGAGAGAGAGGGGTATCAGTAAGAAAGTAATGACTGCTTGCTGTAAAGAGCTTCATCTGGGTGTTGTACAAGAAGAGCGACAGTAACTGGAAGCCTACCACCAGTGGGTAATGTTTAGCTAACAGTGCCACCCTTCCATCCCGAACCTGTCGTGGGATAAAAAGAGCGAATCAGGTTTTGACGAATGTATCTAGCTGAATTGAGAATTTTACTTACAGACAGTTGCTTTCATATGTGATGGTAGATGCATTTTGAATTATCTGAAGGATGTCTCACTTTCAAGTTTTTGTGCATATTTGATGTACCACCTGTCCATTTTAGTTCATTACCGCAAAGGGTACATATAATGGTTTTCTCATCACTTCTGCGTGTGAAACATTTCCAGATTGATGGTTTTTGCAGAGGCGCTTTGCTGTAGAGATATTTTATTCGATAACTTAAAAAATTAAAACTGTAAGGAAGTCAGTTATGGAGCAATTTTTTAAAACTGAAAATCATTCCTCATTTGGAGTATGAAATACCGCGCGTAACAAACAACGTACTTTATTGTTTTTCTTTTTTTTTTATCTTACCCTGACTTGCGTCATTAAAACTGTATCTGTTGAATGTTAGTCTCTTTTGATTAAGAAACTGAGAAAGAAGCTCAAGATAAAGAATCTCAAATGTAGAGATACATATACATGTCAGTGTCATTATCATGACAACTGCGTAACGGTCGATTTTTTTGCGCCTCCGAGGGACTAAGATAAGGACAAGTAAACCCCTGCAGATTGACGAAACTTAGGCTTATATTTTATAGTCATTATTATTTACTTTTTTACATTATTTTTTTTCACGATTAATCAGTCACTGATTTATAAATGGTTCACCGGACCAACGAACGGTTAATCGGTTAATCGTTTTCATCCCTGGATTTTATACAAAGATGACACTGCATGGATGGTCAGTCGTGCTTTATGCGATTTTAAAGCTCATAGACTGATGTCCACAGCAAGAGGGAAAATGACTACCGCTGAAAATGGGAACTTTACTCTGGCTGTCGCGGATATGATAGTGTAGACATCAGATACTACATGTTGTATGTCATGGTTAACGAGCACCGGATCATCAACTAGTGAAAAATGAAATCGAATGTACTCACCACCCGAGATATACCAGGGACATACAGGCATCAACCTAGCATCGAAATTGTACTTCAGAATTCAGTCTATGTGAGAAGTTTGAGACAGTTGTGCACGTCAGTGCAAGGAATAGGTGGATAAACGTCTGGAATGGGGTGATCTTGGCTGTTTCGACCATACTTTTCTGCTGTGCATCAAGAGAGCGTTAGAGCTTCAAAGTGTCTTAAAGGTTGTGTCAAAGTGCAGAAAACTTGTGGGACAGTTTAAACATTGTACTACTATACCTGCGGAATTAATAACGTCAGAATGGTAACGTCCATTCATGTTATTCCAACATGTTGGAATTCAACTCATTTGATGGTTGAACGTCTTTGTGAGGAACGTCGTATGATATCGGATATTATGCTTGATACTAAATGTACCATGAAGAATGATTTGTTTCTGCTTCTCTCCCGTCAGGAATAGGATATTATTTCTTAACTTGCTTCAGTGCTAGAGCCATTGTCGTCTGTTAAATGATAGATTTGCTATTTTTCTTTCTTTTTCATTTTTCATTATTCATTTTAATACTAAAATCGTTATCCCTATGAAGGTACACAAGTTAAGAAAGTTAAAAAAAGGTTGATGTTTTATTGAAATAAGCAACGCACCATCATGTTTGCGCATCGCAAACGATTTCCACATTACTGTGTATGATTGAAGACATTGAATAAATCATGACAACTTTTACCTTTTTTCATGGATCGTACAAGTTACGATTAATTATTTGGTTAATCGTTCGAAAGATTAAACAGTTAAGCGGTTAGTAAAATCTTGAAAAAATTGACATCCTTTATTAAGTAAAAAAAATATAATATATTATATGAGTGTTAAGGAAATTTTGTGTTTGTTATAAAAAAATTGTTTATGAAAGGCGCAAATTTTATGTTTGAATATTATGGCATTTGTCATTATTCCATTCTTCTGAATTTATGTCATACAAATGTTTCACCGTATTTGATATGCGGTTGTTTTTTTTATCGAACAGTTACGTACTTCAGCACTGCATCGGCACTACAAACAATCTTTACTGATACGTACAGTACGTTTCGTAATGATAGTTAAGATGAACACAGTCATAACTATCAGTTTTTTTTTATTTTGTGAGTTTTAAATTGTCAAAGGTATATTCTGAAATGTTATATTCAGATAATTCCAAGTGAAATTTATCACGCTTTGAAAAAGAAAATGCGTCTGAATGAAATCGTAGAATTTACAATTTAGTCAAGATAAATGTTGCAAGGCCACCCAAATTTTCCTGTCTTATTGCTGTAATCTTATCTAGCGTTAAATGTCAATATAACGTTAAAAATATTTCTAAATGTAGATTTTAAACTCCCTGTAATTTTAAGTTAGGAGTGTGATGCAGTTCATCCTAACTGAAAAGAATTCAATTCTTTTAATTTGTGTTGATGTAAGACCGTTTCACTAAGGCCCTCACAAGCCATTATTTTCTAAGCATTTTTGTTTTTGCTTTGGTTTCAACGCTTTACCTTATCTTCAAAATAGAGATATTTTATTCAGTTTTTTAAACATTTTACGAATAAAATATCGTTTTTAAACATAGTAAAAACAGAAAAATTGAGTTACATTGATTTCAGTTATAAAGTTTTCCAGAATTACAAGGTAAACATCTTCGATATTTTGCTTTTAAGTGCTAAGTGAGGTAAAGATGAAAATTCATTTAAGCTTATTTTATATCAAGTTGACTGTTTTATTATGCTTCCCGAAGGGCGAGCATATAGTTGCCACTTTGTCCGTCCGTCCGTCCCGTTCGTCCGTCCGTTCGTTCGTCCGTCCGTCATAATTTTGTCCGGAGCATAACACAAAAACTATGAGAGATATCCAGACCAAACTTCATAGGTAGTAAGATCTCATTAAGGAGCAGTGCAGTGCACAAGAACCATAAGTCTTGCTTTATTAATTTTTGAGTTATTGCTTTTTGAAATTTCTCATAATTATTTTTTGTCCGGGGCATATCTCACAAAGTATAAGAGATATCAAATTGAAACTTTATAAGTAGATAGATCTCATTGATGAGCAGTGCAGTGCACAACAATCATAACTCTTGATTTATTATTTTTTGAGTTATAATATTGCCTTTTGAAATTTCTCATACTTATTTTTTGTCCGGGGCATATCTCACAAAGTATAAGAGTTATCAACTTGAAACTTTATAAGTAGATAGATCTCATTGATGAGCAGTACAGTGCACAAGAACCATAACTCTTGATTTATTTATTTTTGAGTTATTGCTCTTTGAAATTTCTCATACTTATTTTTTGTCCGGGGCATATCTCACAAAGTATAAGAGATCTCTATGAGGAGAAGTGCAGCGTGCAAGAACCGTAACTCTATTTTGCATAATTTAGGAGTTATTGCCCTTTGTTATTTTTCATACTTTAAAAAAAAATACATATTAAACCATAGCCCTTTTGGAATTGGCATTTATTCGGGGAGCATCCATCGGTTCTACCGATTTCTTGTTCATGAAGTGATGAGTGTTACGGGGATGAGGTGGAAATATAAACTGGTACTATGTTTGTAATCACATTTCAGTAGTTCTCAACTTTCTGTGTAACCTTTGCGTTTTATTCTCCATAGTCAATTTGGTTTTGTTTTTTTGGTCAGACTAAAAAGAGTGATTTGAAATGATTGCTTCCTTGCTTGATAGACCCATATAATTTTGCAAGATTTGACATTATTACTTGTCACATCTTTTAAAAACTGTTAGTCTGTTTTATATTCTCCATATTTAGTCATAAGGTACATGTAGTTATTTTATAAACAGATCACATAAACGAGGGTTAAAGAAAAGTCCATTTCTCCCCATTACTTAAAGCGCAAACAACATGTCAGAATTATAAGAACACCCCTTTACAAGGTAGTCATATGATTATATGGCATAAAAAACGAAGGCGAGATTCGGGTTACTTAGCATCCAAAAGATACTTTTTCTTTCTATAAAACATGAAAATCAGTTTAAAGGCAGCAAAGGAATTTCTTCAATTCCTTCCTAGTTTTTGTGTTCCCCGTGTAGTTCAGAGGAAATGGATTCAAAGTCGTTTCAGTTCTTTGATTTATATAAAGATGGTTAGCCGAAATGATCAGAAATACTAACTTTTTAACACAGGTCTTGCTGAATTACTGACACTCGCTTCCATATTTTGGAACTGGAACAAATATGCTTGAGTACTCTTTCAAGTGATACATCGAAAGTTCTCCTTAGACAATTGAGACAAATCATGAGGAAATGAGAAGTTATTACGGCACAAGGAAAAGCACTGTGTTGACAAGGCTGAAAATATAGACCAAGTTGCCCTGATTTTAGAATTGTTATTTCAAAATGTGCTCAGTGAAATGAATAGCAGAATGACAATAACAAGAATTATTTGTTGCTGTGCATTTTTATCAGAAATATGTTTATGAAGACTTAATAGAGGCAGTCTTTTTTGCCCCCAAAGGATATTTTGATGTTGGTATGGTGACTAATGAAGTAATACTTAAAATTTGGTCTAGCCATAGTTTAGAGAACTTGTTATTGTACGAGTGTGCACTGTATCTATTTCAGGCAGCAATCCAGGGACAAAACTCAAAGAATCTGTGTTGCCTGTGTTGTAAATCAGGTCCTATATCAGCCGTGTTTCGTGTAGACAGAGCCGGATACGTGCCTGGGGATACTATATATCTGAATGCAGAAATTAGTAATAACTCTTCCAGGAGAATGTGTGCATCAAGGGTAAAACTGATTATGGTAAGTTAAGGGGAGAGAACTGTACCTAGTTCTTTTATAACCCAATACAAGAAAAGAATAAACATGTGAGAAATTCATTTTAAAAAGTCATCAGACGCTTATATCAGCTTTTAAATGTCGAGTTAATTTTACACTGAATTTGTCACTTGTTATAACTGATATCGCCGTTTTGTAAATGCTTCTAGTTCACGGCATATCATGCAACGACCAAAACAAAGACCGTGTCGAACTGTGTAGCTTCGATTTCGAGAGGCGAGATAGAGCCACATGGAAGTGACATGTGGTCAGGTGTGCCAATGACAGTTCCCCCCATTCCTCCATCATATCTTGTCGGCTGCAGTATAATTGATATCAGGTACATCCTTCAGGTAGGGAAATAAACAATATCGATTCACAGAATATTACGTACCGTGACATCCACAGAATAATAATAACTCAAGCTGTTTCTTCTTTTCAAAAGACGTCATCAGTTAACACTATGAAGAGTGTATCTTGATCAGACAGCTAAGTACTTAACATGGCAATCGATATATTATTATATAGAATGGAATATAATGATTGTAAAACATAATATTGTTCGGGCATTGTTGTTTCTGCACTGAAATTTCATTAGCAATTTTCTTTTCCTGCAGCTAGAAGTAGATCCTTCTGGGCCTGGGTTTGACCTTGAAGTTCCACTTGAAATAATTGTCGGAACTATACCACTGCGCCAGGTTGTTCAGAGGTTATACCCACAATGGCAGCCACAGCAGCCGTCGGCACCAAGTTCGTCTGCTCTGGCCGGCTCCATTCCTTCAGATCTCCGTAAATACAAATATAACGTTTTTTATTTTCTGGCTGACATTTATTGTTTTTTTTTTCATATCTTAAAACAACAAAGTAATGAGAAAACCAAAGTCTGATAGCTTGCGATGCAGTTAAATGCTCTGTATTCATTAAAGTGTTTGAAGAAGTAATTGTGTAACCTGATGTAACTTTTGTGTTTTTCCCCCTTTTTTGGAGCAGCTTACAACATTTGAAAATCTGATTTTGTCTTTATTTCACTCTGATACTTGGATTGTTTCTTTTAATATCCTTCTTGAGTATTAAATATTTCTTCTAAAGCCCTGATTACATGTGATCATGTGTAGTACCTGAGTTTTGCCGAACAATTACTAACATCCATGTATGTTGATAGTTTTTTGTTCGAGGTTTCTTGCCTAGAAGGCAACTATGCATATTATACTTAATTATGACAATACATGTAAGTTTGCTCAAACATCTGGGGCAGAAAAAGACCAAAAACTAATTTTTGGCACACTTCTAGTACATGTATTACTCGATTATAACTTGATTCAAATAAAAGATTAGTGTCAAAAAATTACTCATCATCTTGCTAGTTTACTAATTAGTTTAACCTACACAATGTAACAATCACTTAAATATTTCAGCTCCGCCTTCTTACGCAGAATGCGTGTTTGGAAAGGTCTCTGTAGGGGACGACGAAGACGACAATGAACATATGGGCGGGGACAAAAACTTCGCTCCAAGTTACACGTACTATGATTGGTCCAAATCTGCGTTTAAGTAGTATCAAAGGAGGCGTGTCTACTTATTTGTTCAGTTACATCAGTATAGATGATATAATGACAACCAGTATGGTACAGTTGACTACATGGAAGCGGTTGTACATAAACACATGAACAAGCTGTTCTGCAACTTAAGTCCCTGTCAGGACAGTGAAGAAACATTCACATCTGTCAGGACAATCAATAAACATTCATACCTGTCAGGACAATGAAGAAACATTCACATCTGTCAGGACATTGGAGAAACGATCACAGACCTCTCAGACTCTTCTGTCAAGCTGAATGTAATTTTAAATCTTTTCTCCTCAGCACGGATGCGTGTTCATGTTTATGTTTTATGATTTCATTGAGGGTAAATAACTATCAAGTCTGTATTAAGTAAATGATTCGTGTCTGTTGTATGTACTGCACTTAATGTACGGTCTTATATGATCGCATTATCTATACAGAACTCAACGAACCCGCATATTGGATTTAAACAAGATTAAATTTAAAAGTATTAACATGTATATTTAAAGAATTTTGATGAATGGATCGTACGTCATAATCTGTTTAGTTCTTTTAGATTGCCTTCTGCTTGTTAGTAATATTTTGAAAAATACACAACTTTCATTTAAAACAGAGTTTGTTCCTTCGTGTGGTCATGTTTCATTTTCATTAGATATTGGCTCAAACAATGACAGTGATTATTATTAAATAGACTATGTCATTTTTTTTATAAAATGAAATCGCTAAAAGATTTTACTGTTACAAGACAAAATCAAAATATTACGGCGAATACAAGCCCATTCCTATTCTTTAAAAGGATTTGTAATACTACTGGTGGAAGTAATATGACGTATAAAAATAAATGAAAAATACAGATATGGTAACAAAATACTGTTATTCTGTAGCAGACGTACACATGGAGAATGAGATTACTCACAAGCATTTAGTTTACCGCATTTATTTCGTACACATGTATTTTTATAAACCCTGCCTTGGAATGTAAAGCAAGGGAAATTATACAAATACCGGTATTTGCCTCAATTGCTTAAGCGATTTTACAAATCTTATATTGTAGGTACCAATTACGAGATCAGTGAATTAATTTCGAATTCTTTACGCTCTTTACGTAATTGTTTTATTAGAAATTGCTGAAAGTCTTGCTGTTTGCATTGCATTGCTTTTCGCTAATCTCTTTGATTTAATTATCTAGTAAGATGCGTTTGAAATGAAAAAAAAAAAACAGACATAAAAGAAACAGTAAAATAAGTGCTTAGAATACCACCATATTTGTTTTCGTTATCAATATACAGTTTTGTCTACTTCTCATTCCGATATATTATTACAATTTTAATATATTCTCAAAGTTGATGAAAAGTTTTTGACAAACAAAAAACCCTAAAAGAAATGGGGTACTCTTTGTCCAATTTTAATGGTTTAAAAAGAACAGTAAAAAAATATGGGAAACTGTACATTTAGATATATGATAATAACACATATATTGATTTACATTTAAATCCATCTGTGAATTGCTTTATTTACCCCATATCGACAAAAATCAATCAAGAATGTTTAAGTGTTGTGTTTGTTTGTACAAGAGACTCTTATATACAGTGGATACTAACTAGAAATCTACATAGAATTTTAGCTTCAAAGTCGTTATTGTATGAGATCAAAATTGTAGGTGAAAAAATGTTCTTTTTGTCATGAAACAAAAGAAAGCTTAGTTATTTTTTCTGACATTGTTGTAAAATCAAGCCAGTTTTATCTTTTATCTTAAACAAATGTGCTTAAATACAGCACACAGTGGAAAGAGATTGTTTGTCTGTCATATAAGGTACTAACAATTATGACTACAATGTGGATATTGTATTTTTAGAATTTAAGAGATAAATTTTTTCTTTGTCAAAGGAACAAAATAAAACCTACAGTAAATGATTTAGAAAATAGCTTCAGATTAGCTTGAGATATATATTAATCTACAGAAAGTTAACATATAGCATATTGAACAGGTGTAAGATCAATCATTTCTTAATTTTGATCTTCAAAAAAGTTTACTCTGTAATATATTTTAATGCATCATTAAACCATAATTGAAATCAAACATACATGTTTTTCAGTCTTCATTTACCTTCATTTTTCTCCATCATCTTCTTTTCTGCTAATAAATTGCTATGTACACTTCCAGGACCCTATGCTTTATTTTGGTATTTTGACTAATCTCACCCATAAATATACATGTTTGGTAGAGATGTGTTTTGAAAAAGAGCAGTTTGTTTCATTCTTGCAATAAACCCCTGTATTTCAACCGATATATGTATGTTTTCGTATAAAATTATGTTGTATAATACATTTTTGGTAATGTGATGGTGGTCAAAAATCCATTTCTCTGAAAACTAAGATATTTGTTGGATGCCGTTGACCCGCACATACTATGTTACTGGGAACTAAATGGGATAACCTACAAGAGTCTGAAAAGAAAGAAAGAAAAAAAGAAGAACAGCGTGTCTAAGCGTCTGAGAAGCGCAGCGAGACTAAGAAATGGCGCGAGTCTTAAAATGTACTGTCTAAATAAATAAAAAGAATGACAGAACAATCACCATGGTTGTGATTTTTGTGAAGTTGAAAAGACTTTGTGTATTTAAGACAAATCTGAATGAATTAAAAGTGCATTTTACCTGAAGCATGTTGTAAAAGGCTTGAGTGGGCTAAAATTTACTGTTACCATTAATTAGTATTACCTCAACAGGTTCCAAACGTGATGATGTTGATTTCAATTTAACTTACAGAAACAGAAGAGCTACACCAGAAGGTTAACACGCATTTTTGCCTGACGAGACCCTCTCAAACATAAGTAAATAAACTGATTCGAACAAAAATCTAAACAGAGATGTTTCAGAGAGGCCAACCATCTGAAAGTATGTCATACATGCTCGCCGCAAAAAGCCACCAGACATACCAGTTGATGTCCCAATATTGAACAAAACTAAAAGACCACCACAGTAGATGGGAACATGAGCTTGGGAACTGAATTGATCTAATGTAATATTAAGCACAAGTGCTTGTGGCAAGTTATTAATTTTGTTTTGCTCTGTCGCTGCCTTTCATTGTCAAAGAACTGAAATAAACACACTTATTCTGTTATTCTGTTATGTTTATATTTGTTTTTGTTATCTTGATCACTTATGTCGTTTATTGTGCATGCTTCATGCCATATGAAATACATTTTTTCATACAATTTATATTCTTTACAGAATCTAAAGTAAAAACTTCGTACTTTTTCATTCACTCATGACTTAGTGCTGTTGCAAGTTAGTACTTTCGCTGCCGAGTTAGGTAAGTACTAAGTTTCGTATTTGATATGGCTATATAAATGATAAATTTATTTCATGTGGCCGGTGCTTTTACAGCATAACAAATAGCCTTGTTGTCATTGTAAGAGTTTTAATCAAGGTAGATTAGTGACATGTTTTGGTGGATGTAGTTTAGAAGTATACTTTACGGTTAGATTTCACTAACTGTTGTGTAACAAAGTGTTGTTACTGTCTCTTTCTTGTATGTTTTGTTCTTTGTCCTTGGATTTGTATATTGAATGCTCTATAGATATATCCAGTAATCATTCAACAGCCGTTTATTTACCTTTTCATTCCAGTATCATTCATACTCATTTATTTCTAAGATTTAATCATACTACGTTATATTTGCCTGACGGGCCTCACAGTCGAGTACAATACATTCCCGCACTTTCACTGCATTTGCATGAGCACTTGTATGTTTGAAAGCAAGGAGGTAATGCTGATACAGCTCTGCTGTGTTATTTCATTATTTTCTTCCTAGCCTTTGCCGGCCTAAAGACCCTAAAACTACAGTCTCTAAATGAATGAACCTTCTACGACACAGGCAAGTGAAAGTTATGTAGCGAAAACTACATTAAGCATGGCCATTCAGAGAGCGAGCACTTCCATTTCTAGCAGCTGTGATCTAAAGCTTGGAAGCACATTATAAAAGTCTACAGCAGTATGTCACTCTGTAGATGTCGCGCATCAGGTTGAAGGCTTATTAATGTTAACATACGCGTATATCTTTATTCAGACACCGTTTATTCACTGTTCTCATCAAGCATAGTATATGCTCAAAACTTTCCTGTGTACACTTTGCAAAAAGCAGTATTCTACTAACAGTAGAGTTATGATTTACATGCGAACGACACAGTCATAGTCATTCAAGAAAAGTAAAGTATGTATATGATTACTTCTGTTTTTGACCATTATTACATGTACAAGAATGATTCTAATAACATTGTTGTTACAACTTTGTATAAAGACATTATTATAAACTGTCATTATGAATGGCCGAAATCGGGCTTCTGATAATAAGAAATTATTGAAATGAATGCAAAAAGACATTATTTCTATCCTTATAATATATTTAAGTTGAATAAAATTTATTACAAATTTGATAATTCAACGAGGCCATGACGATTTCAATGACCTCGTAAATGCTGTTTTAAGTTAGAATTTGCTAATACAAACTATTTTTTATGTGTATTCTTGCTAATGGGGTATCAGACGGACAGAAATACAGTGTAAGAGGGCGAGGTTTAGGCGGAGCTGAAGTCTGCTTTAAGCAAAACACTTTGAAGTCGCTTAAAAGTACTATGCTTGTCTGACGCTTGTATACTCGTTTGAAGACTATCGTTGCAGAACATTCAATTGAATAATATTGGATAAATTTGCATATCTGAACATTATAACGCAGTGCTGGCTCTGGAACTTAAAGAAAACGAATATATTCAAACTCACAGAAAGTGTTTGTTTGTTGTCAGGAATTTTGAATACGCACTTCTCAATCTGCTGATGCACCACCGGCAAATAACCTGCAATAGTTTACTTGTAACATATACCTATCCTTCAATACTCTTTCGAAGGTTGCACTGAAAAAAAACAGTACTGCACTAATACAACCAAGCTTAAATACAGGGTCAAGGTCAGGCGTCAGGGCGTTTTGTCGTCCATGGAATATGTTCTGTAATATCCCTTAATTTTATGACAACCAAGCAATCTTAAAACTGGAAACATAAAGAAAGTTTCTTGGCGATGCAGCTGAAATTACAGGAAAATATAGGCAAGGTGACAAAATGTTGTATATTTGAACATATTTAATAATGATTATAAGAAAATGAACTAGTATGTGTATTATAAAGACAACATAATTAAACTTGAGTAGTGAACAAATATATCTGTAAAAATGTGTGAGCAATAGAGCTAGCTTTTGCTGCAGAACATGCATAGCACGATTCGATGTTATACAAATTAAGTCATTCTCGTTACGTTATAAAAGTTCATTCATACATAGAAAAGGCAAATGTGCAAGTTAGCCTTTGAAAGGTCAACAAGTATTACAGTTGAATTTACGTTCTTCAAGATATTTATTTAATCTGGTGCATATTGAGTTGATTATGAAAATACATGTTAACAATCATTTCTTTTAGATACAGTTCCATAAAACAATTCACCTTTTCGCATTAATTTCCTGAAGATTTTCTCTTCAATAATAGTTTCAAATACAAAAGGAAAGAAGTTATACAGACGACTGCAGGCAACACTGACTTGTCTATCGTTAGTTGACCTTTCATGTTGATGTGAGTAAGTCGACGTAACACAGAGGTCAGTATTGTATGTCTTCGACAAAACTTTTTCCGTGCATTTTGGCACTGGCAGAAAGAAGTGTTCAAATGGACTGAACACTAAAGGGTAAACCTCTTTCTTGGCAAAAATATACGTCGAACTATACATAGGAATCTCATCCCAAATATGAGTTGCATTTTCTGTGAAGAAGAAGATGTCAACATAAGGCCACTTCAGGTTTTTTGCACATTGTTTAGATTCTGTGTGTCCAGTGTCTGTGTTTACTGGTTTATTATCACATTTTTTGTAAAATTTCCATTGCCTATTATTTGGTGCATCAATAACAAAGGAAGTCAAATTTCCGAGTAGCATCTTTAGTCTTGCTTTCTCAGATGTGTTAATAAGCACGTCAAGATCATCGTCCCAAGGAATCAAACCAAAATGTCTGAAAGAGCCAAGCAATGATCCTCCATACAATATAAACGTCAAATTATTCTTTTCACAGACAGTTTTAAACACACCTAATACTTCAACAAATTCTTGATAATCGGAAGCCGAAATTCTCTGTTTGAAAGCTTTATATCGGGATTTATTTGACTGTTCTAATAAGCTTCTGCTTCCCCAGGAGAGAGGTCGGAGAGACGCTTGATAAAGTATTGACAGTCCATACTTCATTTCATAAAACATAGACATCGTATTCTCTATTTCTGCGGATCCCAAGTAATAGCGTGCAAACTGGTTGATATTTGGATAGGTTTGATTAATTTGTGCTTCGGCGCCTCTGTGATAGGTTTCGATCCGATCGAAATGACTTGCAGTCGATGCAAGAAAGACAAACACGCATGTTAACAGTACCAAATAAATAAATAATAAAATTTTCAGGCAGTGTATAATAACAGGCATTTCTGTTTTAAAGCCAAATGTTTACCATTTGAAAATGTAAAACTACTTCAATAAAAAAAGAACTGTTTTAAAATTAGCGGTTTAGATTTATCCAGATATAGTAAGAGAAAAATGACAAAACTCATCTTGAATGTTCGTCATGAATCTTATAAAAAGTTTTCTATTAATTATAATATATTGAGCAAGAGTGGTATATATAAAATGATATTTTGGAATATCTTTTCGGTTTGGTTGAGTTTCGATTCTTTGAGAATGTCTCTAGAATGTATGGTCTAAAACTGTTTATTTTACATCGACTGGAAAACAAGTTCTTGCAGCTATTGGCCCCGCTCGATGACTGATTCTCGGATTCAAACCAGTACTCGCACCAAAAGTGTGGATTGCGGAATGTCAGTAGAGAATCTAATCGCTCATTGGATTCGAACCAGCGACTGCGGATCTTGTGGTCAACCCCTCGACTACTTAGTATAGGGATCGTTCGAAATATATTGGCGTTTGTAGATATGCATCACAACATGGCCCTAGGTCACTCGAATATCATTCCACCATGTTTTACATGTATTATGCTACGTGTCAGAAGGGATTGCACATGAAGCATAAGCGCTTCGTCTTATGTTTTTCACAACTTTGGTTAATTTCTGTCATGATGTAACCAGTTGCATGTTTTCACGTTTCAATGCAGTTTCCTTCGGGATACACCTTAGAAAAATGTACTAGCTTGTAACACTACAATATGTTTTTTTTCTAAATAGAATCAAAAATTTAATAACAATTGTTAGTATAATTATATTTAACAAAACGCACTAAGTTCTTGCTCAGTATATTGTATAAGTGTTTTTATTTTGTTTTTCAAGCTAATAAAATTCTCTGTCATATATTTTCTTTGATTTTGAAAAGTCGTTCACTGCCTCACAATGTAGAAGCAACATCCTCCTTGTACTCCAGACATTACTGAATAGGCGATTAATAGTAAATATTTCCGTTGTAAAAGTCGGTTAAGTCATTTTTCAGAATTATCCCAATTAAAAAAGTAAATGTTTTTTTTAATTATTATTTTAAGCTAAGTAAACTTACAACATATGGTCCTAAAAGGCGTCATTTTGCCGTTAAAATTCCGAAAAATTAATATTTAAGATCCTTCTAAATTTTTCTCGTTACTTTATTAACATGTTTTTATTCTCTCTCTTGTCAAATATTTCCGTTTTTGCATTGCATATATCACTATCTTTATCCTTAAACATTCGCCTCCATGTTCATATATGAATCCATTACTCCTAATGTAATGGTTCTTCTAATATTGTTACAAGTTATCTAATTATGATGCGGTCTATCATTCAAATAAAACAGAAGCACTGTTATCTTCATATAGCGATTGTACGCCATTAATGCACAGCACAAATTCAATTACTGCAGAAAAGTCAGCCCGGACACTTTTAGACATTATTTCCTCTTGTTGCATTTCGGTGGAACAGCTGTACTGGTATTATTGGATGAAATATAGAGTGCCAATAGCGGCTCCCTTGACAGCAAGAGTTATTGAATATCAGTGGGATAGCGTGAGTGTTCCTCATCTTAGCGAGTGACTGCTGCAAATTCGGGATAGTCGATAACCAGACGAGTCCCTGCTGACCGGGGGCTTTTGTTACTATTGATAATAATTCCTTAAGTTTCCTTTATTGTGGATTTAGCTGGAAAATTAATATGTGCAGTTTGTATTTTTTGTATGTTTTAAGCGCATATATACGAGGAAAAAACGTATCTTTTGTATTGTACGTATTTGTTACGTTATGGCTGACAAAACGTCCTGTGAATGTTACAAGATTTTTTCATACAAGTTTGTATTTGATTGGGTTAATCTAGACTTCAACACCCTCAACGCAGGCAGAGTTCAAACAGGTGGGAAGTTAATCTTTCCATCCGGTTACTGGAAAAAGACAAGTACTGGACACACATCAGGTGCTCGTAACTATGGCCTTGCATTAAATTGTGTTCAATCAATTTGCAGAACCATGTGTCTCATGACGTATAAAATTTACTAAAAAAATGAAAACAGCTTTATTTCAAGATACATGTTACAAATTTTGAAAATCCATGCAAAATCGCGTATCAAATAACAAACCGGTTAGCAAAAGTTACTACATGTATATATTCTCACTCAGTACGACTGTATAGAGTGTACATGTCACTGAATCCAGATCACTACGTAGACACTTTTTAAATGTAAAATACAAAACACTAATGAAACATTGATAGACTGCAAAGTACACATACCTCTATACTAAGTGGATAGTCAAACACAAGTTTCACATAATTCCACATAATACACATATAAGTCTGTTAACATGAACCAAAAATCGAACAAGAAGACAAGATTCAAATATTCAAAATATTTGTATGCCACTGTAGGATGTTGGAGTGTATGAACCTGGCTAGGTTAGTATTCACCGAGACTGTAAGCTGAGGTAAATGTCATATTGCCAGGTCCATGATTTGAGACTGTCTCTGTTATCATCATACAGTCACAGTTTTATATCATATCACTTCACAGATAAACAGAAAGTAACGAAATGTAAGATGTTTTACTCAGCAAATAGTTAATATATCACGGCAACCCTTTAAGTGTTTTATATCTAGTCTTCCGTTTGAGAGGTGGAATTCAGGGGTAACCTGGTGCTGACATATAGTAAACACATGCGTAGCACGATGACGCAATCTTTGTTAACGTCAATATCGCTTGTAACGGACCGATCGTAATTCAAAAAGTTTAAATGTCATTTAATAAAGTGAAATATATGTCCCGTTTAAAACACCATCTTCAAAAAATAGTTCATTAACACTTGGTACGCCATTAACATTACATATTGTCTATACGAACATCTCCAAAAACATAGTGAAAAGTCATCAACACGTTTTTAGTGGATTAACCTGTCAATTAAAACATTCCAAATGTTTTATACAAACGTTTGGGTTTATGTTTTTCTCGGAAGTGGAAAGCCTAGACTACGAGTAAAATCCCCATAGAAATATCCCAACAGTCATGAGGAATATTGCATTTACGTTGACAAACCATTTCCATTTCGGTTTTTCGTCTATCGATGTGAGAAGCCTTTGTTGTTCTTTATGTTCCTCCTCTGTTACGTCTTGCGGGGGCTTCGGAGATTCATATCCACATATCAGGTACAACACACGACGCCAGGTTGGTAGCTCTCCTAAAAAGTTAAATATCCGAGATATCTACTAAAACGTAAATGCAAGACAAATCACATATCTGTGAATACTTGCCACATTTTTAGTTTGACGCTTTTACATCTTTAGAAAATCAATATAATAATAATAATAGTAGTAATAATAAAAAATAATAATAATCCAAAATAAAAAATAAGCACAAAAATGAAACAAAGCTCCCGGGCTATTTGTTTACGTCTCTGCACAATTCTGCCTGTGTTCATTTTGTGGATACTTACTATGTTCAGTCTTGACATGTGTTTGTGCATACTCAAAGGCTTTCTTTTTAAAATCAATTTCATCCTCAAACGGCACGCGCTCCACAGAGCTATGTCGACTCCACCAGGTTAAACGATGTAACTGTAAAGTAATGCGCAGCTTTAGAAAAAGACTAGGGTGCTTCGGGTGCCTTACATGAGCAAATAAATCTCTTTAAAATGATAACATTACCCAAACTATAATTTATGAACATATAGGAGCAAAGATTCCAATATAAATGCATTTAGCACGCATGATTGTTTTCCTACAGACTAGTCTACTGTTAAAATATCATATAAGTTGACCTATACAGAACAAGAATTGAGAGCAGTTTTGGGTGAACAAAGGGAACTACAGTTCTGTTAATTTCAGTTTAAGAATCTGCATGAACGTGCCTTTTAAGTCGAGTTAAGATTTTGCATAACTACAAGGAGGCGTAAAGCGTTTTCAGTAATATAAAGAAATAAATCAATATGATATGTTGATCTTATTGATTTAATACTTGACGCCCGATAGTGGTATGTCCGGTAAAGAACCTACGTGATCCTCTTTTATTGGTGCTGTTGCCAAAGAGACGAGAAATGTTGTGAACAAGCTAATGAAGAAAAGAATGATTGTAAAGTGAAGGAAGTGAACTTTGGAGATGATAAGCGGCCTGTTGTCTGGTTCCCCGCATCCTGGACTTCCGTATCCGAAATCTAGTCCCATCCGAATCAATCCCACAAGCAGTCCAATCATAAGTCCCCAGAAAGCTCCCTTTAAGAGATCAAAAATATGTTCTGTTTTATATCAATGCATATAGCTGTTGTACTTAAAATGTTTGACTGACACCTTGGCAATAAGTATTTATTGATTCAACAGCATTTACATTTAGTAGATTCCAGTAAAGAAAATGTAGGGTATGCCCCTTTATATTTAATTTGAATTTAGTGAATACGTGTTTCAAACTATACTTTTGAAATGCAAACAATCTATGTATTGAAATTTGAACAGTATACCACTTCATTTGTCCTCTTCCAAAGAATAGCCAGTAGATACAACGATAGAACAGGCGGGGCTAGATAACCCGTGACGGACTGTATGTAGTTAAAGAGTTGTCCCCCTTGGGAAACCTGCAGCACGGGAACCCAAACAACGCTGATAGCAACAAGAATCAACACAAATATTCTGAAAAAAAAGAAAAAAAAAGAATCTTTATTCATTACTATTTCATTCTGCTGTTCTTTAGTTTTAGTTCGTACTTTTTATTCAAACAGGCTGGTCGAAGTCACTCTAGACACAAATGTTTATTTGAAGGATTATTCTGCTTTCTGTCTTTCATTTACGTTTTAAGCAATTCAGTTGCAAACCGTTTTTATTGTTATTTTAAACCATGATTACAATTGTTCATATGTTTTATTCCCTTGAAATGGTTTCCCAATTTAAACCAATCTACCTTGTGCTGCTGTTTCTCTTTCTTTGTTTCTATGCATTTCGGCCAAGAACTATAAGTTACTCCGTCATAACATCTATGCTCAAGGTCTTTTTTTTAAATTTCATTTTACTAAAGCAGTTATTTAAAGTTCAAATAAGATGTTCTATCTTTTCAGTAAATGGCAAGACGAAAAAAGTGTTTACCTGCCGACTACCAGAAGTTCACCGTCGGAGGCCGCTGGTCGCAGTCTGTGCCATATATCTATTGTAAAGATGGTACTCGAACTGTTGAACACGGAAGTCAGGGAACTCATTAATGCTGCCATCATTGCAGCCAGCATGAGACCTTTAAGACCTGGAAATGATAGAAATGTTAAAGACCTAAAACGAGGTTAGTGTTACAATTTTTTCAAGTGTTCCATCACTTTAATATCCTAATCTGTAAATTCATATGCTGATGAATGTTTTAAGATCAAATTATACGACTAGTTTTGCTTACATATCAATTTGAAAAAAGTTGAATATTGAAAATAGTAAAGTTGTGTCTCATTTTCATTTTTAGATTTGTTCGATACTACTAAAGCTCATTAAAGCATGCAAAACAACATGGCCGGATCATTAACAAACAGAAAATTATAGATAGCCGTATCTGTCTCGATTCCTCAAAATTAATTCTTACCAAGTGGCATAAGTTCGATGACAAGCTTTGGATAAGCAATGTTTGTACAGCCGGCTTCGTTGTCGCAGACTGCCTTACAGATCTGTGGGTCTACGCATGCCACCTGATCTGTCGAAAAGTGTCAAAATATTGTACAATGCATCAGTATAAAATAAATGTTGGTAATGATGCTAATACTAGTATAAGAACTGAGGCACATGATAATGATGTAATTTAAGTAGTTATATGTTATTTTGTTATGACATCTTGAGTAGAAGTTTTCAAAAGTCGCTTAAACTGTTATTGTTTCTAGGACGATATATATCAACAGCTACTTTGAAAAAAAAACAGGCCAATATAGTATGTAAGTACACAGTATTTATCAAGTAAAGTTAAAAGCTATTACTTAAAGTTAAAAGCTATCAAAAGATGAAGCATTTTCCTTTAATAAAAACTAAAGCAATATATATGTGATACGACAAAAAGAAAAACCGAAGCATCTTTTAGATTTAACCCTTACTATGCTAAATATCTGAAATGCACTTGTCCATCAGTCAATTTGGACAGATCCATTAATTTTTTTATTGGGGTGCTTATAGCAATTTAACTGACTAAATTGCGAATAGTGCAGACCATGATCAGACTGCATGGATGTGCCGGCTGATCTTGGTCTACACTGGTCGCAAAGGCGGAGCATGGTAAGGGTTAAACACAAATTGTGCTTTTGTCCTGAACCATGTTGCAGACATGTTGCTAAATCGAGAAAAGAGTGTCATGTTTTATGTTAGTTACCTGTGAACAGAACTCGGCTAATCATTCCTGGGAAGACTGTTGTAAACAGTGGAAGAATCTTGAGATATGCCGCTAGAATAGATCCTCCTTTGACATGGTGCATGTTCTTGGCGGCTAGAGACCGCTGTACCAGTACCTGGAATATCATAAGTAATATTTACCCGACACTGACAAAAGCTGAGAATAATTTGGATAAGTTGTTGGATGTTTGGAAAAAAATCAGTCCAACTGCCTCTCACTGATGAACATAGTGATATAAAAACGCAATTTACTCCACTTAACTATAACAATGATTTTGTTTTGTACGCTAAACTTACAATTCATTTTGCCAAACAGTGTGCGTTGATAATAAATAACAAATATAACTTGCACATATGAATGCACAAAGTCTTTACACAAGCACCCGGGTGATGTCGAAAAGCACTTATATATTAATATCTTTCTTTCCATAAATGAGCAATTAAAATCTTATTGCCTACATAACGACGAAGTATAATCGGAACTACCAAAACAGTTGTTATTGGTAAATTACGCTGAAAGAAAACTCTATCATCTGCCTCCGATAGGCTAAGATCAATAATCGATAAATTTTGGAATCGCCTCATGTGATATAAAGGGAAACAACTCGTAAATGGATTCTGCTTTTAACGCTGGTCCCACTTAGCAGAAGGAATTACGTTTCTTAACTTGACAATGACTTTGTTTCATGAGAGTTATCGCACTTCGGAAATTGAAAGACAGTATTCTTAACGTCCTCACGCGTAACTGAAATACTGCTGTTATCAGCTAAACAATGTTTTTATTGTTATTGTTTGTACGAATATGATGACAAATATAATCTGGGAACAACAGGTTGAATTAACAACATAGAGCCACTGCTAAACATGCAAAGAATCAGAAAACTAGAATTATTTCACGAATTTAAAGTTTCGTAAGAAAGATTAATAGGAATTAACTGCTTACAATTACTAAATTAGTTCGCGTCATAACTTCTAGAAATAAGAAAAAAAATCTGAAATGACAGAGTAAAATTCTACTTTACCTGGTCAGAGCAGAAGTACCAAACACTCAGTATAGTGATTCCGAACACGTTGCCTGGCCAAGGGAGATCACTCGTACTAGGATCACGAAGAAGATGAAATGCTTCATCGGTGGGTTTTCCACAGTCAGAATTGTTCACAAGGGCGCTTGGTATAGCCATAGGGTACTCTTTGTATAATTTGTTCATTCCGCCCACCTTTACAAAACCTGCGACAAAGAATATTTATTACAATATACACATACTGAAGTAGGAAAATGGGCCTACCTTTGCAAACGTTCATCTTGAGGAGCAAGTTGCCAAAAATAAAAACTTTCATGAGCCTTTCTATAACATCTGACTGGTTATATATATTTTGAAAACATTCGTGTAAATGCCAGTTGTCTTCCAACGCAGGCGAGCTTATAAAATGCTACTTAACTACACCAGGTATGTCACGTGATGATGATTGAAAGTAAATAAATAGAATATTAAATTTTTTCCAAAGTGTTTTCTTTTTTTTTTTTTTAAACTTCCAGACATCTTAAGTTGATGCAATTGTTATTATAACGAGTGAGATAGAAACAAATAATTTCCTAATAAAACGTTAAAACGTGCTGAAGTTTATCCTTGGTGGCAAAGATCTCTACTATATGTGCTAGATCACTACAAAATTGACTGAAATGCTACAAGAAAGACAATGATTAAACTTACTGATGATCATCAGAACTATGGCTCCACCGACCATGATGACTGTCTGCAGTGTGTCAGTATAAATGACAGCTTTAAGACCACCTGCAATGGCAAGTCAGGTGTAGGTACACATTTTACAGTTGACTTTAAAAGTAGCGGTAATCAGTTTGCATTTTTTGTTCTGCTAAAATATTTATATAACTCTTGCTGTGTTTATTGCAATCTATTTAAAAAAAAAATCAAGTGCCAGTGGTCAATTTTGTTTATTGTATATATATTCAGGGAGGAGTAGTAAAGATTAAATATATGAAATAAGATACGACTCACAAAACAAGAACCTATACCTGACACTGTGTATATTGCAGTTATGGCCAATAAAGCTATGATTCCAACATACATGTTCCAACCGACAGCTTGCTGTATAAATATTGAACCAGCATAGATATCCGCCTGAAAAAGAAATGCTAAAAGATAAAATATCTTTTTTTTTATTTATCTGGAAATTGTATTAAATTCAATTTTAAACAACAACAACAACAAAACAGATGAGCTGGAATTGATGGCTGCATAGGTTACGTTGCCCTTGGATGCAGCTCTTATTCCAAATCACTAACATTTTTTTCAAATAACACATTTAAGAGCACAATATGATGGACATTGTGATGCAACGTGAAATATTGTAAATCATGACAGCCAGGAAACTTACGGAAATTTTGGTGAAGACGTAAATCAGCAAGGATAAGACAGACATGTACACCTGAAGCCGCTGACCTCCAAACCGTTTCTTAAGATACTCCGGTAGAGTGTACACCTGAAAATCATAAACTGGTTTATAAGGCACTAATGGTAAAAACCATGCGCGTTGATCTTAAGCATAAGCGCTTCAAAATACAGATGTGCGTAGACCTTTTACATTAACAGATGTATTTTACATTCACAAAGCGAAGTCAACAAACGGGCAATGTGTGAAAACCTGCTCAAAATGTACACTGATTACGGAAGTAATTTTGCAGAGTTAAGTTTAATTTATACTTTCTCGTTTATCTCTGTTCTGACGAAGGCTATCCCAGCCTATTTAGATTGTTCTCATGCCATCACTTATGTAACCATTATGAAATGGTATACATTCACCACTCGGTGCTCCGAGGAAGTCTGACTTAAGCTATCTTTGTCCAAAGACAAGCCTCTAGCTTTGTTTGCAAAGTGTATAACTGTTCTTTTCGACAGGCACTAAAGCTCTAACCACTTGCCAAGACGATATTAGAAAGTCAAACTATCATTATATAACCAAAAGGCATACGCAAACATTTTGTATTATTTCTATTATGAGGCATTTTTAATGAAAAAAAAAAACTAAGAGGATTTTGCTGAACTTACCCCACTAGCAATATAAACAGGAACAAACAGCCAGGCCAGCAGTAAGAGACAAAACAGCCCCTGCAAATATAATGTCACATCTTGAAATCATATACTGGCAGAACTTTTCTTCTAATGTTCTATTTTTCGTAAAATGGTCAAGCGTCTCAACTACGTTTTAGATCTTTTTTATCTTTATCGGAAGTGCCATAAATATATAATCCAATAGTGAAAGGACAGAGTTTAATGTTTCGAAATGAAAATAATGCATCAACTTTCTCATAGTTTAGTTTTATGTCTGATTCAATTTGAATACTAAAATAATTACCATTTTACAACCTTTTACCGGCGCCAAAGAGCTACAGAGACGTTGCAGTTATTGCTGTCATTTCTGTATGCAGACATTGACCACTGTAAGGAATGTATTCATAGATATATTTTAAACAAAATCAGTGAACAACTTCATATATTATCATTTTACTTTCACTAACATTCAGTTCGTAGCTGGCCACAGCTATCCCGGATGCAGCTCCTGTCCCTGCAAGTCCCACAAAGCTCCCACTTCCTATGTTACTAGAAAACAGGGACGCACCGATCTGAAAGTCAAATAACAAAAATAAGGACACAGTCAACGCTGGCAAAAAAATATATTTCAAGAAGCTGTTTCAATTTGATAAGTTGAAAAGATTAAATCCAGTAAAGTGACATTACACGTATAAAACATTAAACTGTTCCGGTTAAAAGTCTCTGTTTTGTAAGCTGATTGATATAAGCTGTTTATGAAATACGCTTCATCAACTGGTTTATTCTTTCTATAAAATCCTTTCTAAGCCAATGTTTCTAAGAAAGCTTCGTAAAAAATAACTTTTGGTCGGTACATGTTTAAACAAGCAACATCAGTAGACTAGTTACAATATGCAAAAGTAACGACATGCGGTTTGTCTATAATGTTGGTATCTGGATATTCTGCTAGCCTTTGAGTTCTACAAATACCTACCGCAAACCAGAGCATATCTCTGCCAGCCAAGAAGTAGCCGCTGACACTTGACCTTTGGGTCCGCCATGTTGCCTAAAAATGAAAAAAAAATATCATGTTCTGTTTAGCGACTTCCTCTGTAAAAGTCATTGATTTCACAAGATGAGAAGAAATCTTTTGGAAGAAAATACAGATGTATGAGTAAAACCCACATTAAGAGGAATCTGTCCACTCAGCGAGAAACGTGCACATTGAATCAGTAGTGATTTATTTAAGAAAATGTAGAAGCATTCCGAGTTTGAAAACATCATTCGCAATAAAGTACACTTATAATGTAACAGGTTACGTAGACATGTTTTAAATAGATACAGGTGATGGGTACGTCATCTGCTAAGTTAAAATAGATTAAACATCCGTGTTGATATCTACCCTACATGTTTAAAGCTTTATTTTCTTCTTAGCTTCATGTAAAGAATCATGTAATTGCCTTACCCAGAGCCCAACAGCAAGACAGAAAGCTAGGTAGATGATAATGACGACTATATCCGCTGTGCCGACGCCGGCGTTCTTAAATGCACTGGTAACGTTGACTGATGACATTGTACCTTAAACATATGGGTGACCAAATATAAAACACATTCCATTATAGTAAAAGCTCGTGTAAGGTAAATGAAGATACACGCTTTAATCAAATATGCATCAGTTTAACAAAGAAAGGGAACTGTGTATTTTAGACGAATTTTACATAAACTTACTGAACCGATCAACTCGAACGTCTTAAAGAAGTAACTGTTGTTCTTAAAACAGTAATCAGGACCCATTCCGATGAGGGGGTTTATAAAAAGCAATTAAGATTCTACACCAGTAAATTGATCAGTGCAATAGAATTGCTGTAACCGAGACAGGCTACCAGTAGACAGTTTGTTTAATTTGGTTTGGTAAATACCCTTATCTAGAAAACTATTTTTAGATAAGGCCAAAAAGATCGTGCATTTTTCTGTCGATATTTTAAAAAATGCAAAAGAGCTGACCCTGTGTATTGAAACAGATAGCCTAACCCATTAAAAGTTGCGCTAAAGCGAATTGATGTTTGTAATTCATCTGAAAAAAGATTTGTAATCTGTTGAACAAACAAACCAGACCTTTTATCAAACTATGAATAAATTCGTTCACACTGGTTTCCTTTTTAAGATCAAATATCAAATAACTTCTTTGAACCGACTTTAATGAAGGAGGCTAAAGTAAAAGAACTTATTTGTCACCCCTGACGACGAAAAGAAATCAGACACCTTATTCCATAACTATTTCTTCTATCCCGCCAAGAGACCAACACCACATTAAATCAAATTAGTGTTGAAACTAGGATTTGCTCGCAGAATATGTTATCGAAGACGAAATTAGTATCATATAACTATCACAAAGGTCACAAACAACAACAACAACAACAACAAAGATGCCGAAAAGATGCGCACTACAATAATTCTCAAAATTAAACCAGACGGGTATAGCGAATGAATGGTTCTGTTGGTAATAGCCGCCGGTTTTCGTTTGCTCACTGGCACCAATTACGACAAAACAAATTCGACTTCATTTTGACATTCGCGCATTTCTATGTCTGAAATTCTCACTACATATTTTTACCTTATTTCTAAGAAATGATTGAAATTTAAGAATTGGAAACAAGGAAATAATTAAAGAAACAGTCTGTTTTTAACCCTTGTTTTCGTTCTTTTTATTTTGGGGCGAATTGGATTAATGAAATGTTTACCATTTTAGAGCTAAATAATTCTACGCTTACTTAAAATGGCAGGGTTCCAAGTTTATATGTCAAATGGCAAAACGGAACTTTTACGAGTTTTTCATAAATTTGCTTTAAAATCCCAAGCAGAGTTTGGTAGTTCATGTACTTAAAAAAGGCGATCTTCTTTCAAAGTCAAATTTAACTAAAAAAACTTGAAATAGACTGAAATAACAGGATATACACGATCAATCCCATAATTCAAACAACTACATGTAAATACAGCCCCATTTCTACAGTTCTGCAGGAATTACCGATCTCACTCACTTGATGAAAAATCAACAAAATGCAGATTAACTACAGTCACATGGCCAGAACTACAATAACAAAGCTGCCACCATCAAAATGGAAACGTAACATGCTATAACAATATTTAAAAAAAAAATTAGACGCCACATCGAGAAAACCATTTCATATAAAAACATCTATACTCACTTTTTAATTCCTGTCGTTTATGACGCTGTCTGTTTTAAATCAGTGTTGTGATACATATGTAAATAATTCCATTTAATTTAACGAGAGAACAAATATTTATACTAACGTATATGCAAATCAAACTCCCAGTTTAGCGTGATAGCCCTGCTGAATTTTCTAAATAAGCGAAATAGGACTTTCAAACATTATTTGAACTGTATTCACACTAAATAAAAGCTGAGATAACATTGACTGTGCTTAATGATTTTATACATTTTATGGTTGTATAAAACAAATTTATCGTCATGTTATACACCATAACACAAAATACTTGTTATCTTATCCTTTCAAACGGTAGGTCAGACTGTTTAAATACATCCACGTCGTACAGCGATAATGAAACTAAACATTCATAGAGAAAAGTATCATTATCTTATATAGTTGAACAGAACAGAGGCATTCTCTTAAAACAAGAATACTCCGTTTCCTTTATAGATCATGTAGATGTGAATGATATTGAATGAATAATTATACGGTCAAAATTTCTAAGTAAAACAGGTGAACTTAATAAAGTGATATAAGATATATATAGACAGTTGTTGTTGTACCGTTTTTGGGTGTATAGCCATTTATCCCAAATGGGTACTTTCTAAGTGTCTAAATGCCTTAAGAAAAATATATGTTCTTTTTTAAAATAATATGACACTTTTCAATTTATAGGGAACTAGCTAATAAAATAGATATGTAGATCTGTGTGATATGTAGATCTGTGTGATATGTAGATCTGTGTGATATGTAGATCTGTGTGATATGTAGTTCTGTGTGATATGTAGATCTGTGTGATATGTAGATCTGTGTGATATGTAGTTCTGTGTGATATGTAGATCTGTGTGTATCATGGGTCAACTGTAAGGTATGTTCCTTTAAGGAAATATGTTTCACATTTTTGAAATAAGTTCTGTATACCACAAACACTTCGTATAAATATTTTCAAATTGATTGTCGAGAGTATTTTAACTTTATTAAAGATGTTGGTATAAACCAACATAATACAAGTCTTCATTAAATGCAGGGACAGGTATACTTTAATTAATTGCTTCCGTAAGCATGGCTGTGCAAGTATCAACTAATCTACAAATTAATGTATTTGAACCATGACACGATGCCGCTGTAATTTTAATTTGTTTTTTGGTACTAAATTTCGAAATTAAACCAGTTCGAATTCTTGTAGGTTTGTCTCTTTCTATATCGGTTTCTCTTTCAACTCGGTGGTATTGCTCCAGATGACTGACGTAGTTGCCCGTAAAATGAAATGTCGCCGTATGTCGAAAGGTTGCGGTCGTTTTACACGCTCACGTTTCTCCCCATGTCTATTGTTACTTCGTTAGAATACTGGCAGTTTCTAAGGAGGCAGATTACTGGCAATTTCTAAAGAAACAAGGCAGTCTGAAGGACAGCTAAATCCCCTTCCGCAGCAGACATGAATATGTACTTCTTGACCTTTCACCAACCATGACCTTAATGTTGTGTTATGCATATTATAAGCACATAGTCTCATGATAGTAATTATTTGTGCCAAGTTATTTAAAATCTTCCATAAAGTCAAAAAGTTATGGAGAACATTTAACCTTGACGTTGGGGGTAGCAACCTGAAAGTTGGGTTCTGCACATCGTGTCATAGTGGTGATCATTTGTGCAAAGTAATAAAAAGACTCTTCGTAAGCCATGTAAGTAAGTTATAGAGCAGATGTGAAATGTGGATATTTGCTCTTTAACTGTGACCTTGACCTTGTGTGTAGCAACCAAATTATTGCCCTCTGCACATCGTCTAATAATGGTGATCACTTGTGCAAAGGTATTTCATTTTTTTTGGCGGTTTAAAAGTTATGGAGCGAACACAAAATGTAGACTTTTAACACTTGACCTTAAAGTGTGACCTTGACCTTGGGGGTAGCAACCCAATTATTTTGCTCTGCACATCGTCTCATAATGGTGATCAGTTTTGCCAAGTTATTTCAAAAAAATTTTAGCAGTTTAAAAGTTATTGAGCGGACACAAAATGTAGACGTTTTAACACTTGACTTTTATGTGTGACCTTGACCCTGGGGATAGCAACCCAATAATTGCACTCTGCACATCGTCTCATAATGGTGATCACTTGTGCCAAGTTATTTAAAAAAAAATCAGCAGTTTAAAAGTTATGGAGCAGACACGAAAGTGTTACGGACGGACAGACGGACGGACAGACGGACAGATGCTTGATTCTGCTCATTGTGTCATAGTGGTGATCACTTGTGCAAAGTTATAAAACAACTTTTCAGAAGCCAAGTTAGTTCAAAATATTTCAGCAGTTTTAAAGCAATGGGGCGGAAACGAAAGTGTTACGGACGGACAGACGGACGTACAGATGTTGGGTTCTGCAAATTGTGTCATAGTGGTGATCATTTGTGCAAAATAATAAAAAAACTTTTCGTAAGCCAACTTAGTAAGTTATAGAGCAGACGTAAAATGTGGATATTTGACCTTTAACTAGGTTGTAGCATCACAATAATTGCACTCTGCACATCGTCTCATAATGGTGATCACTTGTGACAAGTTATTATTTAAAAAAAATCAGCAGTTTTAAAGTGACGGAGCGGAAACGAAAGTGTTACGGACGGACATACGGACGAACAGATGTTTGGTTCTGCAAATTGTGTCATAGTGGTGATCATTTGTGCAAAGTAATAAAAAAACTTTTCGTAAGCCAAGTTAGTAAGTTATAGAGCAGACGTAAAATGTGGATATTTGACCTTTAACTGTGACCTTGACCTTGTGGGTGGCAACCCAATTATTGTGCTCTGCACATCGTTTCATAACGGTGATCACTTGTGCAAAGTTATTTCAAAAATATTTCAGCAGTTTAAAAGTTATGGAGCGGACACGAAATGTAGACGTTTTAACACTTGACCTTTAAGTGTGACCTTGACCCTAGGAGTAGCAACCCAATAATTGCGCTCTGCACATCATCTCATAATGTTGATCACTTCTGCCAAGTTATTTTAAAAAAGATTCAGCAGTTTAAAAGTTATGGAGCGGACACGAAAGTGTTACGGACGGACAGATGAACGGATGGAGGCCATTCCTATAATTCCCTCCCCGCTTTGCGGAAGGGGATTAAAAACATTGGAATGTTAGGGTTGGCATTACAATAGAAGGGTACTACGTGATCGCCCACCTGTTTTATGCTCTCTCGTGGATCAACAATCCGTCGCTTGAAACGTAAAATGGTCTTTTTCAATAAGAAATATGTAGGGAAAAAATTATGTTATGCACCGAAGGATGTTAAATGTGACCTGTAGAGTGTTGGACAGACAACAGACAGGCCATGGACATTCAATGACCCAATAACTCATCCTGAGCACACGCTTATGTCAGCTGAAAACTCATTAAACAAGTTCAATTACATCAGCAGTATTGATGTTAATGATTTAAATTGACCTAAAGACAATAAAAAAACTAGAACTATCACTAAAGGTGATTAATACCCCCATATGGGTGCTTGATACTGGAACTGGAAAGCTTAGAATCAATCGCATAAAGTGACATAAGAAACATGGAAATATGTATATATTTTATTTTAAATAATGTTGTATATAGAAAAAACAATTACCGGTAGACCATTGAACTGTATATTTTCTAGTAGAACAAGCTTAAGTTTAAGCAAACAGTGACCTTGACCCAACTGGCACTAGGCAGTCTAAAGGAAGCTTAATCCCCTTCCGCAGCAGACATGAATATGTACTTCTTGACCTTTAACAAACCATGATCTTGATGTTGTGCCTGGCATATTATAAGCACATAGTCTCATGAAAGTAATTATTTGTGCCAAGTTATTTAAAATCTTCTATAAAGTCAAAAAGTTATGGAGAACATTTAACCTTGACGTTGGGGGTAACAACCTGGAAGTTGGGTTCTGCACATCGTGTCATAGTGGTGATCATTTGTGCATAGTTATTAAAAATCTTTTCGTAAGCCAAGTTAGTAAGTTATAGAGCAAACGTGAAATGTGGATATTTGACCTTTATCTGTGACCTTGATCTTGTGGGTAGCAACCCAATTATTGCGCTCTGCACATCGTCTCATAATGGTGATCACTTGTGCCAAGTTATTTCAATTTTTTTTGGCGGTTTAAAAGTTATGGAGCGGACACAAAATGTAGACTTTTAACACTTGACCTTAAAGTGTGACCTTGACCGTGGGATAGCAACCCAATTATTGTGCCCTGCACATCGCCTCATAATGGTGATCACTTTTGCTAAGTTATTTCATAAATTTTTCAGCGGTTTAAAAGTTTTAGAGTAGAAATGAAATGAAGACTGTTTAACACTTGACCTTTATGTTTGACCTTGACCCTGGGAGTAGCAACCCATTTATTGTGCTCTGCACATCGCCTCATAATGGTGATCACTTGTGCCAAGTTATTTCAAAAAAATTTCAGCAGTTTAAAAGTTATGGAGCAGACACGAAAGTGTTACGGACAGATGTTGGGTTCTGCTCATTGTGTCATAGTGGTGATCACTTCTGCAAAGTTATAAAAAAAAACTTTTAATAAGCCAAGTAAGTTCAAAAAAATTTCAGCAGTTTTAAGCAATGGAGCGGAAACGAAAGTGTTACGGACGGACAGACGGACGGACGGATGGTGGGTTCTGCAAATTGTGTCATAGTGGTGATCATTTGTGCAAAATAATAAAAAAACTTTTCGTAAGCCAACTTAGTAAGTTATAGAGCAGACGTGAAATGTGGATATTTGACCTTTAACTGTGACCTTGACCTTGTGGGAAGCAACCCAATTATTGGGCTCTGCACATTGTCTCATAATGGTGATCACTTGTGCCAAGTTATTTCATTTTTTTCAGCAGTTTAAAAGTTATGGAGCGGACACAAAATGTAGACTTTTAACACTAGACCTTAAAGTGTGACTTTGAATTTGGGGATAGCAACCCAATTATTGTGCTCTGCACATCGTATTATAATGTTGGTCACTTGTGCAAAAGTTATTTCAAAACTTTTCAGGGGTTTAAAAGTTATGGAACGGACAGGAAATGTAGACTTTTTAACACTTGACCTTTAAGTGTGAACTTGGCCTTGGGGGTACCAACCCAATTATTGTGCACTGCACGTCGTCTTAAAATGGTGATCACTTGTGACAAGTTATTTCAAAAAATTTTCTGAAGTTTAAAAGTTATGGAGCGGACACGAAAGTGTTACGGACGGACAGACGGACGGACTGACGGACGGAGGCCATTCCTATAATCCCCTCCCCGCTCTGCGGAAGGGGATTAAAAAAGTGATTAGCAGTTCATAAGAAATAAAAGTGACGGCAATTTTCAAGGGAGAATGTGACAGGTAGTTTCTATGGGAGGTGACAAGGGCTTGTAACGGACAACATATCTGTCAGAATCTACGGTGACTGGCAGCTGTAACAGGAGGCGGAGAAAGTGACCAACAGTATCAAAGAGAACAAGTGACATGTAGTTTCTATGTAGGAAATAACAGACATTTTCTACAGGAGGAAGTACATGTTCTCAGGGAAACGATAGCTGGCGGTTTCTAAAGGAGATGACTGGCAGTTTCTAAGTTAAAAGGTGACTGACCTTTTCTTATGGAAATGAGTTTGGTGTTTTTAAAAAGAAATTTTACTGGCAGTTTCTTAGGTAGAAAAAGACTGACTGTTCGTGAGGAAAATGTGTTTGACGGTTTCTTAGGGTAAAAATCACTGGCAGTTTCCAACGTAGAAAATGATTGGCAGTTTGAAAGGGAATGCGTTTGGCAGTTTATAATGTAGAAGATGATTGGCAGTTTGAAAGGGAATGTGTTTGGCAGTTTCTTATGACGAAGATGACTGGCAGTTTTCGAAGAGAATGTGTTTTGACAGTTTATAAGGAAGATAATTGGCAGTTTTGAAGGGAGAAGATGAATGGAAGTTTCTGTGGTAAAAATGACTGCTGTTTCTAAAGTAAGGGAGGTCTGGCAGTTGCTACGGGACAGGATGGCATGAATTTTCCAAGGAAAGTGACTTTCAGTTTTCTTTTTGTGCAATTTTGTCAGACATTTAACCACTAATTAACGACAGAACAAGGCAGTCTGAAGGACAGCAATATCTCCTGCCGCAGAAGAACAATAGAATGGATAACAGGTGTGAAGATAGAAAGCTAGAATATGACAAAAGATAACGATTTCTATGAAACAGTGGCAGCTATATTTGGACCTCACATTTGTACCAGTTAAAAAATTATGGAGCGGACACGAAATATGAACATTTTTTTTATATGACCTTTAAGTGTGACCATGACCTTGGGGGTAGCGACCTGGTTGTTGCACTCTGCATATCATCTCATAATGGTGATCATTTGTGCAAAATTATTTTAAAAACTTAAAAGCAGTTTAGTAGAAACGGAGCGGAAACGAAATGTAGACTTTGTTATATGACCTTTAACACGAAAGTGTTACGGACGGACAGACGGACGGACTGACGGACGGAGGCCATTCCTATAATCCCCTCCCCGCTCTGCGGAAGGGGATTTAAAAAGTGATTAGCAGTTTATAAGAAATAAAAGTGACGGCAATTTTCAAGGGAGAATGTGACAGGTAGTTTCTAAGTTAAAAGGTGACTGGCCGTTTCTTATGGAAATGAGTTTGGCTGTTTCTAAAGGGAAATTTTACTGGCAGTTTCTTAGGTAGAAAAATCTGACTGTTCGTGAGGAAAAGTGTTTGGCGGTTTCTTAGGGTAAAAATCACTGGCAGTTTCCAACTGAATGCGTTTGGCAGTTTATAAGGTAGAAAATGATTGGCAGTTTGAAAGGGAATGCGTTTGGCAGTTTATAAGGTAGAAGATGATTGGCAGTTTGAAAGGGAATGTGTTTGGCAGTTTCTAATGAAGAAGATGACTGGCAGTTTCCAGAGAAATGTGTTTGGAAGTTTATAAAGTAGAAGATAATTGGCAGTTTTAAAAAGAATGTGTTTGGCAGTTTCTAATGGAGAAGATGACTGGCAGTTTCCAAGGCAATGTGTTTGACAGTTTATAAGGTAGAAGATGACTGGCATTTTTGAAGAGAATGTGTTTGGCAGTTTATAAGGTAGAAGACGACTAGTAGTTTCCAGGGGATTGTGTTTAACAGTTTATAAGACGGAAGATAATTGGCAGTTTCAAAGGAAATGTGTTTGGCAGTTTTTAAGGGAGAAGGTGACAAGTAGTTTCCAAGGGATAGTGTTTGGCAGTTTTTAAGGCAGAAGACGATCAGTACTTTCATAGGGATTGTGTTTGGCAGTTTTTAAGAGAGAAGATGACTGGCAATCTCCAAGGGAATGTGTTTGGCAGTTTATAAGGGAGATGATTGGCTGTTTCTAAGGGAATGTGTTTGGCAGTTTATAAGGGAGAAGATTACTTGCAGTATCCAAGGGAATGTGTTTGGCAGTTTATAAGGGAGAAGATGACTGGCAGTCTCCAAGGGAATGTGTTTGGCAGTTTATAAGGTAGAAGACGACTAGTAGTTCCCAAGGGATTGTGTTTGGCAGTTTATAAGGGAAAAGATGACTGTCAGTTTCCAAGGGAATGTGTTTGACAGTAAATAAGGGAGATGACAGGCAGTTTCGAAGGGAATGTGTTTTGGCAGTTTATAAGGGAGATGATTGGCAGTTTTAAGGGAGAAGATGAATGGAAGTTTCTGTGGTAAAAATGACTGCTGTTTCTAAAGTAAGGGAGGTCTGGCAGTTGCTACGGGACAGGATGGCATGAAATTTCCAAGGAAAGTGACTTTCAGTTTTCTTTTTGTGCAATTTTGTCAGACATTTAACCACTAATTAACGACAGAACAAGGCAGTCTGAAGGACAGCTATATCTCCTGCCGCAGAAGAACAATGGAATGGATAACAGGTGTGAAGATAGAAAGCTAGACACCTGAATATGACAAAATATAACGATTTCTATGAAAAAGTGGCAGCTACATTTGGACCTCACATTTGTACCAGTTAAAAATTACGGAGCGGACACGAAATGTGAACTTTTTTTTTATATGACCTTTAAGTGTGACCACGACCTTGGGGGAAGCGACCTGGTTGTTGCACTCTGCATATCATCTCATAATGGTGATCATTTGTGCAAAATTATTTTAAAAACTTAAAAGCAGTTTAGTAGAAACGGAGCGGAAACGAAATGTAGACTTTGTTATATGACCTTTAAGTATGACCTTGACTTTGGGGTAGCGACCCGGTTGTTGTGCTCTGCACATCATCTTATAATGGTGATCATTTGTGGCATATTTTTTTACAAACCCGGACACCAAATGTGGATTTTGTTGTAAATGACCATTAAGTGCGACCTTGACACTGGCGGTAGCGACCTGGTTGTTGCGCTCTGCACATCGTTTCGTAATGGTGATCATTTGTGTCAAGTTACTTTAAAAATTTTCGAGCAGTTTAGTAGTAACGCTGCAGAAACGAAACGTAGACTTTTTTATATATGACCTTTGAGTGAGACCTTGACCTTTGGGTAAAGACGTGGTTGTTGCGCTCCGCACATCATCTTATAATGGTGATCATTGTGCAAGTTATTTTACAATCTTTCAAGCAGTTTAATAGTTACGGAGTGGACACGAAATGTGGACATTTTTTTATAAATGACCTTTAAGTTTGACCACAACCTTGGGGGTAGCGACCTGGTTGTTGCGCTCTGCACATCGTCTCATAATGGTGATCATTTGTGCCAAGTTGTTTTAAAAAATTTCAAGCAGTTTAATAATAACAGAGCGGACACGAAATGTAGACTTTTTTTTATATATATATGACCTTTAAGTGTGACCTTGACTTTGGGGAAAAGACCTGGTTGTTGCGCTCTGCACTTCGTCTCATAATGGTGATAATTGTGCAGAGTCTATTAAAAACTTTCAATCAGTTTAATAGTAATGGAGCGGACACGAAATGTAAAATATTTTTTTTATAAATGACCTTTAAGAGTGACCACGACCTTGGGGGTAGTGATATGGTTGTTGCGCTCTGCACTTCGTCTCATAATGGTGATCATTTGTGCCAAGTAATTTAATTTTTTTCGAGCAGTTTAATAGCAACGAAGCGGACAAGAAACGTGGACTTTTTTATATATATATGACCTTTAAGTGTGACCTTGACCTATTAAAAAATCAGACCAAACCTATCACTGTATGTGTGCAATTCAATGTTGTCATTTTATTGAAAAACTCTTTAAATAATCATTTATAAAAATTCAGATCTAATTGGCATTTGAAAAATAAGGTGTATAGACTTAAACAAACTGAACTTGAGCTTGTTCAGTAGTGACGAACACCCTCACACTCCGCTTGGTCACGCTGAAGGCTTTGTAACTTAAAGTGGTCATTCTAAAATTCTTGAATGGCAGTGGAGTGAGCAAACACGCTTATGATGATTTTTTATTTGATGGTATGATGTTATCAAAAGGTGTAATATACCAAACTAGAGATGTGTCCATAGGACACGGATACACCTAACTTCTGTTGTGCTGTCACAAAAAATCCTGTACTGTAACAGCTGCATATAAAGTCTAAAAATGCTATTTTCTAGCTTTAACAGTTATGCTGATCTGCAATAAATTTGCGTCAAAATACCCAGGTGTGTAACATCACAAACTGGCAACTTTTCTTTGGAAGTTTCATGACACAAGCACTTATAAGTTTTGAATTACACACAACAGAAGTCTAAAAATGCTACTTTTTTCATAATGTGGGTTGGGGGGGGGGGAGGGGTAACTCTGCTGGTCTCCAATAAATTTGCATCAAAATACCGGGTGCGTAAGTTCCATCCACCACATCCCCTGCCACCACTTATAAAAAGACAAATAACAAGGAAAGTGACATACATTTGGATACAAATTAAAACCCTTCCAAGCATGGAGAATTATGTCCTGGACAACATCAACAACATTTTTTACCTTTGACTAGTCACTCTGACCTTGTCCTTTGAGCAAGAGATCTGGGTGTTAACCCTAACACAGATCTCATTTAGTTGAACACATATGCCAAGGTATTTCAAAATCCTTCCATGTATTGAGAACTTACGCCCGGACAAAGTCTATCATCAACAATTTTAACTTTGAAAAGTCACTGTGACCTTGACTTTTGAGCTAGGGATCTGGGTCATACACAGGACACACAGTTTCATCTAGATAAACAAATATGCTTAGGTATTTCAAAATCCTCCCATGGCGGAGAAGTTATGGTCCAAACAAGGTCTTTTATCAACATTTAAAACATTTGGCTAAAGACTATGACCTTGACCTTTGAGTTATTGACCTGAGTCCACAGGACATACCACCTCATCAAAGTGAAAAAAAATGCAAAGATATTCTAAAATGCTTCCATGTATGGTTAAAATTATGGTCTAGACAAGAAACAGGACAGATGAGGGACATCTTGGTTAATCCAATATAGCCCCAACACACTGTGTGTGTGTGTGTGTGTGTGGGAGGGGGGGGGGAAGGGGGTGCGGTATAATGACTAAGCAATGTATTTTGGCTAGAACAGAAAAGAATATAATTATATACTTTAATTTTTTTCTTACTGACAATGGAATAATTATTGGAGGACAGAATTTCATTTTCTTTTGTTTTAATGCAAAATACAATGTACTATTTTTGTACAAAACACAACTAAACAGTGACTAGAAAATCATACTTACAGTTGTTTAGCAAGCATTGTAACAAAACTCTATCAAGGAAAGGTAATGCCAAAACATCTTTTTATTTCTTCCAAATGATTACAAAACGTCTATTCTTGTTGTTCACACTTAAATATTTTTTATGATTTCATACATCGCTTAAGGATTATTTATATTCTAAAGCCCATATTTGGTACCTTTCAACAAACTAACAATTTATGAAAAATAACACACTACTGAATTTTATCATTTTTATTAATAAAGTGATGAGTTCTGTTTTCAGTTATTTTTAAGCATGTTTATTTTCATTTTTTTTCTTCTGAATTTGCATGTATTACTCTATCCAACTTTCAGGCACATAGTTTTATACATAATAGCTTATTGATAAATCAACACTTTACAAAAATGAGTAAGGATCATATGGAGACTTCTGAGCAAGTTGTTCTTTATTTTTTTCTTTTTTCTTTTTTTTTTTAAATATGGTTATTGTAAAAATGTTAAATATGTTGTTCCTCTTTTTACAATCTGCATATTTTTTTCTTTTAACTGAGGCCCTCCACTCAGTCCACTGTTCTAAGAAAAACAAATCTTTATGGATTCTTTATATAAACTAATGTACTCTTTTGCTGATGGAGGTATATAAAGACAGTACCATTTCTTTAAAAGTACTACTGTAATACCAAACTTTCATAACTTCAGACTATCTAGCGTTTTAAGTAAGATATACATTTATGCTTAAAACAGTTCACTAAATAAAAGCTGAATCTACCACCCTTGATAATGAGGCTAGATATATCACTGAGCTAATAAGAAAATTTAAAACATACATGTATCTCTATTATCAAGACAATACAGAGGTATGGTTGGCATAAAAAAAAAAGATAAATGAACTAATTTGAAATTAAAAATTGCACTTCAATGAACAAGCAACAGTCTCACAATAACTATTCAACTATTTATAAAATCTACATAAAAACACACCACATAAATCTACATACATTATGCACAGAGGATATGGTACACTTTCTATCTATTGCAAAGTAGCCATTATCAATTATTGATAATAAAAATGAGTTATATGACTACACATAAACAAGACATGTCTGCAGACAGCACACTCCACTTTTCTCTGTGCTGGATAATAACTTATTTCTAAGTTCTAACAAGAGGCCCAAGTGAAAAAATTGGGTTGGGGAGGGCAAGTACATACTCATGTCAGAAGAAAAAATATATTTTTTATTTTATTTTTGGTGGTGGTGGAGAGGGGAATACTCATTCAAGATTTTTTTTCTTTGGGAAAAAAGGTGGAGGGGGGGACTCAGGGGGTCTGATGGGGGACTTGGGGCAGGGGGAAGGCCAAATACCTACATATTAAAAACAAATACAAAAAAAAAAAACGTGGAGGGAGGTTCCACGATTGGGGGGGTGTTTGTGTGTTTGGGGGGCGGGGGTACCTACTAATCCCATGTAAGTAAATAGTTTAGTTCTAGAAGAAGAACTTTTTTCCTATATAATTCTTATCAAGTGACCCCTGGGGTGGGCTAATTTTGACCCCAGGGACATAGGTACCAACAATCTTTGTAGGGGTCTTGCTGGTGATCAAGTATTCCAAGTTTATAGAGAATATCTCTGACAATTTGGGGAAATGAACATTAACTGAAACAATGAACCAAATAATTCTAAGTTGAAAAAGGGGCATAAATTTGCAAAAATAAATTTGAGGGTTATCTGCCCTCTAGAAATGGTGTCACATTCTGATAGTGAACAAGTATTCCAAATTTTAAGTGAATACCTTTGATAGTTTCTGAGAAATGGACCTTAGCAAAAAGGTTAACCAACGTCGATGACGATGCCGACAAGAGGGTCATGACAATAGCTCCACATTTGTTCTTCGAAAAGTGGAGCTAAAAACTAAATTGAACACATTTTTTAATGTTTTGAAATACATGACATTGTGTAACTATCTCTTGAAAATAATTTCTTGAATTATTTATTACACAGTTTTTGAATTTTACAACAGCTTTGTTAGACTTGAATTTTATCTAAAAGATTGGAACTATTTTCTTGATGGATATTTTGGCTAAGTCATTTCATGAAATACATGTTGCTGAATCAAATCAGAGGGAAAAAACACATTTAAAGTTTGGACTTATTATGCAAATAAATAAGTTTGACATTGACACAAAGTGTTTTTCTGTATTTTGAATCAAAATCTTATAAAAATGGAAACTCGTTATGATGCAACATAGAGAGAATCATTTGTGAATGGAATTCACTACAAGTCAGAAGACTGTAATCCAGTCTACAAAGTAACACACACTTAACTTTTCTGACTGTAATCCAGTCTACAAGGTAACACACACTTAACTTTTCTGATGTACATTTCTTATGCATAGAATTCCACCTGAAAATATTTTGTATGCTATACTAGATTATATATCAATATAATTCTGTTCCTGTTTCATCTGTCCAATCATTCAGCTCTAATTGTACATCATGACAAATGTATTTCATATTTTTATTTACATGGGGACACAAATCCTGTATTTTTCTTTACTCTAAATTGTAATATAATAGACAAACATTGACATCAATTTGAACTACATGTTTGTACAATATATTTCATTATTTCATTCACAAATACACACTAAACTCTTGTATTTTTCAGTACTAGATGGTCATCCTGTATATATTTCTTCTACATGCTTTTCCATGAATTACAAATATATGAATTATATTACGAGAGCTCTCAGACTTCGAAACTGCTATATTCTGTTGTTGCTTTTTAAATTTTACTATATTTCTCTCATTTAAAGAAAAAAAAAACACTTTCAAGAAAAATAATATCAAATCTAGAATAAAGACATCATTAAGCCTTGTTCTGTAAATATGGGATATATTTAGAATGGGACACTGCTGGAAAGATCATACTGGAATCACCAGTACCTATAGCTTCGTCCAACAAACTTTTTCCAAAAACTCTGACTCAGAACAATTTTAAGTGACATAATAGTACATCATACAAAATATTTTTTTTCAAAACGTCTATGATCTTATGTACAAAATATTAATGCAAATCATGTAGAACTGACCACTGAAGTAATTTGTATAATGATATATATGAAACAAACATTACATAGAGAAATATACATAAGCTTTATTTGTAAACTTTTAATGATATAAGTATTCTGAAATGGCCTAAAATGATGCAGTAAACTTCACAATAGTAATACAGTATTGAAATCTACTAACAATGAAAAAGAAAATCAGTACAGTCACTCATGGAGTGTAAACAGGTACACTAAGTAAAGTGTTTACATCAAGAACCTACTAGTAGGTAAACTGATTTAACGGAATGAAACTGAATAATAAAAAATATCATTCGTAACAGACTGTAACATATCAAACAATGAACTTGTAGTCAAGTTCAACACTAGACTGTACTGTTTTACAAATATCTTTATCACTGGGTAAAAATGACATACACATATCTTGCATCTAATCTTTCTCCAAGATGTATACAAAATAGATTTTTTCACATTAACAACAAACTCAGATTTTATAAAACAACAAACTCAGATTTTATAAGAATAAAATATTTCTCTAAGGACTTGGTCGTTTCAGTATACATACACATCAGTTTAGAAAGTTTTTCTTTAACACATCTACTAAGCAACTTATATACAAGCATGTGTAAAGACTAAATCTGGTAAAGTGAGCTGTTAACAAGTGATCTGTTTGCCTTCTACAATGAGGCTGGTTCTGAAATACAGGAAGACATACTTGATTTTATACTCACCCTGAGCTGAATTAATGGAATATGTGCGTTTTTCAATTATACAGTCAAAGCCAAGGTTTTAAAGTTGTTTTTTTTTTTTCATTTAAATTTCCCTCAACTTACACCTAGTAGTGAAAAATGTTAATATTTTCATTTTTCATACCCACTACACTCTCACCGTCTATGAAAACAAATAAAACCCTAAAAAATCCTCCCTTATTTTTAGAAAAAGATGAAAATGAACATAGGTGTTGGAAACTGACACTTTAATCCAACATAAAATTTGAATCAAATGATATTAATCTCTCATTCTTCATCTGTAAACTATCTGTCAATAAGTTACCTGGTTTCATGAATCGGTGCATGTTACCAGATATAATTCATCTGTATGACTAATAAGTACATAGTCTTATCAAGGCTAATAAACTCTAACAAAATTGTCTGAAGTTTACAATATATTCTTAGATATAATGCCTTGCAAAATAAAAATGCATCATTTCAGTTTCTGCAATATACATCCTATGCTATCAAAGGTATGAAAGTATGATGTGTTTCACAGCTCTGCCTGTCAGTCAAATTGTTGAATTTAGACACACTAAGTAGCTACATCCTGTCATTGTGTGTGATTTCTGTCAATCAAACATAAAACTTATGTGAGAAGTCACTTAAGTAAAATCAGTATTTTCTAAGACCGGATCAAATAAATTTGACAAGTATAAGATGTAAATACCAATTCATTTCATAACTGGTTAAACACATTATCACTGATTCACAAAAAAACAGGTTTTGGAAGAAAGAGTTGGTCTGAGTGCAGTTAATCAGCTTTGTGTTTGATGCGTGTTAGCTTAGCACCACAGTACAGGGAGCTGCAGCATTTTAATTTTGCATGGCATAATTACCTTTGACACAAATCAGACAGGAGATCAGTGACAGTGTCTGCAGACAGTGTCAACATATAGCATATAACAAAGGTAACCAACTTTGATTATATGAGCAATTTTAGGAATAAAATTTTACTTAATATATAATCAAAACAATAAACATATTATAACAGAAATACTAAAAGATTAATTGCCATAACAAGAACAAGTAATAAAACCGTTAAACAAGATATTTTTGTAGTTATTTGTTCTGTAGAATACATATAGTTATTGGAAAACACATAACAGAAAAATGGAAGACTTAAATATATAAACATATATACAGTGTAATACTTACATTTGTAGAAAACTAAAAACTCACCACTATTATAAAAAAATATAAATCAATGTATAGTAATTGTCTATGACATGTCTATGTTAATTGTGCAAATATGGTTAAGTTCTAAGTCTCTTATCATGTTTTATAACTTCATGTATACTTTGTGTTATAAGCTACACTCTCTATCCAGTTCTACTATAATATTTATAATGCAAGTTAAACCTACAAAACATCTAATGCCTTTTTAAATTCCCACTTCCATTTATCATTCACAATCATTTTGCTATTGACTACTATAAACAGAATACTAAAAAAACAATTTGCATTTGAAATAACAAAACTACCTAATAAAATATTTCTTTACAAAATATCATTTCAAATGTCAAAAAGAAAATATCTCATATCAAATGCCTCTTTTTTCAAGGAGAATTATTAAAGACAGTAAAACCTCTACAAATATTTGTTTGTATAGTAACTTCAATTTATAACTACATGTGGTAAATGACAGAACATATAAACATTACATATATACTAATGTGTTAGAAATGTGTAAAATCTTTTTGCTGCTAAATGGGAAAACATGAAATATCAATGACTTTTTTTTTAATGAATTGGGCAATCTTGTTGTAAGCAAATGGGTAAATTAAGTTGATACAAACTAATCTTCTTTCAAATAATTAAATTTTATCCATGACTTAATCAATAAGCAAGCTTATGAAATAAGTCTTTGGACGTATATGATTAATTTCTGTTTCTGGGCACTGTTTAAGACACTAATAAAGGTAAATTATAAACATGTAAATACACTCACTCAGTAAATGTACTTTAAAAAAAGTAAGTATTAAAAGATTTAAAAAGCGTGCAAAATAAATTGAGGTAAATTGTACTCATTTCATTATCTTATTCATGAACACTTCTATTATACACTGTATTTAACATAACTTGAAAATTCATTGCCTTTTTGCATTGAAATTTGAGAAGCAGTGGTTCAGGCTTAAAGCTTTTGAATCCCTAACAATAGGTCGCTGGTTCGAATCCCACAATGACTGAAATTCTTCACTGACTCCATTTTCACACTTTCAGTACAAGTACTGGTTTGAATCTAGAAAGAAGAAGTCATCCAGCAGGATTAATAACTCAAAGAAATATGATAAATGTCCACCAATGGAACGTTTCTGTGAAATAGCTTTGAAATTTGCCAAGATGTTTCTGAGAAGAGTATAAAGTTTTCAAGATAGTCATATAGTGAAAACTACTTTAAGGAATTTGATCTAGGGCCTACTCCATGTACAATAAATTTGTGTATCATTAACTTCAGCTGCACTGACAGTAAAACAGAAACAAAGCCTTTCAATAAACTATATGTGCCATAATACAAACAAATCATTGCACTATATCACACTTAATTATGTTACCATAGTTAAATGATTGTATTTTTTCTTCATTTTTAATTGAAATGTCCTTTACAGATCTATTTCTAGTTGCACTAAAAGACAACAAGAGAGTAAACTAAGTACCATAGTAGATATAGTTTGATTTGCCCTTGCTGTAATTTCCAAAAAGAGAACATAAATCAGTATGTCAAGGTTAAAATCTTTTAATCAAATTAACTCAAATCAATATTATAAATGTCCACACCAAATAGCTTTGAAATTTGCCAAGACGTTTCTGAGAAGAGTTTAAAGTTTTCCTTATAGTCATGTAGTGAAAACTATTTGAAGGAATTTGATCTAGGGCCAAAATAGGATCCTGTTTGCAAAATGAGTCTGAAATCAGACAAATGGTTTTTGAGAAAAAGATTTTCAAAGCTTTTCCTTTAAGCTGTCATGGCAACCAGAGTTCTTTATGAAACGTTTTATTTAAGAACTTTGAAAGTACATTCCAGTGAAGTCTGGTAGAAACTGGCCCAATGACAATATATCAATGAAGGAAAATGTTAATGATTGACAAAAGATGGAAAAACATTGACTATCAGTCACTCAACACAACATTTTGCCCTTGGGCACTAAATACTCTGCAAATTAAAAAAAAAATATAGGCCACTAAACTGCAGAATTTACTTGCCACAAATTTGGACTAATTTATATTGTATACCATAAATCCTCGCTTAGTAAAATAAATATTTCACACATCCTGGCTAACCTACATTATGCAATAAATCCTGGCTCATCCAAATAAATTGCAAATCCTTGCTTTGCCAGATAAATTGCAAATCATGGCTCATCCAAATAAATTGCAAATCCTGGCTCATCCAAATAAATTGCAGTTCCTGATAAATTTAGTTCCTGATTTTTCAGAATATTTAACGTAGTACAAACTCGACACACGTTAAATAATACCTTAAAGGAGAAGAATTTCATAAGACTTTGTCTTCCATTCTAATCCTTTTCTTGGAATATATAGTATTGATTGTGTGTAATACCACGTAAGTTTATATGTTTATTCTGGAAATAAATATGTTTAAACCAAATAAATTGCAAATCCTGGCTTAGCCAGATAAATACAGTAAATCCTGGTTAAGTCAAATACCTTTATTACCTTGAACATTATTCATTAACAGGCTTGTCAGCAGAGAATACAATAAGCAGGTACTTAGTCTTATAAAATAAGACATAAAAGATCTCAAGATATACATGTACATGTATACCTGTATCATTAAGACCTTTTAAATGTAATACGGTGAAATATTTCTAAAAGAAACACCAAATATAAGAAAAAAATGATCCCTCTAAGATATACATGTATATAAACACGAGTATATATTTCAAGGTCACTTTGAACAAAAGGTACTTCCATTTGTAGAAAAGTGTGGTAAATGTAAATGTAAAATAGTAAAAAATTTAAATTTAAAAATGATTTGTGTACAACAGCAGCAGATTTCAAAATAACAGAAATAATGTGCATACATAATTAAATAATTACAGTTGTTAAGGTGCTTCGAATTATCATAAAAAACATTAACTGACCAGTAAATTCTACATAAAAAACATTAACTGACCAGTAAATTCTACATAAAAAACATTAACTGACCAGTAAATTCTACATAAAAAGTTGGTACAAAGTAAAACATATTACAAAAATAAGTTTATTCCTGTATGCACTTTACTTAGCTAACATCTAAAAAACCTTAAGGTAATAAACTGTAATATCTGCACGCAAAATTACATAGTAAATTATCAGTCATTAATAACAAGTAATTCAAAAGCTCACTGAGATTCTGTTTTTATCTATTTCTACACAAATGAGCTATAAAACCATGTCAAGATGACCACTTAATCAAATTTCATAAGTTATTTAAATCTAAGTAGTAACTGCTGCAACAGTACACTACCTTAGCTCAATGAGATCTTCATTTCATCAGAACACAAACTAATTTTTTCAAAGGCGCAGACCATTTGGGCTTAGAGATCAAGAAAATCCATAGGCTGAAATCACATAATTATGGTCCAAAAAATAAGAACAAAATCTTTTAAATTAAAATCTTACTGGTCGTTTAGGCCTATTGTCTGGCAAAGTTTGTATGCCCAAATAGAATTCTACTAGCCTTGGGACATTCACCTACAGATTATGACATTATTTATGAAGGTGTTGGTACCTTTGTAACCTCAAGACTTGGTTGAAAAATTCGAATTTTAGACCACAAAAAACTGGAACAGTACTATTAACAGACGTCTGCAAATTTTGTGCAATGAACACAAAAATTTTCCAGGAAAAAAACTGAGGCATGGCGAGAAAGAATTTTTTTGCAACACGTCTGTTATTTACTGTATCTAATCCAGCAAATACCCTGCAGTTGCCATTTTCTCCACTGTAGAATACAATGGTTTCCCTATATGCTAGTTTCAAATGGCTTCATCATATCTACAACACGGACTCTCTTGAAGCTATCACTTCCTCTACATTCAGGTTTTCCTGTTCTGGACCATCTGTTCTGTCTTTATTACGTCCTGAGAATGTTTGATCCCGCCCCATCCAGCAGCGTGGTAGGAACAGTGTCCAGAGGTAGATCACCACACATGCCCAGCTGGATGCCATCTTTACCCAAACAGCTGCCCAGTTCAAACCAAACCTGTTTATGTCTGATTCTGCTGGTCTGTATAAAATAAAATATGAAAGTGAATTAGTCAGCACAAGTGGTTCATCACTGATAATTTGAACTAAGCAAGAATTGGTGGTCTTTAAAAAATTCTCTAGAGTTTGCAATCTCTACTCTTAACAATGTAAGAAATAACGAGCTAAGAATGGGTTCTAGCTCACTATTCTTACAATCCTTTCACTAGTATCATCACTGTCAGACATTGCAGAAACTTAAGTGATTTATGCATAAAAACAAAAAGATAAAATGAAAAAAAAAAAACTTGTAAAATATCAGATACTATTCACTCCAAAAACATCTCTGTTATATAAATTTAGATCTTATTTTACTATTACTATACAAAGCAATGAAGGACATATATCTCAAAAGACATACCTGTACCAATTAGTAAGTTGCATCATTATGTAGAGAGTGGCAGTACAACACACAAAGTGAAAGAAGGAATAACTGTATGTAACACCATCTGCTTCATTATAAATGACCTTTTGACCTCCAACCTCTGATGGATTATGCCCTGACAAGGAAAGCAACTCCAGTTTCTGTACATCAACTCATAATACATCACAGTTTAGGAAATATAATCAAAAACTTTTACATTATGAAGATTTACATGACAACAGCATCAACAATCTTTCAAAACTTCATATCACTAAAGTTAAGATGAAAAAGGGAAACAACTCCATGTGACCTGTGTCTTGTAAGAAGTGAAAAAGATGGTTAACCATAAAACTACAAGTTATGTAATAAACAATTATAAATACTGTCTGCAGTAATTTCAATACGACTAAGAGATCACAAGTTAAATCCAACTCAATTTTGCATTAGTTAAAGTTGTTTTCTACACTAAAGTTCTGTTAAAGTCTATCAGTTGAACTTCATTGAGATTACTGGCATAATGAAACATGTTACTTACTTTGTCGCACTTTACAACAACAACAGCAGTCATATGTATTCTCAGTCTATAAGCAAATAATACAGAATTAACTGGAATGGGACATGTTGTCTAAATTCTAAAACCCTAAGTTTCTACCCTAGACTTCTTAACAGTTTATAATCTGAACAGAATACTCATTAGCTATGAACTGCTTTACGTAAACCTAATAGTCTAAAAGCTTAGAGCTTCAAAATGAAGACACCTTTTTCACAGATGCCACAGTATATTTTAAGGCCTTTTCTGAATATATTCAATTCTTTTAAAAGCTTTCCAAAGGGAATATACCGATTCTAATAATAATTTTTTTTTTTTAAGAAACTGATAGCTCCTCAATCCTTTACTTAAGTTACATAATAAAACTTGTCACTGATTTTAAAATACAGCCAAACCGAATGCTTGAATACTCACAGTTTGAGCAGAATGTCTCAGACCCAGCTTGTGAGAATCTCCTGATGTACTCACACTGCAAAACAAACAAACTTGGGAATGATTTTTTAAAAGAAATCTACCATTGCCAAAACTGTACCGGGTAATTTTTCACTGACAAACTCATCAAGACAAATGTCACAATATACAACAAATACATTTCAATACAACAGAGATTAAATAATCTGATTCAAGTGTGGACAAATTCTCTTTTCAAGTGTCAATTTTCTTAACCACCTTCTTAAAATCAGTGGCAGCATAAACATCTCTATCATATTTGTGAAATATTATCAAAACACATCAACCTCCTAACAAACATGAATGTAATAGTGCTTTTCCATGTAACTGCTTAATTACAACAAATAATAAACTGTACTATATAAATTCTTACATTGCAAATACAGCCATTACAAACATGATGAAAAGACCAGCATAAGCTGCGATCATTTCCCTCTGGGGGTCAACATCAGATGGTCGACATAACTGGGAACTGTTCTTGTACATATGTATCATAGTTTCTCCTGGACCACTAACCAATCCAATCTGAAAACATTTAGGTGTTCTTTGCAATATTTTTTATCTGTGTCACATAGGTTAATACAGAAAAATCAAGTCTTGAGAAAAAGGTTCAATGCCTTGCTTTGTTTGGGACTGCTGCAATTAAAATTCAAAGATACCTTACTTATATAAGTGATACTTCACCCAGCCATCTTTCTTCTGCCTACAACACCATTAAGTTAACTGTCTAACAATATAGTCGGTGTCAATAGTACATGGTTATGTACTGATAGCTGAATCTCAAACAGTGATACCTGTAGTTTATAATGATAAAACCCTTGTGATTTTAGAAGCATTCAAAGCTGAAAATGTTCTGGGCATTAATCATTGGGTGGTTTTTACATCTTCCACTCACAATACTGAACAGTTCTTACAGCATGTGAGTTAGTCAAAAATTCTATATGTAAGAGAAGGTAATCAGAGAGATATGTATGGTACAAGTTCAATAAAAGTCACGGCTTAGACTTACATGTGGTTCTTCAATATCCTTTGTGTTCTTTGGTGGCTTTCCAAGCATGCTAAGTGCCACCTGTGTTTTTATTGTCTCAATAAAGGATACTGAAAATGAAAAAAATAACTTAAGAATGATTGAAACTGGCCATGCTGCATGAAGATCAGTCATACCTTTCAGGTATTTCTACATTTTAGATAATATTATTCAACAACATAGCTATTTGAAGACAATATGGGGTATACACCATTATTCTGACTACCTTTAAAATACTGTTCTAAAGCAATCACTTCATTATACAAGTACTTATTTATTAGACAGTCTATCACTCACTTATTGGACTGCCTGTCTATGCAAAGACTCAAAATCTTGAACAATATAGTCAAAACAGTGAATCAAAGGGAAATTTTGCCAATGTGTTATCATTCATTCTTACCATGATACATCACAATGTCTGCAATAGTAATACTGATATTTTTTTAAAAATAATAATTGTTAATAATGTTATTCTTAATCATTCTTCTGTCCACAGGCTTTAAGTGAGCACTCATTTCCAGTAAAACATTAAGTATTCGATAAATTGAGTTCAAAGCCTTCTTACAAGTCAAAGTCATATCAGGTAGGCAGTTTACCTAACCAATATTTCTGGGAAGGAATAGTACTAGACTCCAATTCTCTGTAGGAAACTGCCAGTTTTCTCACGTAAATAGTAGAGGTGAGTTATAGGGCTTGAACTAATTACCATCAGTGAGTGAGAAATTTAGCAATCTGAAGCCTGGACTTTAACCATTTGACTATAGAGACATTAAGTAGAACCGTTTAGGTTACTTACTCTCCTCAGGGGGTTCACTAGTTAAAGCCGACCATGTTAGGTACATCACATACAGTGTTATCACTGATGACTGTAGCAAGCCTGCATTCTGGTTACCTGGGGAACATAATGAATAAAAACTGAAACAACTGCAGACTAAGCAAAAAACAGGGGTTAAAACTAAATATCAGAAACTTTTATTTTTATTTTAGATTGACCTTACTGGTTTAAGATGACTTTTCAATGTGTTATTCCTTTCTGCTGATGAATAAAATTATGATAAGAATGATATTTGGCACTAGACAATTAAGATACAGACATTCTTGACCCTGGAAACCCTGACTAAACCAACACTTACAGAAGATCAGATATTCAGGCAATTCTTTACTACAGCAAAGGATCCAGCAGGTTGTATTTATGAAACAGTAACCTTCAAGACAGTGTCTGAGCATTCCCTTTTCAAAACAGACACAAAATGGACGACTTACATTTTTGTGTGACAGGTAACAGGGTGAAGAATGACAGTACTGCACACAGACCAGCATTAACAAGGATAAATATCTTGTTGGTGTCACAGCCCTTCAGTCGTGTATAGCTGAAGTACAACAGGATAACCCCACCTATAGCCAGGGCATAAAACACTGTCGCACAAAGAAGGGTACCTGAAACAGTAACAAATGAACTTTATGACAAAAGTACTCCCCAATTCACTTTCACTACCTCCTGAGTTTATACTGATTTGACCTAAGCCTCGACAAGAGTGTAGGATCTGTCCTTACTCTTACTAAAATTCAAAAGGATGTTGAATGTATTTCTTACAAATCATTTACCACATTTACCACTCTACTGAGGAAACACTCAACCAGCTGTTGTAATAAGCCCTTAGTTAACCATTTGTCTAGAACACTCCTTCATGGTTTGAATAACATGAATGGCATAAACTGAAGAGAAAATGTCATCCAGTTTATCACAATACAAATATAATTTTCTCAACTGACATTGTTCCTTCATATTTTTTAGGGAAATGAAAGCAAGTTAAAATAACTTATTAGTTTTCTGTCCCTCATTAAAAGAACTATACTTGTAATATTTAATGGATACACAACTCTGAACTACTTGATACTTAATCTTAACACCTGCAGCTCTTTTAAATAAAACATTTCATTTATATTGAGGAAAAACTTGTGTTCATACAGTTTAACAGGATATGTACACTTGTGTAATGTTTTTTACACATTAATACATGGACATGCATTTCCTTAAAAAAGATGTGAAGATAAATTCATAGTTTAGATTTTGTCTGCCATATTCAATATTAGAGCATAAACATGTTTATTATATACTTATAAATGAAATATTGAGAAATATTGATGAAATAAATTGCGTATTTTCATTTTCCGTATTTTCACTGTAAAAATTTATTTTTCACTGCAGTGAAACATATGTTCCGTATTTTCACTGGTGTCTTGCCGGACCACTTTTTTCTAAATTCAGCCAATACACTAAATTAAAGGGGAATTCTTTCGAATCTTAAGGTCAAAAAAGAGAAAAGTATATAATAAACAGAAAATTCAAGTTTTTTCATTAAATACGGGTATGAAAATTATCATATTTCACTCGTGGCTACCGCCACTCGTGAAAAATTTATTTTCATACCACTCAATGAAAATAAATCCCGTATTTATAGAAAAAACTTGAATATCCTCTATATACAGCATGTCCTCTAAACTTACCTACATATCCGCATGAGCTTTTCTTGCCTGTCTGAGGGTCATACTGAAGCCTGGAAAAACAACAAAAACAATGTGATATACATTTGAAACTAAGCCGTCAAGGCAAAGTGCAAGCAAGAACTATGACAACATGACTTGCATGAATGCAGAATTAGAAATGATTCAATGAAATTCCATTTAAAGAAGAAAATAACTAGAGATGTGTCCATAGGTCACGAATGCCCCTAGATTCCGCTGTATTGCCATAAAAAATCCTGTACAATTACAGGTGCATATAAACACTGTCCTTAACATTAAGGAGTCTTAAAACGCTCACTTCAGCTTAATCAGGGGGCATAACTCTGCCAATCTCCAATAAACTTGTGTCAAAATACCCAGGTGCATAAGTTCACATGCTGACAACTATTCTAAGAAAGTTTCATGGCTCTAGCAGTTAAAGGTTTGGAGTTACACATGACACAAGTTTAAAAATGCTATTTTTTGCTTAATCAGGGGGCATAACTCTGCTAATCTCCAATAAATTTGGATCAAAATAGCCAGGTGTGTTAGTTCACATGCTGACAACTAGTCTTAGCAAGTTTCATGGCTCTAGCAGTTACAAGTTTGGAGTTACATGCAACACAAACCAGTCTATGTATGGAAATCAAGACAGCGGGAGAATCTATAAAAGGGCAAATCTATATACCCCCACTCTCTACATAGTGGTTGGGGTATAAAAACTACTATTGAAGTTCTCTTATCTAGAAAACATGACTCCATGTATGAGGTTTACAGAGTCCTTGAACCCTATAGTAGCTGGCTTCAGTGAAATTTATAAAATACATGCTTAATTTCTGTAGAATGGAAGCAAATTTCATTCTCAAATTGAGTCAAACACAAATGCTATGTTTTATTATCACAAAAGATGGTGTCCAAATAAATACAGCCTATTAAAAACAAGAGCTGTCAGTGGAGACAGCACACTTGACTATTTAAGTACTGGATAGTTAAGAAAGCCATAACTATTAAAAATCAATTTAATTCAAGATCTATAGATATATAGACAAGAATCTTCTCCATGGTCGACAAAATATCATATAATGTTCATTACTTTATCATTGAAAATCACTCAAGAAATACAGAGGTTATAGTAAAATATTACAATTTTTAAGGAAAATTCTAAGTTTAAAGGGGAGATAATTCTGGAAATATGGATGCTAGAGTTATGAACCTTACCACATATGATGTGGGTGATGATAAGGAACAAATATTTGAAGTCTGAAGTAAATCCCTTAAGAAAAAAAGATACTATAGTAAAAAATATTTTACTGCACAAAAACTTTAATCAGAAATCTTGGATTTGGACGCCAGGAGTAGGACAGCCCTCCATATAATTTGTATAGTTGAGCTAAAATATACACATTCAACTAAAAATGTCTTGCGTTTGTTAAAGCTCTGATCACATCACAAACATACATATGTACTTTGTTTTACTTTTTTTACACTGATCTTAAACAGTGGTTACATATATTCTTCCTACAAATGAAGAAAATATTTAATGTCTCACCATTTCGCATTCCAAGCATGTGTGAAGTCCACCAGTAAGATCAGCTGTAGCAGTATGAATATAAACCCTCCTACCATTCCTACATACATCCAATCTGGAACCAAACACATAAATAATGAAGGACCCTGCTTGAAATGAAAAAAAAATCAACCAAAAAAAAAAACTCCCTTTTTACCAAGAAGAAATCTGAAATGTTTAGCTGACCTACTGCTAACATTTGTAAGATTTGTGTCAAATGTACCTTTACTACTTAATAATTATATGAATAAAAAGTTTTTCATTTGTTGAGACATGGTTACATGATTCATGATGAAACATCATACTGATTCAATGGTAGAGGTAGAACCTGTACTGATTCAGTGGTAGATGTAGAACCTGTGCTGATTCAGTGGTAGAGGCAGAACCTGTACTGATTCAGTGGTAGATGTAGAACCTGTGCTGATTCAGTGGTAGAGGCAGAACCTGTACTGATTCAATGGTAGAGGCAGAACCTGTACTGATTCAATGGTAGAGGTAGAACCTGTGCTGATTCAATGGTAAAGCTAGAACAGGCATTGATTCAATGGTAGAAGTAGAACATGTACTGATTCAATGGTAGAGCTAGAACATGTACTGATTCAATGGTAGAGGTACAACATGTGCTGATTCAATGGTATAGACCTAGAAAATGTACTGATTCAATGGTAGAGTAAGAACAGGCACTGATTCAATGGTAGAGTAAGAACATGTACTGATTCAATGGCAGAGGTAGAACATGTACTGACTGATGCAAAATAAATATCAAACCAAGTGTTACAGGTTACATAATTACAAAGGGACATCTTTTTCCTGCTGTTAAATGTCAATTGTGTCAGAAAAAGGTATATTACAGGTACTTGCTAAAAGAGGTTGTCTAATAATAAAGCAATTATTGCCTTAAGTTTGGTCAACATGATGATTTATTTAGCTTCAAACAGTAATATCAGCCTTGGGCAAAGCCTTAAGTCAGTATCACTTTTTCAAGGTCCATAAATCCTCATATGAACCTCACTAACATAGCTGGATACCCACGTCCAACCCATTCCATTACTCTCCATTCATCGGCGGTATATGTAGTGTTAACAGAATAAGTAGAGTGAGTATCCATTGAGGTTCATTATTAGGCAATAATTGTTTGGTATATAAATTAAAGATACCAAAGCTAATTCCATTAATAATGAAAAATGCCATAAAGGTCATTTTAAGACTGAAAATTTCTGATTATTTTAGCAATAGACTGACATCTGTTTTTGATATAACGGGCTAAAAATATTAAAATGTACTGATGATGCATATGTGAACCCTTTATATGGCACTTTTCTATTGGTTTGTACTTCATAAAGTGAAATTCTAAAAATAGTAATTTGATGAAAAAGCATTACAATACTTAAAGAGCTTACACCGAGAGAAGCCTTGAGGAATGAAGAATGCCCCTGCACACAAACCAACAAGAAGTAAAAACTTGAACAACCAATACCTGAAAAATCAAAGGAACTGTACTATCATACATATATTATACATATATGTGGCACTCTGAATCATAGAAAGATTACAAACTGAATTCCTATTTTCACTAGCCTTAGTTTCTTGTTTAAATCAAAAATCTTCTTTCTGTAGCAAAACATATCATATAATAACATACTGTAATGAAATAATAATCGAAACAGCAAATTTTAATATGCTGACAGAATTCACTGGCAAATTCCATTTAGCTGTTCAATAAGACACAGGGTACAGCCATAGAGAATGCCTATTTTCTCAATGTAGGCACATTCTGAATTGTTTCAACAAGAGCTTTAAACCTTGAACTCAAATTCAAAATGTGTTAGAATCACATCAATTTACTCTAGAGGGTATCCGGCTAAGGTTATTGGCAAATCAGCATTTTGGCAATATTTCTGACCATTTACAATCATAATCATCAAAAAAAATCATGGCCAAGAATGTGCAAAATTAATTTTATCTAAAAATGACAAAAACAGGCTTCTGAGTTATTTCAACCTTAAAAGAAGCTGCTAAAAACTTAGAATTAGTTACTCACAAAAAATGGTTTCTATTATATCCTTATTCTTACCCATTGTGTATATGCCCTCTCCATTGGTTGCTATTGGGAACACAGACTGTGACAAACATTAGAAGCAAACTGAAAGCTACCATTCCCAGACACAGTCTGTACACAGCCTTGTAACCTCTCAACATACTGCAGTTCTCTCCCATACCAAGCATCACACAAGTCTCATTGAATCTGTCAACCTGAAAAGATTATGTTACTCTTTCATTATTAAGGGAACAGACAAATAGGACCCAACACATGTTAACTTTTCCATTACAATTCAATCTAATAAGTATCAAAAATTGTTCTTAAGAGAGCCAAAGATGATCAATGTAACTTTTCTCCTGGAATTTATATAACACTTTTTATCAGAAGATTTAAACAATGCAAGACAATATGTACCAAGAAAATTATTTAGAGACTTTTTTTACCTCTTCTGTCAGATGGTTTTCTAGCTGTGGTGAGAGCATAAGGCAACATGCTAGGAAACCAAGCAGTAAGAAGATGGTATACATTATCCTAGTTCCTGTCGACTCATTGATAGGCTTACAGCAGCTGCAACACAAACCACAGGAAGCCGGGCCACAACAACAACCAAACTGAAATACAAATTATTGGTAAAGAATAAATCAAATACTTCAGCAATAGATATCAAATTATTGATAATCTATCCATTTTCCATGTTTCTTGAAACTATTCTGTCGACTTATCTATTTCAGTTTATCTATTTTCATACTACCAGTCATTTCCCATATGACTGATGCCCACTGACATGTTTAGTTATTTTAGGTTGTGAAGGATGGTGCAAGATACAGAAAGCATCCCATTCTAGAGACACTCGTGGTTGTTTTACAAAATTATGCTTAGTGTATAGCACCCATTGACTGGACCTCAGTTAAATATCTCATCTGAAAGACAATTAGTTCTGTTAGTGGAAGAGTGGGGGGATTGAACTCATAACCCCTGGACCACCAGTCCAGGGCATTAGCACAGAACCACTGATCAAAACCACACACTTCATAAACTGTCTATCATTTTGAAAGTTATGAATTAAGCTTCAGTACTTTTTGAATTCTATCAAAGTCCAGATTATCCAGATGGACTGACAGAAGAAAACCATAACTTTGTGAGTCCAACATGTCGCCTTACGATAGCATACCAGTTATTTAACTTTTTTCTATGGAAGGGGAATTTATAGGCCCCGGACAAGAATTAAGTATGAAAAATTACAAAGGGCAAGAACTCAAAAATTATGCAAAAGAAAGTTATCGTTCTTGGGCACTGCACCTATTCACAGTGAGATCTATTCACCTATGAAGTTTCAAGTTGATATCTTCAATACTTTTCAAGTTATGCCCCAGACAAGAATTAAGTATTAAAATTACAACGGGCAATAACTTTAAAATTAAACAAAAAAGGGTTTTGGTTCTTGAACACTTCACCTCTCCACAATGAGATCTTTTCACCTATGAAGTTTTAAGTTAATATCTTCAATACCTTTCAAGTTATGCCCCGGACAAGAATTAAGTATGAGAAAATACAAAGGGCAGTAACTCAAAAATTATGTGAAGAGAGTTATGGTTCTTGGGCACTGCACCTCTCCACAGTGAGATTTATTCACCTATGAAGTTTCAAGTTAACATCTTCAATACCTTTCAAGTTATGCCCCAGAAAAGAAGAAGTATGAAAAGTTACAAACGGCAATAAGTAAAAAATCATGCAAAAGAGAGTGATGGTTCTTGAACATTACACCTCCATGATATGAGATCTATTCACATATGAAGTTTCAAGATCACATCTTCAAAACCTTTCGAGTAATGCCCCGGACAAGAATTAAGGATGAAAAATTACAAATGGCAATAAGTGAAGTTTCAAGTTAATATCTTCAATACCTTTCAAGTTATGCCCCGGACAAGAATTAAGGATGAAAAATTACAACAGCAATAAGTCAAAATTATGCAAAAGAGAGTTATGTTTCTTTGGCACTGCACCTCTCCACAATGAGATGTATTCACCTATGAAGTTTCAAGTTGATACCTCCAGTACTTTTAGAGTTATGCCCCGGACAAGCAAAATGGGATGCCGACGTGGACACCGCACATAACACCAATATGTCCCCTGACTATAGTCAGGCGACACAAAAATACATGGATTAAGAGTAAATGTTTAACTTAGTATGAGTATAATCTCCATATCACTATCTACCATCTTACAAAGATGTATTAATCTACCTTCTAACACAGTTAAATTGCAGGAGGCATGTTCAGTTAGTATCCATCCACAAACCAAGTTTCTATAAATACCTAGCTTCCATGTGCTTTATAGTGGGATAAAGATTTTGTGGACAGCCATATCAACAAACACTATGCTTAAAGTCCCCACCAGTTTTACACTAGAAGGGAATTTTTAACATCCGGGGGTACAGTAGTCAATCTTAATTGACATGATCTTTGGAAATATTGAGCTTTTTTTGTTGACAAGTCAATTATTGTAAGCGAGGTCAATTCCAATAAAACGTGGGACCCAGTATTTTTTTTTTAGAAAACAAAATGAAAAAGTCTCTTGAAAACTGTTAAAAAAATATTTCAATAACTTATACTGCACAAATTCCCTATTGCAGGCTATGAAAAGATAAGACAGTGCAGAGACAATTAGTTAAACTGTAACTCTGTAATGAGACAAGCTTCAAATCAAGACCACTTTACTCTCATTCCTTTGGTGGTCTTGATATAGAGTTTTACTGTACTTTACTGAGGAATAAAAGTATAGTATTGTCCTATCCTGCTCAACAACAATCAAAAGACTGACACATCTTAAAACATTTTGATCCATCTGTTATCCCATGTTTTGCACACCTTTGCTGTAACTGGTATCTCTTTGTCTTTCACCCAAACAAAGTATATATACAGTATAGGAAAAAATCCAAAACCAAATTAATTCTTTTCGACTTGTAACGGATTGATGATATTTAAAATGTGATGAACAACCAACAAATATCCGAAAACTGGTCACACCAAATCAGTGCATATAGAAATATCCTAAATAACGGATCATCGCATACATACCTGTGATGAACAACAACCACCCATTGTTCTTTCAAGAAATGTCCAAAATAAACGAATTCACAAACATTCTCTGAGGATGATACAATTCTCATAAAAGAACAATTAACGTCTGTTTTGGAAATTCTATTCACCTCCCTCGATAATTTTTATTATTATTATTACTTAAGTACCAGAAAGAAAGTTAAGCACAAACAATATATCATCAAATGTGCAAGGTGTTACGTTTGCTTGGGTGGGCAAAGACCTAAATACCAATACTAATTTAGGTCTTCGAACGAGACAACTTCAAGTCATATGGTTTATGCGCTGAGCCTATTAGATTACGGCCAAAACACATCTGTTTGATGCACTTTAATCAGAAAATCTCAACTTCAGATGTCTTGTATTTCTATATTGGCCAAAAATTAATTTTTCATGTTTAACAAATGCCGATAAATATGTCTGCATTCCAAGTAATTGACAGTCTAGTTCAATTAGGTGTTATCGTAAGCTTTTCTCGAGTTTCTTATCGTAGGCTACATGAGAATGGAAGACCTATACTTTTTTTTTACTAGTGTCCAAACGGGATTACTAGAGGTTGTTTATTTAAGTCTATTTTTTTTCAGTTAAAGTTGAAGTAGACCTATACACACTTTTATAGGGACTTTTCGGATGTTTAATCTATCAGGGAGGTAGCATCCAACTCTTAATCCTATATATTTAGCTGTCATGCAAAATATGCTTTTCAGGCTGGGACCTCAGCCCTAGCCTAAAAGTACCACATTGAAAATCACAGTCTTACATCGATTTTAACTAATTATTCAAATCAATACGCCATTCATTTGTATAAATGGCCCAATTAATTAAAGGCTTTGATCTGTTTTCACCTCACTCGAATGAGTTTTCCAATGACTTGTTACGCATAACATTTGCACTTTTTGTTGACAGATTTACTTTTAGTTCTCACAAAGATAGGAATTTGATTAAAAATTAATATTTTCTTAAAGCTGTTACGATTTTATACTTTTGAAAATTCTGTAACAGTGCTGCACCGTTTACAAAAGGCTTTCATCGTTCAGGGGATTCGTTATGTATATATAATTATACGTCCATTTGACACAGTATAAAGACAGTTCGAAAGTTTTCTTGTACAAAAATAACACAGAAAACGCCATGTTGACATGGCCATCCCCCACCGAATGTGTTGGCTAAGTTATCATTCTTGTGCACAGCAATCCTCTCCAATGAGATCTATCAACCTATGAAGTTCTCAAACACTTTTTGAGTTATTGTCCGAACAAAAATTAATCATGAAAATGACAAAGGGCAATAACTAAAAAATTTTGAAAGATTGAGATCTCTTTCTTGTGCTTTGCACTCTTATTAAATGAGATATATATCTACCTATGAAGTTTCAAGTTGATATCTCAAACACTTTTTGAGTTATTGTTCGAACAAAAATTAATCATGGAAAATGACAACGGGCAATAACTCAAACATTTTGAAAGTTAGAGATATCTTTCTTGCGCTTTGCGTTCTTCCTATATGAGATATATCCACCTATGAAGTTTCAAGTTGATATTCCAAACACTTTTCCAGTAATGCTCTAGACAATAATTAAAACATGAAAAATAACAAAGAACACCCTCAAAAATTATGTAGGTTAGCGTTCTTTTTCTTGTAAAAGCTTTTTTCCTTAATGAGATATATCCACCTATGAAGTTTCAAGTTGATATCGCAAACACTTTTTAAGCTATGCTCCAGACAAAGTGTTATATATTTTTTATATTTTCACCTTAACGTCCTAGTAATTTCTTTTAAGCTTGACTTTTCCGCACACTTAGTATTGTCAGTGTTTTGCTATCTTTAGGTAGAAAAAACAACAACAACAACAAAAAACAACAACAAAACAAAGCACAATCTCCTCTTTTTACGTTTTTTTTTACCTTTTTGCACATTAAGCATAACAGTTATATGAAAGAAAACTAAAATGAAAGAAAGTATAAACATTTAAAATTAAAAGTGAAAAAATACACTCGGCTCTGTAACAACCAAATAATTACTTGTGGCGGCAGTGGTTTATGTACTGATCAGGGGAAGTAACCGCTGCGGGGAGTTTGAACCCAATCTCCTCGCAGTTATCTCCCATCCATTAGGAAGTAACCGCTGTGTGGAGTAGCTGGATTTCATGTATCGATATGAACTTTTTTAAAGAATTTTTTCTTTTTTGTTAAGTTACAATTGGAATTGCATCGATTAAACATGCCTTGATGAAATGAAATTTAAAAAAAGTATAACTTGAAAAAAAGTTTAAAATTTTGTTATTTATTTCGACCATCATCACGTGAAATGTCTGTCGGCAGTGATTACTGATTACTGTACTGCAAGTATGAAAGGGAAGCAACCGCAGTGTGAACAAAACGGTGATAACGTAGACTGGTTCCCTGCCGTAACGCAGCAATCGGAACTACTCGGCCTTCTTCGATAACTTCGTATAAAGCTTATTTGAAGTCACCCGAAGTGTTCCAAGTGGTAACGCAGATTAGCAATGTTCATGATCTTGGTAGACGCTTTTAAAGCTAAATAATGACTTCAGTCATTGCTGCTGGCTTAATTATATTCAGACGTGTTTCAAAAGAAGTACAGTATTTATTGCTTCAAGCGTCCTACGGAGACTTTCATTGGTCGCCTCCTAAAGGTATGGCTTTCCAGGCAAATAACCAACCACTGGTTATAAGGTTTATACGTATTAAAGCAAGTTCTCTTCTTTAATAGCATAGCTAAGTTTCCATAAGCTTTCTCTAATAAATTAAGAAGTGGACACACTAAGTGATCAACTTACATCATAAATAACTGTAGTACCAAGTGGATTTTCATAGTATTTTATTGGTATTGTGTATTTCTCATCAGCCGTTGATTTTTTTTTATAGATATCATATTTGTTATTACTTGACTGTATTTTTGTCAGTTCCAATTATTGTTAAAATGACTCATATCAGTCAATACAACAATAGAATATTTTACACATACCTAATCTTATTTTAAAATATGTGCTAAATATTCTAGTACATGTATGTCTGATTACACTGTGATTTTATAACACCTTCAGCAATCATATCAATCAGTATTGGAGATGAAAGGTCTTGATAGTAATGATGTAAGTACATCTGCTGATGACGTCAGTTTCTGACACCCACCCACCCACACACACACACACAAAGAAAAAAAAAGATTGTTCAGATATGTAAAGTTAATTGTACATATTATTACAGTATTTTAATTTACAGGTCATGTTGACCCAGGAGAGAATGAAAGACAGGCTGCCCTAAGAGAGACAGAGGAAGAGGCTGGCATAACAGTAGATCAGTTGCTGTTGTATGAAGACTTCAGGACTGAGTTACATTATGAAGTCAGAGGGAAACCTAAAACTGTGATTTACTGGCTGTCAGAGTTAAAGAACCCTAACTTTAAAGTTAAATTGTCAGATGAACACAAAGATTTAAAATGGCTTAATTTGAAAGAAGCACTAGATATTGCTAGATATGAGGACATGAAACAAGCCTTAATGAAGGCTGATAGTTATATATCTACTTTACTGAAGCCATAGCTGTTTTCAGTGAAAAGTCATTACATTGATCTAAAAGTGTTGTTACAAAAATTTGATTTTTCCCACAGCATTGTGTGAAATACATTCACAGTTGAGTATATAGCATTAACATTAGACATCTTAAGTTTGCATGTGTCAGACATAGCTCACTGGACTCAATTACCTGTACCCAAAATTTTGTTTATCTGATGTGATTCAAAACAAATGCTAATTCATTTTCACAGAACTGATTTCATTCAGAGCTGACCTGGCTAGCTCAGCTGGAAGACCATCAATCCAGGCGTTCTTGGTTCAAACCCCACCATATAGCTGGCTAAATTTCTCCGTGATAATTAATCTCGCATAATGCTTTTTACGGTTATTTGACCTTCATGCACCTCTAAATAAACTGAGGAAGCAGTCAGTCACTCACAGAGAGGTTAAATTGGTTTGTAAATTGGTTGGATACCAAGGAAGGCTTGTTAGGTGGACTGACCCCCAGGATATATTCATGTGACCAAAAAGAGTTTGAAACAGGTGTTAATCCCAGTCAAAACAAAGATTTCATTCAGTGATCACAAGAAAAGTAGAATATAATATATTAAGATTTGCCCACTTTAAACCTTCCTCATCTTCACTAAGTTATTTTGTTTTAAATATCACAACGTTATCTGAGAATTATTGCTGTATTGTTATTGAGAACAGGGCCTCATTTTCTATGTCTTACACTTTGTAACTCTTTATTACAAGACTTTCATAGTGGTTTTAACTTGTTTTACCTTCTCCTTTACAATGGTATTATATTCGTGTACCTACAACTTACAAGAACACTTCAGAAATATTTTTGTATCACCATGAGAATGATATTTTGTATGAAAGTACTGGTTTAAAATTATATTCTGCAAATCATTTTATTTACTAGAACCATTTTATGCTCTTGCTAGTTGTAAGTATTTTGGATGTGTACTTTTTCTAAAGCCTGCACCATTTTAGTGTCAAAATATAAGTAGATTTAAGTTTGGTCAGTAAATTTTATGTTTATCCCTAGGCACCATAAATATGAGTCACTAAAATGGGCTGAGCACTTTCTCTTTTAAAATTTATAACAATATATAATATCTTAAAGTATATCAGTGTAACAATCATTAAAATATCAATAAATCATAGAAAAAAAATAAACAAAAACAACAACAACAAAAAACATGTCAAAAGTCGATTTAGATTTTGCTAAAATTCCTCAAAATACATGTATGTCTTGACATCAAGTCATGTTAAGTGCGAGCAGTATCTAAATTCAGCCAGTAGTTAAATTAACAACAGGAAACACTTAAACATATTATCAACGAATCAGAGCAAACTATGTATCGTCTCCTTGTTTGATGTGTAGTTAGTGCTGACCCTATGATCAATAATTCAGTGAAATATTCATCTTACGAAACTGCCAAGTTAGAGGTCTAAAGATCTTGAGCCATTCAATAGTCATCATGATGACACATTGGATAAAACTGTAGTACCCTTATGACAGGAAATTCATTAGAAATAAAGTACAAGTAGTATGAACTTTGTAATTATCTTTAAAATACAGTGACTAAACAGAGCTCAGTGGTACTTAATACTTTAGAGCTGATTTTATGCCCCGCCAATGGTGGCTTATAGTAATAGCACATTATTATATTTGTCCCATCTTCTGTGAGCAACTCCTCCTACAATTCTCATTTGATTTTCACCAAACTTTCACACAATGATCATTATTAAGTGCCACAGTGCCTATACTCTGGCTTTTGCGATTCAATTATTTTTGGCAGAGTTATTGTCCTTAATATTTCTTGTGAGTGCAGCTCCTACATTTCCAATGGGATTTTCACCAAAGTCTCACAGAATGATTATTATCAAAGTGCCAAATCACATACATATGTATATTCTGGGTTTTAGCATTTGATTATTTCTGGCAGTTTTTGTTGAATTTTACTTAGTATTGCTTCTATGTACATCATCTTCTGCAATTCCAAACCCTCATGGAATAATCAAGTGCCACAGTGAATAATTTCAGGTTTTTGCCATTTTATTACATGTATCAGCTCGACTTTTCGAAAAATAAGGAAGGCTATAGTTCTCGGGTCAGCATTGGTTCAGGTTTTAAGTTTTTCGGCAAGGTAATATTATTCACCTAACCCATGCAGGTATAGCCCTGAAACTTACAACACTTGTTTACCATCAAAAGCTTACTCTGCTAACAAGAGGAGGTAACTGTGTCAAGCATTTTGTGTGAATTATGGCCCCTCTTCGACTTTGGTTAAAGTTTTTTGGCAAGGTAGCACTACTCACCCAACCCTTGCAGATATAGCCCTGAAACTTACAATACTTGTTTACCATCAAGAGCTTACTCTGCTAACAAGAAGAAGTAACTGTGTCAAGCATTTTGTGTGAATTGCGGCCCCTTTTTTGACTTAGAAATTTGGTTAAAGTTTTTCGGCAAGGAAGCACACCCTTAAGTTTAAACTTAAGTTGAGTAAGTTACACTTAAGTTGAATTAAAGTGAAACTTAAGTTGAGTTGAACTTGGGTTGAGTTGAAGTTAAACTTAAGTAAAAGCTAAACTTAAGCTGAGTTAAACTTAAGTTGAGTTAAGCAGAAAGTTAAATTGCAGATTTGACACAGGATTTCAAAAAGGATTGAATTTTTAAATCCTAGCTATCTATTGGAGGATATTTTACCCTTTTTTTGCCACACTAAGACATTTTTATACTTTGAGGATATTTTTAAACGCTACAGTTGAAGGAACTTAGCAAATATGGCAAAGAAACTTGAAGTTATGGATAAGGATCTGAAATTACTTCAAGCCTTTAAGGAGATAGGAGGAACTCCTGACATTGAAACAAAGGAGGACTTGATTAGTTACATTAAACATGTTGGCACAGGACTCGGTGGAGTTAAAGCAGGTACTACTTAATTACCAGCTTCTTCCATGACAGAGACTGGTGTAAAATTCCCTTGGATTTCTCTATTCTGTGGAGAGTCGGGGAAAGGAGAGGTGAATTACCTCACTTGGAAGTATGAAATCAGGTGTTTATTGGAAGAAAGAGTTTACACATCTGAATAGATTCTGCTAGGCGTTCTGTGAAAGGACAGGCCTCTGATATCTTGAGACTCATGGGCACCACGGTGGAAATAGAAGATATTCTTAGAAAATTTCAAACTACATATGGAGATATCAACACACCAGAATGCATTATGAAGAAACTTTATTCCTGTCACCAGGAACCAAATGAGTCAGTGGTAACATATGCCACCAGAGTTGAAGAGCTTTTCGCTGAAGCTAAAGATTTGAAGGCTGTTGAGCCTGCTCATGAAAATACAACTTTGAAAAATATTTTCTATCAAAGTCTTTCACAGCCATTAAGGCAAATGTGTCATTACAAACTTGAAACCATAGATAACTATGATCATTTTGCAAGAGGAGGTAATTGACAATGGTTGTATAAGGTCTATAGCCCTTTAGTGTCAAGCAGTGAGAATAGTCAAGTGTGCTGTCCTACGACAGCTCTTGTTGGCACAGTTAATGCTTGTTCTTAAATTTTACTTTATATTGCTTCTGTGCACACTCCTCCTACAATCCTTATATGATGTTCAACAAACTTCCATAGAATGACCATTATCAAATGCCAGTGCATATTTTCAGGCTTTTGCCAACCCAATCTTATGGCATAGTTGTTGCCCTTTGTTAACTTTTACATTGCTTATGTGCATAACTCCATTTCTTATGCAATTTTCATCAATCTTTCACACAAAGATAAATTTTGGTGGAGTTATTGCCCTCTAGTTTAACTTTACTCAATAGTGTTTTTGTGCGCAACTCCTATAATTTGAAATTTTGTAATGGAACTATATTTTTCACTTGTGGTGTTCAACTGGAGCATAAAAATCCAAAAGTTAAAATGTAAGAAAATGTTTTGCAACACTTTTCCTGTAAAAGACATGGTGGCCTATGTGTATGTAATTAGGTAAAGGACATATAATAAATAGTCTTACCTCGAGATGTATGGGTACTCTGTTCAGTTCACAGACTGCAAAAAGTTTTGGCACAAATGATCAAGGTAACATAAAGTTATAATCTACCAGGACACTGACCATAGCCATGTTTCAAGGGCATTCATGTCTGTGACACATTTCTTGTTTTATTATTATAGAGCATTTCGTGGAGTACTTTCAAGTTTAGTAAGAAGTTTTTATCCATATTTGAACTCATTTATCACAGTATATTTTATAAACAAGCTGATGTATATTACATGTAGATAGCAGGAAAAAACATTGTGAAACTATTGACCAACAGTCATGTAACAGGATACTGATGAAATCTTAGTAATGTCACCAGACACAGATCAGTAAATTGTCTGATCGTAATTTACATGTACAGGTTTAGAAATACTGAATGTGCTATTTAGAGCACAAACTTCAAAGTAATGAGTTTTCCTGTATTAACAGAAATTCCCTGAATATTCATCACCGACTACCTTTGCAACCAGTGCAGACCAAGATCAGCTGTGTAGTCTGATCATGGTATGCACTATTTGCCATTCAGTCAGTAAATTTTCAATAAGCAACCCCATAAACAATTAATGGATCCTTCCAAACTGAAAGACGGACAAGTTCAATTTAGTTGGGTAAGCTTGCAACAACCACATTTCATAAGTATTTATGAAGTTTCCCCCCCGACGGTTATGGTATGGGATTTTAGACTTGTTCACAAGCAATAGAAATGGGATATTCAGCAAATTATAACTCACTTGATACTTTTGAAACACTTTATTTCAGTCCTTGTTTTATAACAAACAAAGTTTGAGAAAATACAGAACATTCTTACATAGTAAATAAGAACAATAAGTGACATGCAATATTTGATTTCAGGAAAAGCACTTTTTAAACAACAAAATAAGCATTGGTTTAATATAGATTTTTTTAAAAAGTTTTAACTGTGTATTAATTTTCTTTACAATGTATTTTTCTTGTAAGTATTTGTCTGTTTTGGTCTTCATACCCAAAGGCTGACGGCTGACTTCTCATTCAATCTCAAACTATGTTCAAAAGTCTGAAAAATTGATAAGGCTGTGAAGACAATATCCATTAGTTAACAAACACAAGGGAAAAAGTAATGTTAAGATCACAATGAAGCTGGTACGAACCATTCCAAGTGAATAAACAAAACAAAACACTAACCTGCTGGATGAGTGTTTAGATTGTAAGCAAATATCAGGCAAACTGAAAACCTTTCACAGTATGAAGGAAAGGAACTATTACTACAGATTCAAAAATTGTTACGGATGTGAGCGATAACGGTTTTAATTGTTTCATCCCATCTCATTATTTAGCTAAAAGAAAACTCAGAAGATAATGAATTCTTGCATGCTATGTCAAAGTGATAAAAAAACCAGCACTTTAATAAATTTTCATTGCAATAAAACATTTTTACCTTTCAAATGTACACTATTACAAGCAAATGTATTTGTAACTCAGTGGAAATCTGTGGAACCAATGCCAAATGCCCCCAGATTTCAGTGGATGAGAGGATAAATTGTTTTCTGAATGGAATGTTAAAGGTTCATGTTTTTCCTATTTGAAGCAATATTTTAAGACTTTATAATCATACAGATATTAACTGTAAATGCCAGGAATAAATTGCACAGTTTGATATTTTATTGGTGTATAATATACCCTCACTAGGTCAACAAGTCCTTTAGATTCCATCCACTTTGAACTGTCTTGAAGTAATTTCATGCTCCTATAAAACATCAATATGTGTGGTTTATTTCCTAAATACAGATCTAGCCTCTTCCAACGGTGAAAGGACTACAAAAATGTACCAAATACATGCAAGGCTCCCAACTAACTTTTCACAGTAAAATAAAACAAGAGGGCCATGATGGCCCTGGATCGCTCACCTGAGTACTTTGGCTGTAGGTTTGCTGTTAAGCAGTATTTCATTTTTTAATTGAAAATATGTAAGTGCCTACAAACCAAATATGTAAAATATCAGTCAATAAATAAAGGCTCTATGACAGAAAGTATAAATATCTATCATAAGCTATGGTGACCTTGACCTTGACCCAGTGACCTCAAACCCTACCCATAGGTAGACGTCCATGCAAGGAACCTATATACTAAATATCAAAGATATTGGTCTATAAATGCTATAAATGAAGGCTCTATGAGGTACAGTAGATAAATCTATTTTTAGCCTCCATGACCTTTAACCTAATCTAATAATTACAAAAAGCTTGATAAAGCTTGCTTCATGCCAAATTATAAAATTCTAGGCCTTGTGGTTTTAGACAAGGAGATTTTTAAAGATTTTCTTCTATACTGCTATTCAAAACTTGTGACCCCTCTGGCAGGGCCAATAGTGACCCCGGGGACATTTTTCAAACAAACTAGGTAGAGGTTCACTAGACAATGCTGCATACCAAATATCTAAGCTGTAGGCATTGAGGTTTCCAGTAAGAAGATTTTTAAAGATTGCCTTTTTTACATATTAAGGGCCCCCGGGGTGGGGCCAATTTTGATCCCGGGGCCAACATATAAACAATACTGGTAAAGGTTCTCAACACAATACTCCAGACTAAATATTTAAGGTCTAGTCCTATTAGATTGGAAGAAAAATGATTTTTCATGTTTTTCCTATATAACTATAGGTAAATCAAGAGAACCCTGGGGCGTGGCCAATTTGACCCAGGGGACATAATTTGAACAAAATTGGTAGACATCCACTAGACAATGCTGCATACCAAATATCTAAGCTGTAAGCATTGAGGTTTCCAGTAAGAAGATTTTTAAATATTGCCTTTTTTACATATTAAGGGCCCCCGGGGTGGGGCCAATTTTGACCCCCGGGCCAACATATAAACAATACTGGTAAAGGTTCTCAACACAATACTCCACACCAAATATCTAAGGTCTAGTCCTATTAGTTTCGGAGAAAAATGATTTTTCATGTTTTTCCTATATAACTATATGTAAATCAAGAGAACCCTGGGGCGTGGCCAATTTGACCCAGGGGACATAATTTGAACAAACTTGATAGAGGTCTACTAGACAATGCTACATACCAAATATCTAAGCTGTAGGCATTGTGGTTTCTGAGAAGAAGACTTTTAAAGATTTCCTTTATAAGCCTATGTAAAATCAATTGACCCCCAGGGTGGGGCCTATTTTGACCCAGTGGCTTTGATTTGAAGAAACTTAGTAGAGGTCCACTGGACAATGCTGCACACCAAATATCTAAACTCTAGGCCTTGCTGTTTCTGACAAGAAGATTTTTTAAAGTTTTTCCTATATAACTCTATATAAAACAAGTGACCCCTGGGGCGGGGCCATTTTTGACCCAGGAGCCATGATTTGAACAAACTTGGTAGAGGTCTACTAGACAACGCTGCACACCAAATATCTAAACTCTAGGCCTTGCTGTTTCTGACAAGAAGATTTTTTAAAGTTTTTCCTATATAACTCTATGTAAAACATGTGACCCCCGGGGCCGGGCCATTTTTTACCCAGGAGCCATGATTTGAACAAACTTGGTAGAGGTCCACTGGACAATGCTGCACACCAAATATCTAAACTCTAGGCCTTGTGGTTTCAGACAAGAAGATTTTAAAAGTTTTACCTATATAATTCTATGTAAAACTAGTGACCCCTGGGGCAGGGCCATTTTTGACCCAGGGGTCATGATTTGAACAAACTTGGTAAAGGTCCACCTGATGACGCTTCATACCAAATATCTAAGCTCCAGGCTTTGTAGTTCTGGAGAAGAAGATTTTTAAAGTTCCAACTTTGAAAATCTATTTTTAGCTCCTGTGGCTTAGAAATGCAATGGACCTGAACCATTTGAACAATTTTGGTAAAGCTGCATGCAAGTAACATTCCTGTCAAGTTTCAGGAAGATTGGCCCAGCAGTTCAGGAGAAGAAGTTGTTTGAAGAAAAAGTTGACGTCGCACGCACGCACGCACGCACGGACGGACGACGGACATCAGGTGATCACAAAATCTCACCTTGAGCACTTTGTGCTCAGGTGAGCTAAAAATAGAAAAAAAAATGCAAAGTATTGTAAAATAATGAGATTCTTAAACTCCTGAAAAAAAGCAACTAAAGACAATTGCTATTACCTGTGGACATGAAAGTGATGTGTGAAACTGAGAAAATAAATTAGAAATATAAGTCAACATACAAAATTACAATTACTGGCTTGGAATAAATCGTTTTCCTTATGTCAATTCAACATACTAAAATGCAGTTCATTAATAAGTAATTAACTATTCAGATGCCCCTTGGAAATTTGTTGCATAAATTTGTATTACCTTTACCACACATTGATAAGCTGCATTTATAAATCCTGGTATAACAGGCAACTTGAATATGAAACTTATCCTCAAAACAGGAACAAAAACAAGTAAGTAGGTTTTACCAGAGTTTTCAAAACCAGACTGATTCTGATGTATATTTTCAAAATTTAACATAAAAACACTTGACAAAGGCTGAAGAACAAGATTTGTATGAATGTAAAATTGCAAAAATACATTTTAATACTCATAATAAATACAAATATAGAATACTTAAATACTTTCTTAGACAAAAGCAAATTCATATAAATGTCTCCACAACAGTTGTGGTTCAAAGTAACTTGTTTCGCTGCTTCATTTGTATACATTTATCACAGAGACTAATTTCTCAGGGGCTAAAAAACTCTGTAAAACACTTAATAATGTGTTTACTGGCAAGAAAAAAATTCATAAAAACTGACTGAAGTGGAAGATTTGCTTGTCACAGACCAGTCACTGAAAAAAACAGAAAAAAACAACAACAACAACAAAAAAACAATATGCAAGCAATAGATGTACCTAAATCACCACAGTATTACACAGTCACAACAAATTTCTTTTCCAAGGAAATGTTTTTGAGCAATCAATGACAAAACTTATGAATGTCGATATGTGGTGATACTGAATTTTCTACAGATTTTGGTTTCTAAATATTTAAGTGGTAAAATTATTGAGTGAACAATATTTTAGTATTAATAAATTTATGGTATTATTGAGGATTAATTTAATAAAAGTAATACTTCCTAAAATTTAACTGGGTGAATAACTGATAACAATATTTTGGTTTTAATGTATTAATTATTATATAATATTAATGTTCTACAAATTGCTACTTCCACTCTCTTCTGGAAGCTTGATGAAGACTAATATATACATGTACTTATTGCATATACACTTCATGGCCTAATGTTAGTATTAAAGTGATTAGCTGAATACGTGGCTTATTAAATACAAGAATTGTACTTGATTTGCCAAAACTGTACTGGGGCACTACATGTAACCACATTATCACAAAATATAATAACTGAAACTTTTGGTTTAAACCTAGACTAGAAAGAGTTCCTGTATTACCATAATTTTGGTATGCAGTTGTATATGTGAATTTATAATTTCATAATACTGTACTTCAGTCTTACATATGCTGACAAATTATCGTGAACACTTGAATATTATACACTAGTGTGTAAAATATGCACCCCCAGTCTAACCTCAAAATCTGGGGAAAAATGCTTGCACTGAAAAATAATAATCACTAAAATTTGGTCTGGATATCAAAGTACCTTTTGGCAATTTTTTTGCTCTGGAAGAGTCCGTTTTCGTTGCACATAGCAATATCTATGCGTGAATATTGCAACAGTTGTATTTTCTGTGTATTTCATTAATAACCAATTACCTAAGTAACAATTTCTTTCGAAAATATTCATCAACACTAACGATATGCTGAGAATGTGGCATTATGTAGAAGTGTCAACACCTCAACACATTTTGGATGTGTAAACAAACATCTCATAATTATGGTGACATCAAACAACACTAATGTTTGTTATACAATATACGGGTGTGTCAGGTGACTTCAGCAATCAAGATAATTGGCTGATAATTAAACAAGTGCGCTGAACAGCGAATACTGACCGGCATTGTCAGCAGTTTACATTACTGAATCAGATTTCTATGGGAATTTAGTATTCATATTAGGAAGTTATACATTAACCATTCTGTTCTTTCAGTACTTATAACACTAGTTTCCTCCCCTGAGCAGCACTCTCAAAAAATAAGGTGCACAAACAAGATACATAATCATTTGGGCAGAATCTTTTATATTTTGGTTGGTATTTTACAGGTTTTCAAGCTAGAAAAAATTGTCTGATGTGGGCCATGTATAATACGTATATCTTGGTGGAAATCGAAAATTCCACAAAAAAGTGTGTATAACTGTCGAGCAATTTAAGTAATGGTAATTATAATTACTTTACTTTTTCACAGAGATTATCCACTCTCTTTTCAACCGCCCTTAGATATCTATGTATAAATAACCTGAATCTGTACAGGAAAAATATCCAGCAATGGATCAAAGGTGCTACAAGAAATATAGACACTAGCGCTGTAGATATTGCAACTCTGAAGTTATTTGTATAATCTAACGGTTTGTAGATGTACGGTTCTCCCTTGTGATTGGTCCCGCCAGCTAAATGATACACATAGCTAAACACCATGTAAATAAGGCCCATGCACGAGCTTTGATATAAGTGGAGCATTCTGATTGGTGTACGTGAAATCAGGGTGTCAACTAGTACAAATACAGCATTTATGCCATGGGTTGTACAGTTCACCAGTGTAACTCCACTTCCTGTGAAATAAACAGATTGTTTTGTTACTCAATAAAAATGCAAACAAAAAAATTAAAGCTTGCAACCAAAATATAATATATAGTTATTATTATACTTTAACTCTGTGTTTAACTATGAACCAAAATTGATATGATTGTTTTCTGTCCAACTTAAAATTGTCTTTCAAGCTACCTGTTACTTAATCATTCAAATCAAATAAGTTCTTTCCTATGAATTTTTGCTATAATGTTTCTATTCTCTAACATAATACAGAACCACCTTGACAAGAAATATGTCAAAAAAAGTCTCAAGTTGCTAGCTGTATATTCAATATATCATAATCCATATTTCTTACCATCATAAGCTATAGTCCAGAAGAGCACTGAGACCAGAGGTGCAGCATCACTTCCTAGATTATGTAATAACCATTGAAGCTTCATACGACGCTTGTTCGTCAGATGCTGTCGTACATCTGAAATGTTAAAAATGATGCTTGTGAATTCTTGGCCATACATTCCATAAGTGACCATTCATTTAGAGATAAGTGACATTCCTCATGTTAAATGATAACAATATCAAACCAGATTAACAAGATATCAAATACAACATACTAATTATGAAGAGGGTAGGTCATTAATCTTCCTTAAAGATGCTTGTTATCACCATCCTGTTTTTGGTAATTTCAAGAAAGAACTAGGACTTATGGATAAAATGTTAGACTTTCAAATTCTTCTAATTTGCATTAGTAAGAGTCAGAAGCCATTTCTGAAAGTGATCTACAAGAGTTGCAAGAACATCTCTACAATGGAACAACTTAAAACAAATAGCAGTTACTAAAATGTTAAATTCTAATGAATGCATAAATGGAATCGATGTAGATGGGAATGATTCTGAGGAATATTATGAACAAGAGGGCCATGATGGCCCTGGATCGCTCACCTCAGTACTTTGGCTGTAGGTTTGCTGTTAAGCAGTATTTCATTTTTTAATTGAAAATATATAAGTGCCTACAAACCAATTATGTAAAATATCAGTCAATAAATAAAGGCTCTATGACAGAAAGTAGAAATATCTATTATAAGCTATGGTGACCTTGACCTTGACCCCAAACCCTACCCATGGGTAGAGGTCCATGCAAGGAACCTATATACTGAATATCAAAGATATTGGTCTATAAATGAAGACTTTATGAGGTACAGTAGATAAATCTATTTTTAGCCTCTGTGACCTTTAACCTAATCTAATAATTTGAACAACCAAACAACCTTTCTGACAAACTGCCAGGATATTTGGACTGAAACAGTAGCCTCTAGAGCCTTAACAAGATATTTCTATTTTTGGGCTCTGTGACCTAGTTTTTGACCCCAGATGACCCATATTCTAACTTGGGCTAGAAATCATCGATACAACCTTTCTGACATATTTCCAGGATATTTGGGCTGAAATGTTACCTCTATAGTGTTAACAAGGTTTTTCCATATTCTGGCTGTGTGACCTAGTTTTTGACCCCAGATGACCCATATTCGAACTTGACCTAGAAATCATCAAAACAACCTATCTGACATATTTCCAGGATATTTGGGCGGAAAATGTTACCTCTATAGTGTTAACAAGATTTTTCCATCTACAGGCTGTGTGACCTTGTTTTTGACCCCACATGACCCATATTCCAATTTGAGCTGGAAATCATCTTAACAAGCTTTCTGAGAGTTTTTCAGGAAATTTGGGTTAAAATTGTTACCTCTAGAGTGTTAACAAGGTTTTACCATATTTGGGCTGTGTGACCTAGTTTTTGACCCCACATGACCCATATTCAAACTTGGGCTAGAAATCATCAAAACAACCTTTCTGACATATTTCCAGGATATTTGGGCTGAAAATGTTACCTCTAGAGTGATAAAAAGGTTTTTCCATATTTGGGCTCTGTGACCTAGTTTTTGACCCCAGATGACTCATATTCGAACCTGGGCTAAAAATCATCCAAATAACCTTTCTGACATATTACAAGGATATTTGGGATAAAAATGTTACCTCTAAAGTGTTAACAAGGTTTTTCCATATTTGGGCTCTGTGACCTAGTTTTTTATCCCAGATGACCCATATTCGTACTTAGGCTAGAAATCACCCAAATAACCTTTCTGACATATTACAAGGAAATTCGGACTGAAAATCTGACCTCTAAAGTGTTAACAAGGTTTTTCCATATTTGGGCTTTGTGACCTAGTTTTCTATTCCAGATGATCCATACTCGAACTTGAGCTAGAAATCATCTTAACAAGCTTTCTGACAAATTTCCAGGATATTCGGGCTGAAAATCTTACCTCTAGGGTGTTAACAAGGTTTTTCCATATTTGGGCTGTGTGACCTAGTTTTTGACCCCAGATGACCCATATTCAAACTTAACTAGAAATCAACCAAACAACCTTTTTGACAAATTGCCAGGACATTTGGACTGAAACAGTAGCCTCTAGAGCCTTAAAAAGATTTTTCTTTTTTTAGGTCGTGTGACCTAGTTTTTGACCCCAGATGACCCATATTCGAACTCGTCCAAGTAATTACTGGGACAAACATCCTGACCAAGTTTCATGACATTTGGAGCAAAAATGTGACCAGTAGAATGTTAAAGAACTAAGTGTGAATGGCTGACGTATGACAGACGACGGACATTCATCGATCCTAATAGCTCACCCTGAGCCAGCTTAGGTGAGCTAAAATACATTCTTTTTAAAGTACATGTACTACACCCAGGAGGATAAAATTCAAACTATCTGCTGTAGCTACTGCAAATATATTGTCTAACAGAGCAATTATTCTAAACAAGAAATGTCTCACTGGAATATCGAAAAAGAACTACGACTACCTTTGCCTTCCTTCCGTAAAGATATGTAATGCCAGCAATTGATGGCTCGCAATATCTGACAAGCTACGAGAATATAGAATGACCAGTAAGTGAGCATTATCATCATTTTGGCACCAAGTACTCCATATATGGCTGTATAAAATACCATGAGGAAAAAGTAGACTGCTACCAATGTGCGATATATCGCGTAAGGCACTGGGTTATCACTCCACTGGAATAAAAAGCATCGTATCACAGCATTACAAGGTAGTTTTAAACAAGAGCTGTCACTGGAAATTGACATATGCCCCCGAAATGTAGCTTTGAAATGGAACTGGTGTAAATATACAATTGAATATGCCTGTGGAAAAGAGATCAGACAAAAAATAGAGCATGAACTGAAGGTAAATGGTAAAGTAATGTTTCTCTGCTTCAGATTCTTATATGAAGGTTGAAGACATAATTATTCAATGAAATAGAAAGCTGTGAGTTTGGCCTTGAATTAGAACAATATTGTTTTATTCCCAACCCCTACTGATGTTTTATAAATAACAAGACTTGGTGACAAACATTCTGGTTTAAATAAAATCCCCCAAGCAGTTTTGGAGATGTAGCCTGGACAAGATTTAAATATAGTAGTTATGGTAAAAATGACTAAGGGCCCATAAAACTGCCAAAAATAATCCAGAAACTCCCAACGATATGCACAGTGAGGTTTGGTGACAAACATTCATGTGCAGTTTCAATGAAATCCTCCAGGGTTTTGGAGATGAAGTGTAGACAAGATTTTAATATAGAAGTTACAGTAAAAAATGACTAAGTGCCCACAACTCTGCCAAAAATAGTCTGAGCAGAAACTCCTGATGATATGCACAACTACATGTAGGCTATGTGACAAACATTCCTGTTAAGTTTCAATGAAATCCTCCAAGCTGTTTTTGGAGATGAAGTGTGGAGAAGACTTTTATATAGAAGTTAGAGTAAAAAATGACTAAGTGCCCATAACTCTGCAAAAAATAAATCGAGCGGAATCTCCTGACGATATGAACAGCTAGGCTTAGTGACAAACACTCCTGTTAAGTTTCAATGAAATCCCTCAAGCGGTTTTGGAGATCAAGCGAGGACAAGATTTTACAGGACAGATGGACAGACAGACAGTGCAATTACCATTATGCCTCCCTTTGTGGGGGGGGGGGGGGCATAAAATACATCAGATCATGCCATGGCTTTTGCTTTTTTTTTTATCCTCGATCTTTCCCTTTCAACTGTACTTCAATAATGACAGTAGTCTTGGGAATTACAAGACCTTAACCTCTTCTGTCAGTAACCAATCTGTTTGACTGAGAAAATACCAACTTTCCATAATTTTAGATGTACAGCTCAAAGAGAAAACTCCCATTCAGTGATCTGCCACTGTTACAGTGTTAAGCGTCTGCAGTGTTGGTTTCTCAATTTCCAAGAAACTAATTCTCATTTCAAGCTCACAATCCTTTGATAAACAGCTAACAAGCATCAAATCAAAGAGCATGTTTTCCTTTCATGAAATTCAATTATGTATGTAATTCTTTTGCCATCAATTTATCCCACCTGGTAGGAAAATAATTATTGGATGGCCAAACTAATCAAGGACACAAAATGCGTCTTGCAAGAATGAAGATTCCAATATGCCTCCAATGGATTTGAACTTAACAGTGTCAATGCAATACATTATTTGGTAGATATCTAACAATACAACATTTTACATATTACAAAACAAAAAAGAAAAAAAATACAACCTACCTGAGACAACAAAAAGTCTTCTACTTCACTATACATGAGGCTGTGTCTTGGTCCATCAACAGGTGATTTTTTGGACCCATTTGTCTGTCTTCCTTTCCTATCACGGAATGAATAGAAGGCATATCTTGTATATGTGCGAACAGCATGTCGAGCCAACGCCACACCCTCCTGTGTGGCTCGCACCAGCCGCAGAGATATTTTGATCATCATTTTTGGCTTTCAGCTTTGATGCTATTCTTCAATCTAAACACAGAAGAAGAAAAAAGTTCTGAACAAGAACTGTGACGGTAAAAAGACTATGCCCCTGAAGTGGTGCTTTGACCTTTGAGCTGAAAACCAGTCAGTAAGAGGTCAAGGTCAAATAAATGAAAGTCAGTGGGAAGGTCTTGTCCAAAGAGGTGTTGTGTTCAAACCCACTAACTAATAAGGAAGTTATGGACAATTGTAAAGTTTTCAGATGGACTGATGGATGGACAGACTGAGGGATAGACAGACAGTTCAAAAACTAGAGTGACGACAACATGAACAACAAATTAATGCTTTTTTCAATATGTTTACATGTATCTTTGCTATTTCAAAGTCATTGTATATCTATCTAATAAATGAGAATTTTGCTTGAAATTGCTTCCTGGAGATGATCTTCTAGTGCTTATGTCAAACCTTCAAAACTATAGACTGCCAAAGGTGCCCGCTTCTGTGAGATTAAAACCCTTAATTTCCATGTTAGAATTCTTGATGCTAAGCCTTCAACACTGACGACATAATGGTAAAAAAAATCCAAACACTATGCACAACTAGGCTTCATGACAATCACTTCTGTGAAGGTTTCATTCAATCCAACCAGTAGTGTTTAGATGAAGCACGGACAAGATCATATTCTACAGACCATTTGTATAAAAATTAAATGGGCCATAATTCTGGAAGTTTTAATCCAAATGAAAAATCCAAACACTATCATGTCTATGCACAAGTCAACTAGGCTTTATGATAATCACTTCTGACTGCACAAATGAAAAGTGCAAACAATATGCACAATTAGGCTTCATGACAATCACTTCTGTGAAGATGGCATTCAAATCCAATCAGTGGTTTTAGAGAAGAAGCGCGGACAAGATTCTTGGAAGGACAGACTGACAGAAGGAAGGACAGACAGTGTAATTACTATATGCAACCCTTCAAGGTGGGGGGGGGGGGGATGATTTCATTCTAATCAGGGTATAGTTTTGAACAGTGGTTTTGAGGATGAAGCACAGACAATATCATACTCTAAAGGCCATTTGTATGAAAATTCAAAGGGCAATAATTCAAGAAGTTTTAATCCAAAATAAAAAATCCAAAAACTATGCCCAACTACGCTTCATGGCAATAACTTCTGTTTAAAAGTGACTTAGTCAATTACACACTCCGGTACTATTTACAGAAGTTGTTGTATTGATTTTTTTTTATGCTAAATTTTTTGCATACTGCGACACATTTTTATCGGGGAACCCAAAGCAGATAAAGTTTATTTTCCAATATCAGCTTGTACCCTCAAAATTGCCATGTGCCCCCAAAATTTAACAGACATGGGTATTATAGTACCCCCTTTTAAAAAAGCCAGTGGGCACCCTGAAATGCCTGGTTTTCATTCAAAATTTATGACAGAAACTGCTTCTGTAGTACAATTTTTTGAATAACGTGCATGCCCTTTTTAAGGACCCTTGTTGACATGCCATGTCCTTCTTATCCAGAAACTGTATCCTAAATACTTCCATTTGAGAATAAATTATGTACTGTAATCCTATGTACAAAGAACAATATCCAACACTATCAAGTAAACTAAATCATAACCCTACAAAATTCTTAAAAAAAAAAAAAAAAAAAAAAAAAAAAAAAAAAAAAAAAAAAAAAAAATGACACACATTGCTTAAACAGTCCAGTCTATCAATTTAAAAGTAATTATAGAAAGTCAGAACAGATCATATGGATTTATTTGTTTGAGGTGTTTCAGACTGGTCTCTGCATCCAAGGTTAACTAAATTTGAGGCAAAAACACACCAAACATTAATCTCTTACAAAGTTATTTCTAATGACGAGGTGAAATCCCCGTTTATGGACATGGACATTTTATGTTTTACCAAGGCTGAAGCCAAGGTAAAGATCAATTATTTCGAGGTTCATAAACAAGGATATTCTCTGATTTCATCATACAGCAACTAAACACAAGGGGTAAATGCTGAATAGTGCTATCTAGCAGATTTTTGCATTCACCCCTTGAACTGTTTTATTACATGACTTCACAGATAAACAAAATAATGTTTTCAGTGAAAAGTGAACATAACATAGCATAAGCAACTTTATAAACATTTAATATTCATTTTTCCATTTCATTTTCCTTCCAACAGTGTTAGATAGGATACACATCTTGTATCCTTGCTATGTACAACCTTGCTCTGTTCAGTGCACTTGGCCTATAGTCATCCGATATGATTAATAACCAAGCGACAAGAACTTTTTTCTCATCCACACATTTTATAGAGGAAAGTAATATTCAATTTCCTGTAAATTCATGTCCTATTTTAGACTCCGGTGTTAAAACTCCTTAGTGACATTTACATTCTGATAACTTGTTTTGATACTGCTAAAGTTATCATTCTTGTGCACAGTACTCTTCCCCAATGAGATCTACATGTATCAACCTACGAAGTTTCAAGTTGATATATAAAACACTTTGAGTTATTGTCCGAACAAAAATTAAGCATGAAAAATAAAGAGGGGCAATAACTAAACAAGAGGGCCATGATGGCCCTGGATCGCTCACCTGAGTACTTTGGCTGTAGGTTTGCTGTTAAGCAGTATTTCATTTTTTAATTGAAAATATATAAGTGCCTACAAACCAAATATGTAAAATATCAGTCAATAAATAAAGGCTCTATGACAGAAAGTAGAAATATCTATTATAAGCTATGGTGACCTTGACCTTGACCCATTGACCTCAAACCCTACCCATGGGTAGAGGTCCATGCAAGGAACCTATATACTGAATATCAAAGATATTGGTCTATAACCGAAGGGTTTATTAGGTACAGTAGATAAATCTATTTTTAGCCTCCGTGACCTTTAACCTAATCCAATAATTTGAAAAAGCTTGATAAAGCTTGCTTCATGCCAAATTTTAAAATTCAAGGCCTTGTGGTTTCAGACAAGAAGATTTTTAAAGATATAAAGGGCCCCGGGGCGGGGCAAATTTTGACCCTAGGGCAAACATTTAAACAATATTGGTAAAGGTTCTTTACACAATACTCAACACCAAATATCTAAGGTCTACACCTATTTGTTTTGGAGAAAAATGATTTTTCATGTTTTTCCTATATAACTATATGTAAACCAAGAGAACCCTGGGGCGTGGCCAATTTTGACCCAGGGGATATAATTTGAACAACCTTGGTAGACATCAACTAGACAATGCTACATACCAAATATCTAATCTGTAGGCATTGAGGTTTCCAGTAAGAATATTTTTAAAGATTGCCTTTTTTACATATTAAGGGCCCCGAGGCGGGGCCAATTTTGACCCCAGGGCCAACATATAAACAATACTGGTAAAGGTTATCTACACAATACTCCACACCAAATATCTATGGTCTAGTCCCATTAGTTTTGGAGAAAAATGATTTTTCATGTTTTTCCTATATAACCATATGTAAACCAAGAGAACCCTGGGGCGTGGCCAATTTTGACCCAGGGGACATAATTTGAACAAACTTGGTAGACATCCACTAGACAATGCTACATACCAAATATCAAAGCTGTAGGCATTGTGGTTTCTGAGAAGCAGATTTTTCAAGATTTCCTTTTTTACATATTAAGGGCCCCCGGGGCAGGGCCAATTTTGACCCCAGGGCCAACATATAAACAATACTGGTAAAGGTTATCTACACAATACTCCACACCAAATATCTAAGGTCTAGTCCTATTAGTTTTGGAGAAAAATGATTTTTCATGTTTTTCCTATATAACTATATGTTAACCAAGAGAACCCTGGGGCGTGGCCAATTTTGACCCAGGGGGCATAATTTGAACAAACTTGGCAGACATCTAGTAGACAATGCTACATACCAAATATCAAAGCTGTAGGCACTGTGGTTTCTGAGAAGAAGAGTTTTAAAGATTTCCTATATAAGTCTATGTAAAAGGAAGTGACCCCTGGGACGGGGCCAATTTTGACCCCAGGGAAATAATTTGAACAATTTTTGTAGAGTTCCATTAGAGGGTGCAAAATGCCAAATATCTAAGCTCTAGGCCTTGTGGTTTCAGACAAGAAGATTTTCAAATTTTTTCCTTTAAGTTGCCATAGCAACCAGAGTTCTGCATGGAATCAAATTCTTTGAACAATTTTGGTAGAGCTTCATGCAAGGAACATTTTTGTGAAGTTTTGTTGAAATTGGCCCAGTGGTTTAGGAGGAGATGTTCTTTAAAACAAAAGTTTACGCACGCACGCACGCACGGACGCGCGCACCGACGACGGACATTGACTGATCACAATACCTCACCTTGTGCACTATGTGCACAGGTGAGCTAAAAATTATGAAAGGCAGAGTTATTATTCTAGTGTTCTGCATTCCTCCTAAATGAGATATATCTACCGGTACCTATTAAGTTTCAAGTTGGTGTCTCAAAATTTTTTCAAGTTACGCTCCAAAACCAAACATTAAGAATTAAAATTACAAAGGGCAATAACTAAAAAATTATGAAGGGTAGAGTTATAATTCTTGTGTTCTGCACTCCTACTTGTCAGACGGACGTATTTCAGGAAGTCTGTACTGGTCAACTACTCCTTCCTTATGTGTGAAACTGGGTACCCTTTGGGTTGATCTGAGTGACTTCAAGAGGTCAAAAAAATATTGGACCTGGATTGGACGTTGGACCCCATTTATTAACAATTTACCAGAAAAAGACTGGATTAACAGATTCTGCAAACATCACCCAGAGATGTCACTGCGAAAGCCCTTAAGTCTTGGCCATGAAAGGGCAATAGTAATAACTGAAATGATACATGCTTGGTACGAGGGTGTGCTCAGGTTCCTGGCCAAGGAGATTCCGGGGTAAAAGCAGCTGTTTTAAGATCCAAGTTGAATCTTCAATGCGAGTGTCTTTCCATGGGGCAAAGTAAAATTTAGATCTGCTTCCGGGTATGTTACAAACAAAGTTCTATAAAAATTAGATAAAACATCATGATTAAAAAACTGCGATAACATATTTCCCCTTCTTTTGAAAAAACACTATCCTTATATTCTGACATGCTTGAATTTATGCATGAATAATCCTTATCAGGGCATTCCCCAGGCCGTTTTAGCGCCCCGGCAGCGGGGCGCTTGATTTTCATGATCCGAGTTACCGGGGCGCTTGAATTTCGGCTTGCACGTTGATTTCAGAGGCGGGGCGCTTGAATTTTTAGAGCAGCAGACGACTGCGTATCACTGAATTGTTACTTAATATACACAGCAGCCATCAATCAATAAATCCCGTGTAATGAAAGGATGTATGGATAAACATGTAACTGCTAATAATGGGCCATATTTTGAAGAAGTAATTTAAAGAAATATGTTTAATGATCACGTGGCATTAATTGCTCTTGATTGAAAATCGGTTGTTTGAGCTATTATAAGTTATATATTCCAACGCTGGGGACAATTTTTCTCGGACAACCGACTGTAAACAAATTTTTGCCCTGGACAATTCTCATTTTGACAGTCAGAAATATAGGCCAACTGTCCAAAAACACAGCCCACTCTAATAAACAGTCGATTTCTAACCATGTTGAAATTAATTCTGACATTCCATAGGCACCATGTAAGTGAAAATATCTCGGATAATCCGTGTGTCACCAGTTTTCGCGACCCCGACGTATTTTTACTTTTTGTTTAGAGAAAACTGTGTCCTGGAGACACAGCAACCTTACAAAATTAAATTTTTTGATTAAGATGAATGGTCAAGATTTGATCATTTGTACCAGTTATTTTTCTTTGTCATTGAGAAAGTTTCTTTTCCTCTTGAAAATTGCTGTCATTCATTGCCTTCAAAAGATGTACACAGTTCAACTTCAACTTATTACTGCTAAAAGTCCATACTGACTATACTAGGCAGTTTCTGTTGAAAGTTTTCATAAGACCATAAAGGTTTCCTTCCTTCTGAATACATGTATCTGTATATTTTTGTTTCTTTTTTTTAAATATGATGACAGAAAAAAAAACTATTTATTTATAATTCTCACTCAAAAACTGATTTTGGGACAACTCTGTTTTGCCATGGTCAGTTGTCCCAAACTCATACTCAGAAAAATTTGTAGACCTTTTGATTATATTATTATGCACCTATTTATGATTATTTATTAAAGATGGTGAACGATGTTAAAAATATGTTAATACTGAACACCTTCTGTTTGTTTAAACTCCCATTAAACTTACCCCAAAATGATTCATTTCATTGTAAGGATTAAACAAATTTCGACATGCGGGAAGGGGGATTACCCCTCCCGCACCCACCCCCTCACAGTTGCGCTTGGAAAATTCTCTGGGGAAGGCCCTGCTTATACACGTTTTGCATGAAGTGACATGAAAAAGAAAATCTGCCACCAATACACAGCGATATAAACACAAAAACACGCATGTACATACGTACGCATGCACTTATATAAATCTACTGTTACCATTGTTTACCAATGCTTAGATTTGTATTTGTTCAATTTCAGGTACATTTGTATTAGCACAGACTGGGGGTAGCTACGTTTGCCAAGTCATTACTAATAGCACAACACAGGTCACAGTTATGTGTTTAATACGTTTGGTGATTTCTGCCCATCAATGATACTTTTTGCGGGTGAGAGGATACGTAACATTGGTTTGGCAGGGTTCCCGACAGCAACTAACAAAGGATGGGTGGAGTCCGCAACAACTGTTGCCCTCTTAAAGTCTTTGTCAGACCTGGGGTAATCAAAATCAGTAATTGTAATCAGCTGTAATGAAAACACTGTTTCCAAGTAATCAGATGTAATGATTACAGTGGCTAAATCTGATTAAAATTACTGTAATTTAATCATTACTCAAGAAAATTTGCCTGTAATCATGATTAATTTCTGATTACATTCTGATTACATGTACATATATGCAGCTTTTACCTTAACAGAGAAATAGATTAAAATCAAACATGAAATAAACATCATGCATCTCTGAAAAACATTAACTTAATGGTTTTAATTTAAACTAACATCAAAAAAGATTCAAAATTGAACAAACACATGTATTTTCCAACAATATATCCAAACCAACTGTTTGAACTATGATTTAATGGGCCAGATCAAGCCTCAGGCAATATTATGACAAGGATCTTGTGTGAAAATGTATTGAACCCAATAATTCGAGTGATCACTATGTTCAACAGTGAGAACTGTAGAATCTATCCTAAATTCTTACACATCTATGGACGTCAGTGACTTTGATTCAGCATCTAAAAATCCCTCTGATGATTATTCCTCATCTCCAAAAAAAGGATTAGTTTTGATTTTTTGACTTTATGGCACCTGAGAAACAAAGAAAAAGGAATTGCTCAGGTGTGAAAAATGAACTGGAAGAGAATCTCTCCTCGCCCTGTACTGACATGAAACGGAATCCATTAGCTTTCTGGAAAAACAGCAAAGAGTATCCATCTCTGGCACAGCTGGCAAATAAGTAGAAAGACTCTTTTGCATTGCAGGCAGAATCTTTAGACCAGACAGATGTTCATTAAAGTCTAAAACATTAATTTTGAGCAGTTGATGCTTATAAAATGCAACTCTGGTGTTGGCCATAAAATGTAATACATGAAATGTAATCAAAATGTAATCTGATTACTTTACCAAAATAATTGTAATTTAATCATTACATCTGAAAAATAAAGTAATTGTAATTCAATCATTACTTTTTAACAGCAAAGTAATTGAAATTTAATCATTACATTTTCCCAAGTAATCGCCCCAGGTCTGGTCATTTTATTTGTTGATGGTCACAGCACTCATACAATGTATGACCCGAAGCCGCTGAGTTTTGCAAATCACGTGACATAATTCTTTACTGTCTCCTCCCAAACGCCACACATATCATGCAGGCGGCAGATATAGGTCTGGTTTTCACCTATGAAAACTGCTTGGCTCGCGGCGGTAAAGAACTGCCAAATGCATACCATAGGTGAGGTCCTAACCAAACACCACTTTCCTGTGCTTTTCAAAACAGTGTAGGAGAAAGTCACCACACTTGAAAACACTGTATGAGCTTTCAGAAGGTCTCTTCCCGTTATAAGAGAATGGCACTGACGTAACAAAACTGTGGCCTAGTAAAATGACCACTGAGTAAAGTATCAAGCACACATGGGGTCACCCCTGTATCTGATACAGATCTATATATATTATATCAAGTCCCTCCCAAGTTAGTAGTGCAAAAACTAATGGTGCTTGTACATCTACAGCTAACATTCCTTTGACTGCAACTGACCCTGTCTGTTGTGACGATGTTCTTAGCACAACGGAAACTGTCGTCTCATCGCCAGCATCAGCCATTTGCCAAGCCAGACAAACATGCAGCAGATTTATTTTAGAAACTTTGAATGCTCCTACTGACATCCCTGTGTCTGAGAAGCAAGCTGATCCAGCTATAACAAGTTCTGTCCCTCATTCTGTGTCACAAACTCTGCTGTATGTCTTGCACTGTCAAGTGAAATAATTAACCATTTACACCGGTGTTCCATTGGAATTGCAGTCTATGCCTATCATACACAGTAAGTCTGACACTTCTATCCCAGGTGCTGATTAAGTCTTGCCAACCTTTTCCAAATTAAGTTTGCCAGAACCAAAATTATGAAAACCTGGTAAGCAGCTGCGGCACAAAACTGCCAAAAGCTGTATCTGGTGCGGAAGCACTTAAAATGTTGAGAGGGAGAGATGAGAATAGAAAACTAGAACTTAGAGCGAAAGGAGAGAGAAAGCTTGAAAAGAGAGAAAAAAAATAGAAAAAGAAAATGAAAAGGAGAAAAAGAGAGAACCTGAAGCAAAACAGAAAATAAAAAAATTGTTAAGAAGTGTAAAAATGAGTCCCCACTTTCTCTTCAGAGCCTGATGTTGACATTCTGTATATGGACAGCAGGGAAGATTATTCAGATAGTGAAATCACTAATGTCTGCTAACTGTGCAAAACGACGCGTGGTCATAGACGCGAGTAGCTAGAATGCGTGTTGTACTTGGTGGCATGCTGCTTGTGCTGGTAAAAATGATGTTCTTGAAATAAGCCAGAGCAAGAGAGATCTGTTCATTTTTGTTTGTCCAAAATGTATTTAGATATATTTTGTCACATATAAAGACATCTTGGTACGTACACTTTGTGTTTAAGAGTAAAATTTAAAGCTTGTTTGTGCTTTGATTTGTTAGTTTATGATCATTTAAAAAAAAAATGTTTAAGGGGTCGAAATTTGCCAACATGGGGGGTTGAAAATATCAGAACTGGGTCGAAATTAACATATAACAGTTATAACCAAACTGCTCTTTGTTTTTTTTTTTAATTTCATTTGTAAGATGGAAATTGCTTGGATGAAAGCCACCAATGATAGTCTGTGATACATACACTATCTTTAAACTTGAAAAATCAGCAAGTGTATCATGTTCATTAGTCCAAATAATTGTACTCTAAAAGGTGTATATTGCGCTATTTTATGTTAGGTCAATATCCCCTTCAGAGTACAAACCAGAAAAGACCAAAACTGTGGTGGAAAAGTTTTCTTCTTTTCGTATGTAATGCCCAACGAAATCCGTTGGGCGCGATTTATGGCTATAAAATAGGGTTTTACCGGCATAATTTGTACATGTACAGAAAGCTTGTCATTTTCTGCATCAGATGAGACATCTATGAAGAAAATCCATCCACGCAATCGTTCACACTGGCAGTTAAACTTTCAAACTGATTTAACACGCTAAAATCTACCTAGCTCTACCATATTGGATATCGACAGCTGATGTAAACATGGCGCTACTATATGAAAACCTGTACTGCGCGTAAACGTTTAACGCTGTTTTACACATTGTAGACAACATTGTTGGATTTTTGTCAATTTATGTAACATTAATACAGAATAATTCAGATTGTTTCCGCCATAAGTAGTACTGTCTTTTGGGTCAAAAATATTTAAAAAAAATGAAATTCGCCAACTCGCAAATACCTTGATATATTTTTAATACAACAGATCAATTCTTAAGTTATAATAATACCCAGGAACAAAAATATAACGTTATCGCCAGTTTCGAAAAAAAAATTACATTAATGCATACAGACTTTGCGAAAATGAAAAAAAAAAAACTGCTTAATATCACTAATTTCGTGACCGGCTTCGCGGATGTCAACGGATATAAAAATGTCAACTTTCGCTTTCTATACCTTCACCGCCATTCCTCGAATGCGCCCGAGTTTAGTCGAAAGATGCTAATTTGCATACGTAAGTTATTTTTAGAAACAGATCTCGGATGATATTGAATGTTGTGGGTAGGGTACATCTTGTCGACTCTGATAAACCGGGCAGCCATATAAATAGAAACTCGATCATGATGTGTATAACGAGTAGATGGAACTTATTCAAGTATTTTCTTTTGCATTTTGCCTCTTTCTCTCTGAATTTGTAAGAAACGGGCGACCATGTTTCCCAGTTTGTTTTGGTTGATCCGCTATTGTTGTTTATATCGCTCATTCAAATTTGATCAGGTGATATTAATGGCTTGTTTTATGGAAATGGACGAAGTGTGTTCGGCATTTCCAAAGTGAATTAATGGTTGGCGGGTCATTAAATAATTTGATAATTTAATCCTTTTTTATCGCAAACATACCTTGCCATCCGCAAAAAATAATCATACATATTGAGAGTTGATGTTTTTAAACGAACTGTTCTTACAAGGTTTATTTTTTATTACGATTTTGGGCAGTACTATAACTTTAATGTTTATTTGAATATGCATTTTTCCTGTGCTGCACAATAACATAGAAAGCAAGTACAACTATTACAAATCCATCGGCTGTTGCGCGGAATATCTTGTCTGAGCTCATGTTGTTTTTAATCAAGTTTTTTTTTTACCATCGTTTTTTTAAAACAAGAAACGATCTCTAGCTTGGATTTTTCCATTACATATACAGGCAGCTGCACAGTGTGTGCAACAGTTACATAATGAACAAGTACAAATATTACAAGTTTTGTCACAGTTGGCCGTTTCTCGAGGTAACTTGTCTGAGCTTATGCTTTTTGTCAAACGTAACAATACACGCTTACATTACATTTTCCGCGTACACCCTCCCTTACTGTCCAAATTTGTTTTGAAAGAAGATATTATTTTTATTGGTTAACCTGTCAGGAAGCTCCGCCTCGCATGGCGATGTAAACCTGAGAGACGGGGAGGAAACGGTAATGGGTTAAACAGAGATTTTTCACAAAATATAATATTTTACTGTTTCTTTTGATAGCAGATATGTTTTAAAACAATAAGTCAACTATGTAAGTTATAGATTTCCTGGAAACAACTGATAAAACCCGATTTCTGAAAATCTGAACTCTCGCCGATTTCCACCACAGTTTTGACCTTTTCTGGTTGAGACGCTAAAGGCGGACAACGCAAAATATCAGATTAATAAATGGGTCCGCTTTTGAAGGCGAGTTATTGAGACTACATGTTCATATGCAAATATAGCTAAAAGGGTAGAAATAAGCCGACTTTGCTCTAGCACCCATCAAATCTAACTTCTGCTGAAGGCAAAAAAAATTTCACATGAAGGATTTTAGAAATGTGGGTTTTCCCTTGATTAAAAGGCTTTCGTCACATGTCATTATTGAGGAATATGGCATCAGAAAATGTGAATAATTTGATTTTGCTTAAAACCAGCTTACCTTGTCTCTCTATTTCGCCTCCGAAAAGTGAACCAATTTTATAGGTTGACTACAGTTGTTCACCTTCAAAAAAGGTTGAACAACTAGAAAATATCGGGTCTGTAAAAGTGGTTCAACAATTCAAGGCTGCAGCTTACCATACGCTTCGACTTTTCATTGATTATGGGATGGCGGCAGCGGTGCCAACCACTGGTGCTTGATATAGAGTAGTAATAAGCGCATATAGAAGGCCAAAATATTTATGTTTCAAACACCTGTGGTGCCAAAACTTATGCAACGTACGTAGATCTACAGTAAAATAGAATTTTTTTCACGTAAATCCCAACAACTAGCTCTTCAGCTTCAACTTAATACTGCCAAAAGTCAATACTGACTATACTAGGCAGGCGCATGTCAGGAACATTTAAAATTATAAAAGTTAATAACAAAGAAAACAAGATTTAACTGAAGATCTTACTTAAACATTTATTTTAAGTACTTTAAAATCTATAAAACTTGTTTAGTCCACTGATAAAAGCTGGCACAGTTGGGGTAGCTCTTACAATGAGAAGTATGTTAATAAAGTCTTCTAAGACTGATTACAACTGAAGTTTCATCATTAACTGTTCGTACTTACCGAGAAAATACTGCATATTTCACAACATCTTGCTCGTCTCCCAACTCATCATTTGACCAGTTGACCTCTCAGGCTTCTGTAATTTTCCACCGCGACTTCCTGTTGCAATCGTCCTTGGGAATTTTCGTACCCTATAATGTTGTATCTGCTTTTATCTCTCTAGCTAAACTAGAACTCTAATGTGCAAATATATTCACGTAACTCAAACATTTTTAACCGAATGTCTACCAATACGGTTAAATTTTGTATTTTGAGATGTGTAAAAACCTGCAGTAAATTACAACCCGTTGAGCTCTACTTTCGTTTTCATTCTTTCGGTTTTGCTATGAGTAACGTTAATAAAAGATGGAAAAAGGAAGGAAAGTAATGGAAAAGGTAAACACAGCTCTCATTTTGAATATCAACCGTCATTTTATAATCTTTTGCTTATGACATTTCAAACAATTTGTAGCCGAAAGTACTTCCGACTTAAAAGCACAAAATCTGTTTAGAAATCAGATGACTGAAAGTTCTACTAACTTTGTTAAACATTTTAATTTTAATGAATTTTTAAAAGAATCTTTTGAAAGGGGTGGGGTTCACATTAATATTCGGCTAACGGTATTCGAGCCGACGAATTGAAAAGAATATCGATCAAATATTATACAGAATTTATACAGAGGAGGCAAAACTTTTATGGGACACCGGGGCAAAACGAAACATTTTTTTACAATTTTTTCCATCTCTCATGTATGAGTTGGTAAGGTATGCTATTTATACCAAAATTATGTATTACGATAGTATTTCATTTTGATATAATATTTAAACATACCATTCCTTTAATTTAGGCATTATCATATAACAAAATGACTCGGGTTAAATGTCCCATTTCGCCCCGCCTATGGGGCAAAATGGCACATATCTTGGAGTAAGATGGAACATTGTCATACTTTCAAAACGACAGTGTTAAGTAATTGAATCTTCTTTTCTGTTGTGGTTCTTTTATAACAGTTAACTTGTGTACACATTAAAAAAACGGACATTGAATCACAAGAAGCATCGACGTCATTGCCAATAAGTAAAAATAAAGCCAGATACATCTTTCGTGTAGGTTCAACGGTTTTACCTTATACTATCGTGGTCTGCGGTAGTTGTGTGTGTGTTTCTTTTTTCAGAATTACAGAATTTACTTAAGCGGCAGCAAAAATTCTTTTTTTTATACTCCCTAAACGAAGTTTGGGCGGAATATGGTATATAGGAGCCACCCGATGGTTGGCCAGTCGTTCGGTCGGGCGGTCTGTTGCAATTTCCTTGTCCGGAGTATAATTTGAAAACTAATTGTTTGAATTCAGTGCAACTTAATACAATGGTCAAGCACAATAAGTGGAAGTGTTCAAGAATCATAACTCCATCTTCACTATCTGCAGAGTTATTGCCCTTAGTTGGTTTTCCTAGTCTGGAGCATAACTGGAAAACTACCGGTTGGAATTCAGTGCAACTTCATACAATGGTCAAGCACAATAAAAGGAAGTGCAGTGTTCAAGAATCATAACTCCATCTTTTCTATTTGCACAGTTATTGCCCTTTGTTGGTTTTCATTTTCATTTTCATTGTCCGGAGAATAACTTGAAAACTACTGGTTGGAATTCAGTGCAACTTCATACAATGATCAAGCACAATGACAGAAAGTGCAGTGTGCAAGAGCCATAACCCCGTCTTCAGTATTTGCAGAGTTATTGCCCTTTGTTGGTTTTCCTTGTCCGGAGCATAACTTGAAAACTACTGCAGGTTGGAATTCAGTGCAACTTCATACAATGGTCAACCACAGTGAAAGAAAATGCAGTGTACAAGAACCCCAACTATCTTTAACTGCCCACAACCATAACTCTATTTCAATTATTTTACAAAGTATTTTGTTACTAATAACCTCTTCTGTTCCGAAGAAGTCTTGCGGGGTAATTAATCACATTTAGTGATAGCTCTAGTTTTGTTTGTTTACGTTTTACTTGAGCTCTCTTTCCCACAGGCTTGAAACATGAAAATGGCGGAATCGCTATTGTTCTTTTCTAGTTATTGTTTTCATCATAGGTGATGTCATTGCGACGCTTTTCGAGTTGTTTCATTTTGCCCCGTGTTCCTTTTTTCCCCTGGTATCCCCTACTCAAACCAGTCGGAAAAGACCCTGGTAAATTGTGGGTTTTCCATATTTCTCAGTTATAATAAGATATTACTCATTTGTGCAAGTTAAAGGTGTTTAATTAGTCTTTTTTGAGTTTGAAAATACTCGCTATCATTACTAGGCCTATTGTATAAATATGGTACCTAAACTTATTTCTGATAAAACATGCACGCATTTTACTTTATCAGCTGGGTAGCAGAAGGCCCCAGTGAATTTAGTACGTTTAAAGTATCTTCTTTCTAATTACTTTATTTTCACATGTATGAATGTTTTTAAAAGCATTTGGTCACTTCGAAGATATTTAAACCACCTCAATAATTAAAATTACCGGACTTTGAAGAACAATTCGCATTTTACCGATCTTTTATCAACAGCTCCTGAAATTCATCGCCTCGGGACAAGTCTTAAGAACTTTTTATTGCTTATTTACGATGTCACAACGCTTTGCCAGTTTTGATTTGTAACCATTATCAGAGACGTAGATTACATATACGTCTCTGCCATTATGATATAGCCGTTTTCTGTTTTCTGTCAATGTCTTATGGTTTAAACGTGCAAGAAAAAAAGTAAAAATTATCAAACCTTGCCTTCCACAAAAAAAATAAAATAATGAATAAATAAATATATTTAAAATAAAATGAATAAATGAAGATAAAAAATGCACGGAAAGAAAGTAAGAAACAAATTTGAATGTTCAACGATTTTATCAGAGTCATAAAACTGCCTTTTAATCGGAAAGTGACGGGCGGAAATAACCGACTGATCTCGAACTCGTCCAACTTACGGGCACATCAAAAAAAAAAAGTAGTAAAATTTAACAAAGTGGCCGTAAGTTGGACTTTGTTAGATGACCGACCTGTCGAACCTACCTATACGCCATGGTTATTAAAAATATGTTTAGGCTACGTTGGAATATTAAACCAGATGAACAAAACGCATTATTCACAGAGCTGATGTTTAAATAATACCGGATCGAGATACGGACTTATTCAGAATTGTCTCTGTATGTTTTAAGATACGTTTGGCCGACATGATTCAGCCCCACTAACAGCTAGCTGGGACGGCGATCGAACTTTTAAAATGCGGGCATCAGATTGTCGCTGTTCGTCTTTTTTATCTGTTTATCTGAAACCTCCATTAAGGCCCGAATCGGAGTCATATCTAGCCGACAGTGTTACTAACCTTCGTTTCAGGGAAGAACTAGTACTACACCTGATTCCTCCCTTGGAATCTGCCAACTTCCTCACATAAATTGCATCGATCGTTAGTGGGGAGCAAACCTTATTGCCCTATATATGTACCACACCAACACAGAGGCGGTCAAGCTCGACCATTATCTTGTATGCAATTACTGTCTGGTTTGCCTGCTCACTCACTTCATTACATTTCAGACTTGTGCGTCCTTTATTTAAAACATGTTTAATACATCTGAAAAAATACTTGTATATTCATGTATCATAAAAGTCAACATGTCTTCTTTGTATACAGAACAAGTGTCGCTTTAATTACACGTGGACAGTTCCTTAATTAAAACCAGTGTAATGAGACAACGTGTTTTTTTCCTCTGTCCTGTTAATTACATTTGAAATACCATTCTGTTTTAGAAAATACTTTAAAGAGAACAAAAACAAAAAACAACAACATGTGGTTATACAACTGAACTATCCCAAGTTCAGCTTTTCGCCTGACTCCTTGTCGCACAAAAACGACGTGTAAATGGATCCATCTCGTAACGACTTTATTTGAAGACTATCTAATCTGTCTATGTTTATCATTAGCTTGTAGAAACGAAGTCAGAACTTGATGAGATAAAGAAACAATACAAGGAGATTGACAATGTGCTTGACAAGATAGAAGAAAAAAGGAACCCACAAAAGCCACAGGACCAAAGAGTGCCTGAGGCCAGCGGTAAGAAAACGTTTAATGAAGAGTCTTCTGATAGTTAGTTCAAACCCGTTAGATCTGCACCTATCTGCCCAAAGGAATCCTGTTGTATTTCAGATACTTTACAGAGAGAAAATAAACCTAGTTAAATCTTTCAGGAGTCATATTTCGATCGCATACAACAAGACCGACGCCAGGCGTAGTAGATTATTTGTTGATCTTTCAAGTAGTTATGCTGTTTAAGCAAGCATGCTGCTTGACAGATTAAAATCTACTCGTGCAGAAAAACAGAACCAGTCAAAACTTATTCGTCACGGTCTTTAAAAGTCATTCCCAGTTGAATTCAGGAGCCTGTCTATATTTTTCTTCCTTTGCGTTTACCGTTGACGTAGCCGCTCGATTTTGCTTTACAGTTTTCAATAATTATGGTTGATCTTTCTTTCTATTGAAATGTTTTGTATTTTCGCATATTTCTTTAACGATTCTTGAAATCATCGATTTTTCTTCTACCACCCTGTCACTCCGCATAGCTGTTTTGTCTGTCACTATGTTTCGTCTGCCAATGGCATTTATTTGAAGAACTAAAATCAGAATTAAAGTTAGTCATTGTTTTATTAGTGTTTATTTTTTGAGTTTTTAATTATTAAAACATCTTCGAAATGCGCTTAAGCCTTCCAGTAATCAGTTACAATTGTGTACTTATTTGAAGCCAGCGCAATGGCTGTCTCGGAACATGGCGGAATGGGTAAAAATACTGCTGAAGCAGCTACCAACACACTCACTAAGCCTGATGATGTAAAGAGTAAACCAGAGTGTAAGATGGACTTCGAAACAACCGGCGAAAATAAAACTGAGGCTTCTTCATCACAGACTGACAAGAGGGTAAAGACAGGCAGCACAGATGACGAAGGTTCGAAGACCAAAGGTATACTAAAAAAGCTTGATACAGGTACGGCGCAATCTTATGGCTCTAAGGAACGGTTAGACTTAACTCTTGAGCAAGTGATGTATGGAAGTCGGCTTCGAAGAACTGCAGTAGAAATGCACCAAGACAATAGACTGTGCTGGAAGTTCGGGCTTCACTCGAATGTTGGAGTAGTTTATGAAAGCACTAGATCATGGCCTACTGAAAATACAGCTGCAGGCGGAGAAGATGCCACTACGCCGCGGGCGAAGATTAGCCAACAAACGTGGCAAGAACCAAAGCAGAAGAAAGTCACAATAATTGAGACAGACGAAAATGAAAGGGGAAAAGTCGCCAGGAAACAAACCACTCAGGTTCAGATTCCCAAAAGAATGCGTGAGTAAAGTGCTCATGAATCTTTTAAAGTTTATGATTTTATATAAAGTCTGAGCCTAAATGTTTTGACTGTTATTTGTTTTGTCTCCCCGATTAATTTCTTTAAACGTTGCTGTATTCATTGCGATATAGATGAATCTATATAACCATTACGGAACAATACTGTTTTAGGCCCTCCCATGAAGATATGAGAAATAGCTGGATATAGACATGCATATTTAGACTTTGAAAAAATAACATCGTTAAATACAGTTTTCGTACAGATAAAAAAATTGATATACCAGATGATAAATAAGCGCTCTAGAAGAAATATGGCCTATTACAAGAGCAGATGCAAAAATGAGGGTGTAACCAAAATATTTGTTCTAAGAAATGGACTCGTATAATGTCCATTATATAAGAGTGGCAACGGTCTCAAACAGGAACAGCAATAGTGAAACCTAGTTTATTCATATATGTAAACATGCATACTAGTACATACAAGTGGCATAGTCCCGCAACTGTTTTAATATTACTGTTTCGCTTACAGAAACCTTTTTTGCCGCTATAGAATATTTATTACAAGATCAAGAGGTATATTGACGGATACATCTGAATTAAACATTAAGAATATTACGCTTAAACACATATGACCAACGTCAGCCATTTAGGCCAAGATGCAAACAATTATTAGCAAATGTAACACACTTTAGTCATACTAATTTCACTGTATACAGTTTTTTCTGGTTAACAAGTGTTTAGTAGCAACTTTCTACACTGTATATTTCAAATGCAAGTAGATTTATCTTTGTCAGCAGCAGATCCGGTAGGTGGACATAGTGCGAAGACCCTTCGAGATTTGGTGTCACTTTCTGGAGATTTGACAAAGGTACTAAATAAATTGAGCAATTTATGCATGTGACTTGTTTTGTAATATTTTACAATTTCAAAATTTGGAGTGCGTTTCTTTTCAAATAATATGTATCTATCTTTTGAATGTGTTATTCTCAGAATGTCTTTTCTTTTCAAATCGCCGATAAAGCAATTTTGTGTTTCCTAAGCCTGCTTTATTTTATTTTCTATGTATGACAAACTGGTTCGTCAATATTCTTTTTTTTCTTGATAAAACAGCGCATTTTTATGATAGTTGCATGTATTCTTCGTTACCTTATTGCACTCAGCTCCATAAAAGAACGTTAGTTGTTCCAGTGACACGTTGGTAATTAAAAGATATACAGCAATGATTCACCAAGGAATAATCAGCAATTTAGTTTCTTAATGTTCTTAGAGTATCATTTTCAGTTTTACCTTTGCGCGTTTTTTAAAAATTTTTGTTGTTGTTTTTCAGAAATAGATCACTATTACAACATCAGTTGTATTTTTTTTTCAAAAAGTTATAATCTAGATTTTTTTGTAGGTTCAAAAGGATGACATATTAAAAATGATGAGAGATGCTAATTCAGGACTGGACAAGGAACAAATATCAACATTTACAGAAAAATTCATGACAGAATTCTTCGGAAGCAGTAAAACCATAAAAATAGCAGACTTTCTAAATGTAATATATTCAGAACCAATCATTACCTGTCATACACGGGGGTGTAAGATGAGTTTTTCTAGCACCGGTGTAAAAAATAGAAAATCCTGTCTGATATGCAAGAAAAACTTGCGCAAATCGGGGCTTCGGAAGCAACGCGTCATTAAGATAAATGGGAATTAGTTGAAATTAATTAATAATAGTTGGATCGATATCCTGCCTTCCGTAGACACACTACACGCATATATCAAGCCTCAAAAGTTTTCTTCATTTATAGGGCGTTTTAAATGTTATTTCCTATGTTCCTTTTTTGTTCTTTTGTTTATTCGTTTTTTTTGTGTGAAAAAATCGCTTAAATCAAACATTTTTTGCTGAATTTACGGGAAAGTGACGCCTTCTAATATGCTTTACCTTGTTTTTGTTTATTCTAACTTTAAAATTGCCCCTGCATGTTTCACATGAGAACCTCTGTACAATTTTTTATCTTTTCAGAAAAATATACATGTATGTGATATTTTAGGACTTAGTTTTCTTTATAAGTAAACTTCGTACATTTTGTATACAGATAGATGTGTTTACTTGCTTTACTTTCGATTAAAAAAAACATTCTGCTTTAACATGAGAGGATTCTCTGCTGGCACAAGCGAAGTCCACAGTAAGATGATATATGTTATGTGTTTGCATGCCTATTAATTTGAAGCTGTCCAACCAAGTTTGTATTCTGCTCATATATTTGTACAGTGTAGGTTTGAACTACAGGAACTGAAAACTTCTTTCACATTTCTTTATAGGAATATCGAATATCGAAATCTGTTATCAGCCAAACAATGTATGGCAATGTATGTGTAGACTTACGTTTCATTTTTCACATTTAAGTTATCACGTGAACAGTATATTGAGAGATTAATGAGGATGACTGAGACAGACCTCAATGAAAATGAAAGACGCGAGCTATACGATAGTTTGGTCGAGAATCTACCTTTCGACGAAGACGGAAAAATAGACTTACTAAAATGCATTGATGTACGTCTAAATCTTTCCCTGAAATTCTTTCTGTGTTGCTGTACGCATTAAATGTGCTTCTGACGTTTCTTTTTATTTTTGAACGCCTAATTCCGTAAACTTATTTTGTTTTCAATAAAGCTTTCCTGCGATGCCTGATCTTTTTATAAGTAAATTTTACCAAACAAATTTCTCATTTGTTGCAGTCACTCTTCTAAAGTTGAACTCGTTGGCATTTTGGAACACTGCTCTTTAATAAGACTAGTTTGTTAATTACATCTAGTCTTTTGTATACAGATCGTTACGTAATGGTCCTTGAATTGTAGCAAACTGTTTTTTGTATTATATATGCTACAGTCTATGACGTTTGTCATCCGGACTTTCTCAGCCGGATAAAAATGATGATGAACAACCATTTGTATTTCGCCTATTTGTACATTAAAATGATTACATTGAAATGCATGTCAATTTTAACGATGATATGATTTCCTGTCTAAATTGTCAGATGGCAAGACCTTTTATGACGAAAGAGAATGGAGCATCGACAAAAGGCCATTTTGAAAGGGACGGAGAAAATGCGGCTTCCGGTGAAGCAGAAGGAAAAGGGAACAAAAGTAGTGATCTTCATAAACAAAATGCTCCAGATAGAAGGTTATGTTTTTTTAAAATACAAATGTTGAAATTGAAATTTCAGATTGCGAGTCCTAATGTTTGATTCATCAATTTCACGTATTACTATCAGTTTGCTATATCACAACAACATGCCGAATGTTTTGAACTCTGGGTACATTTATACTTTTGCGTTCACTGGCATTTGGCGAATATATAATGTAACATGCACTATTATGATAAAATAACAGATGAGTACGAGGAAGATATAGTTAAAGGTATTGAAAGATATGTCTGTCTGTTAAGACGGCAGGTATCCCGCAAAAGTTTACATCGTTTCTTGGTGGAAAAAGAGTTTTCATACAAATAGGAACTAACATTTCAATGAAATTGGAAGCCAGTACCTACTTGCATGACATACATTCTTTGACGCTTACGATTTCTTTTATGTCTTCCAGCCATACATATCTTAGTAGATCAACTGAGCACAAAGTGCTCAAGTGTGAGCTATTGTGATGCTGTGCTGTCCGTCGTTAAAAGACTTCTTCCGCAAAATCACCAGGCTAATGTGAATAAAACTTGGCAGAGAAGATCTACCAAAGTTGTTCAGAGAAATGCTTTGATTGCTTTGGCAACGGATTGTGAAACCATCAGGCCTAGAGCTCATACATTTGGTGTGTGGCATTTTCTAGTGGACCTCTGCTAAGATTGTTCAAATTATACCCCTTGCGTCAAAAATGACCCTGCATGTGGGTCACTCAATTCCCTGCACTGAATTATATAGTAAAACCTGGAAAAATCTTCTTTTCTGAAACCTCAAGGCATAGGACTCGGGTATATTGTATGGGGCATAATCTAGGGATCCTCTACCAAGATTATTCAAATATAATTCTCCTGGGGTCAAAATTGACACCGCCTGAGGGGTCTTCTTATTGTAAAATATTAGATATTTGGTATGTAGCATTATTTAGCTTAACTCTGCCAAGTTTATTTTCAAATTATCTCAACGGGGTCAAAATTGGTTCCGTCCTAGGGGTCCTATATCTGTAAAAAACAAAATCTTTGAAAATCTTCTTGTCAGAAACCATAGGCTGTAGAACTTTGATATTTTGTTTGTAGCATTGTATTATTGACCTTTACAAATATTTTTCAAATTATTTTCTTGGGGTCCGAGTTGACTGTGCACGGGGATAGTGGCTATTTAGTTTATATAGACTAATGTGTGAAAACAAGTTATTCCCTGAACGATTTTTAAAGAATCATCATGTACTCATGTTCAATTTAGTCCTTGACCATTATGTGACCTCGCCTTTTGTCTTGACCAACGTTCTACTTTCTGAAGCTACAGTATGGAAATTTGAAGTATATTTACAGTTTTACATGCAGATTTCGACTTTGATCTTAGCAGTCATTGGCCTTGACATACTGACCTACTTCTTGTTTCTGCATATACACTTATGACATTTGAACTGTATTTATGATTTTGCATATAGAGACAGACTAACCCTTAGCTGATATTGACCTTGACCTACTAACATACTTTCTTAAATATACTTCTACAGCATCTGAAGTTCGGAAATTTGAACTTTTTTAAAATAATTTTTCTTCTAGATTTCAGCATTGACCTTAGCCGACATTGACCTAGTGCCTGCTTACTGTTTTCGAAGCTGTCAATGAAACTTGCACTAATTGTATAATTTTAGATGTAGATTTCAACTTCAGCATTGGGTGATTTTAGCCTTTTCCTTAATTTGCCTTGTTGTTTTAACTCGTAATATTCAGGTCAACGATATTAGGCCATCACGACCCTCTTGTCAAAGTGCGCCAAAATATTTATTTTTGTTTGTTTACTCACAGACTTTCAGAGATGACGTCAATAGCGGGATCACATAATGTCAAAGAGGAACCTTTTGATGACTCTCAAGGTATTACGCCTATTCTTCTAAAGCTAATCTGTATCATCAATAATACATCTCTGTCAAACATAATGGTTTGAACTTTCGCACATGCATATATGTTTATTTTCATTTTTTGAAGATAGATATAAAATAATATCCTTTTCGAACACAAGTTTATCAAAAGATCTTCATATTTACTTCCGCACAAAGCATTTAAATTTTATAATGCGTTGTATGGTATTGCTTTCATAATTAATCTGTATTTGATTGATTTTCAGCCACAGGTATTGTTGCAATCAGATCAGCCTTTATACTCATTAAAGGAAAGAGCGTCACAACGCAGATGTGCCAGTTTTGGTTATTTTAAGTGGTGACTTCTATAGTTATCCATTTTCATTACATACCATTTCTATAATCGAATATGTAAAATGAAAATGTTAGACTTCTGCACGGCAAATCACTTGACCTCGCAAATTTGTTTGTAAGAAATGCGTAACAAATTTTTAGGAAGATTCAAACGCTTTTTTTGCTATAACAGGTATAAAGATGCCTATGCATTCATTGTTTTCGCAGTGTTACAACAAAACGCAATATAGCCTTGTTCAGTAATGCATTACTCACATTGAGTAAGTATCAGTTGAATACTTAATGTCCAGGATACGAGGTTAGATAATACCGTCATGTTTTACAGAAATACGGGTTGACATAGAAATTGACGACTGGATACAGTCTGCTAATGCAGAAATACAGAAAGGGCGCTTAGCACAAGATATTCGGGAACGAGGAATGGATACAGTCATATGCCTTGATGTTTCCAGTTCTATGAGAGGGGTTGCCTGGAAGCAGGCATTAGATTTTATAAAGATTTTCATTGAAGGTACTCAATATTTTGTAGTATGATACTGTTCATGATGTTGTTCTTTCAGTCTTTATTTGATGGATTACATCAGAAAGTCTCTTGTAAATAGCGGTTGGCCAAAAGAATAAATCATATTAAACGTTAACAAGGTTAAGGGACAAGTCACAGTGAAATAATGTAGCTTTAAACCATTGCAGGAATTCAGAACTCAACTTTGATGGACGACGTCTATGAGCACGTTGCCTTGGCAACTTTTGGCAGCGAGATATGTGTACAACAACATCTAACGTGTGATTACTTGGAAATCCTCAGAAAACTTGGTATGAAAGCCTTTTACCTATACTTTTTGGCATTTCCTTTAGTAAACTTACAATTCTGATACAACCTAGAGATGTCGCGTTTCCAAGGATTATATTCTTTAAAAGGTAATATAAAAGATTTGTTTGTTTCAGCAACTTTGTACCGTAATGTTTAGCAGCAGTACATAGCACTTATCAATGATAATTAATACACAGATTCTGGATTGTTTCCATTTAGATCAAATCCATGGCTATTTGACATTGTTAGAGTCAGAGCCACAATTTGAATTCTGCAACGTCATTTTGCTTCTTTTGTTTGAATACTCACGCCATGTGTAGCGCGTTTGGAAATTTCTACCACCTGGCCAATGTTTAATTCAACTGCAAGACTTATTTGATTTCATTTCTACAAAACGGATGAACAAAATGCATATTAAATCTTAAAAGACTAGCCAACAAGAATAATGTGTTGCATTCAAAGCTTACGGAGTTGTCTTTTGTAAAGTGCCGGCTGTAATAATTGTGACGGAGCGAAAAATAAAAAGAAATGATATTGTGCGGGGTGATGAACGTGTTCCTCCCAAAAAACTTAAAGCATTGCCAAAGATAAGATTGGTAGCTAAAGGAAAAACCAGTCATCAGATGGACAAAAAGCAAACATTATCTTTTCTAAAGCGATAACAGTAAATTTAAAAAATAAACAATGCATTTTCCTTGAAGAATATTTCCTATTAGATATAGTTCTTAGTCGGTATTTTACTTGCTTGCAGATCGTCTGAAACCTAGCGGACCAACACCAATGTACGCCGGTCTACAGATGGTGCATGCGGCACTGATTGGGGCAGGTAAGTATTCCAAATGAAAGGTCATGATCGTCAAATGTACGTGCAGACACCGTATGCCATTTGTTGACTTGAATTATAAATGGAAGGTTGTCATAATATTTTTCAAAATTATTTTTTGTAAGCTAAATCTAAGCAATGTATAAGCAAAAGAACAATTATAAATATACTTCCCTAATCAATTACTTGTCATCTCAATGTTACAACATTTGAGACTGCACACTGTGATGTAGGTGCAACGCGTAGCGGCGGATCTACATTGACAAGAGGTATGCGTCGAATCTTTCCATTTCTTTCCGGTGCCGCACTGTTTTACAAAGTATATAGAACTATTAGTTTGAAGGCTTAGCTATTGAAAAAGCAATGTTATTCTTTAATTGTTAGAACTGACAAGTAGCTATATGTTAACGCAGCAGAATAATAAAATCAAGAATTTTAGATGGAAATGCATTGGTCCATAAAACTTTGTATGCCGATATATTGTTTTTCAAATGTCAGTCTTTAAACACTTCGTTTCCGATCAATAACTAGAGAACCCTTTAACCAACCGTTCTAAAACTTAGCATGTAGATTGGCCATAACCAGTATTATGACCCTTATAGTTTTCTGGATCATTATGTGAAAGATCAAAGTCACAGTGACCTTGAAAAGGAAAACGGTTTCCGATCGATATCTTTGGGTTCAGGTTCCTCAAACTTAATACGTAGATTGGTCATGACCAGATAATGATTCCTGTTGATTTTCAGGTCAGTAAGTGAAAGGCCAAGGTCACAGTGACCTTAAAAAGCAAACGGTTTCCGGTCAATAACTATAGAACACAGTTGCTGTACTGTTTCGTGTTCTCCAGTTATTGAACTTTATACATTTTATAACCAAATTGTCTTTTACATATAGAGTTCCTCTCATTCATCTACTTGCCATGGCCAACAGCTTTTGATATCAAAAGCCCCTGGCATCTTCCACTTTAAGTGCAGACACAAGTCCCTGCCCTTCTTCTATCTTCACGTACTTCTATCGCTGCCTCTAGCGATATGCGCTAGGGGGCATTTATGTTTTACTAACATTTCTTGTTACAATTTATATTTCTTAGTTCCAGGTTATATTAAGCTGTTTTGGTTAGTACATCCAATCATTGCTTAAGAAACCCTAATAAGATAACTAAGCGTTTTGGTAAATCCGCTTTCTCCTAATGAACGTTGCATTTTTTTTGTCAGAAAACGAGACGTAATCGTTTAACTTTCCTTTCAGGAAGTATTTTCGTTTCCAATGGGTACAAGATTCACCCAAGAGTGTTCCTGATCACAGACGGAAAATCTACGCCCACCGGCATGATTGCAGGCCCAGATGAATATGCTTCCAAGCACACATTTGAGGTTTTATCCGTGCACATTTTCAAATTCTAATGATTTTCTTGTTAGATCCATTTAATTAATAAGTTTGTATTTATAATTTTGCGAAAGTTCACGCGAAACAGATACCCAAAATCATGCATGTTTCTTTCTGTTTTTACATCTATGTGTCCATGGAGGTGACAGGTAGGTTTTATGTTTTGATGTAAAGCAGGGAAACAGTTAGTACCCTTCCGAGTCCAAGTGAATTTGAATTGAAGTGTTTCACTTTTCTCAGTTAATAATCGTTGAACCTTTGATTATAAATTGCAAGTGCATATACCAAAGGGGGAAAAGAGTAATTGGTTCGATGTGAATAACTCTCAAGAGAAAGTTTATTTAGTTGTTAGTTCTAGACTCTGGCATTAATTAATGTATTGCCTTATTGCAGGATGAAATACATGTTCTCTTGTTAGTAAAGGAATTGACTGAGAAGTTCCACGTGACTGTGAATCCAGTACCTGTGGGAGAATTCAATCTGGTATATTTGTTGATACCTACTTTTGATTTAATACTGAGTTTACCAAAATGAATATGTCAATATATGTATTGATTATTGAATTTTTTTTTATAAAAACAAAATAATGTTACACCTTTAGGATTGTTGCTGGCTCATTGCAAAGCACCGATGCGAAGAAACTTCGGTAAAAGGTGTCGGCCAAAGCATTATTTGGAGGACCTAGTGATAGAACGTTGGAATAAACTAACGATCTGTTGTCTGTCAGTCCACGTGCATCCCACTTGACCATGAGCGTGCTTTTATCTACAACCTCGAAAAATATTTACAGTTAATTGGATATTACAATTCACAACGGCGCTTGGTCTAATTTATTTATTTGAAAGCATACCGGTATTCTTTGATTGACACAGTCTACGATGAGTTAGAACTGATAAGATATCAGATTTGAATTTCAGAACATTTTGGAAAAGATCGCCGAATTTTCAAAAGGGAAGATAGTATCGCCAGAAGCCTGGAGAATGCACACTAGAACTTTCAAAAATTATGTAAGTTTGTTGGTTGACGCTGTATTTTACTTAAGAACATGGTGCTGCAACCCCTGAATTCAGACCATATTGTCATATTATAATTAAACAATTTTATGACCTCGTCGCTCTGCAAAGAGGTGGGGGAAAATGTATTGCTTCGCAACTGTCAATAGACCAAGTAGTTTTCTATCAGTTGTTTTAAAATGCCTCTGATGGTTGGGCATGATAAAAGTGGGTCCCCTTTTTGTAGATACCTTAACAGGATGATAGGGCATGTGAAATTGGACCTTGTATTTAAGCTCTCTATATCAAAGTTACAGAGGCATGCACTTTTAGTTTTTGTTAAATTACTCAGTAACATTTGACTCCGAGAACTAAAGCATTAACAGTTAAAGTTATCAGTTCATGTTGTAGTTACTGATTCCATTTCACTATTTTCCTATAAATATCTCAAGAAATACTGAAGCCGGGATGATCTAAATTAAGGGCAAGGTGTATCACGAGGAATTCACATCCTTTATGGATCTATGGGCTGTCTGAAATATCTTAGGGGCATCTGTGTTGTTTGGACAGCCTTTGTCATTTTGGTGTCTACCCGGGACTATGCAGTGCTATGCTAAAAGTCTTAAAATGTAAATACCAAAAACAAACTTCAGTACCCTTATTTTTTCTCTAGTCAAAAGGTTTAAGCTGTCAAATTCACTCCCATAACTTGCCCTTTGTTTGTGTATTTTCAGTTAGCGGCATCGAAACTGGGAGGAGCTGTATCATCGCATCTAGCGTCACAGATATCAAGAGAGGTCTTTGAGTTTGTAAATCCCGGTGCATCTGAGGAAGACAAAGTAAGTTAACATTGAAATAAGACAAGCTCGGCCCTGATGCATCAGAAAACAGACCTATAGTAATATGATTAATAACAGATGCGTAAATACAGTTTAATGCATTTTGGTGGATTGTTCACGTGGAAAGCTGTTTTAAGAATTGCAATAAATTACCAATGCTGAAAAAGAATATTCATAAATTTACAAACATGATTAACGAACTAAAATGGTCAACATTAGAACAAAGGCGAAACCATGCCAGCCTGGTCATGCTACACAAAATAAAAAAGAAACAAGTCAGTGCCGATAACAATCACCTTACAAACACAAGAAACAACAAATTCCTCATCCCGCAGTCAAAAACACAACATCACACGAACTCATTCTTCCCAAGGACTGTACAACTCTGGAACGAATTACCGACCGAGATTAAGGCTATCCCATCTGTGCTAGCTTTTATCAGTGGACTGAACAAGTTTTATAGATTTTAAACATTCAAACAAATGATTAAGTAAGATCTTTAGTAAAATCTTGTTTTCTTTGTTATCATCTTTTATAATTTTAATGTTGCTGACACGCGCCTGCCTAGTATAGTCAGTATTGACTTTTGGCAGTAATGAGTTGAAGTTGAAGTTAAACACCGAACTTCGATATCTTTTACCTCTCCTTTTAACTAAGATACCAACGTCTGTATGGAAAATTCTAACGTAACAAAGCTCAATATGGCAAACAAATGACTGCACCAAACATTTATTTTTTTACATTACAGGACCAAATGCTAGAGTTTCTTCGCACACATGAACGTAATGATGAAAGTGATGAAGAAGAGAGTAAACCACCATTAGGTTCACGTGTACGTCGGCAGTTGCCAACAGATACACACGAACTTGGGACGGTAACAAAGCATATGAATGACGGTGAGTGTTTTTGTTGTGATCCTTAATTTGAGCACAGATTTCTTCACTTAATCTTACATTTATTCTTTATCGTATTTTAAGGCTGCGTACGAAAAGTTTTCTGCTTTCATTAAAGATCAAATTTCTTTGGCAAAGATGAAAATTTATATTCTTAAAAAAAGAATTTTCATGTGAATTACAGGTATTCTTTCAACGAGCATCTAAATATAAAACAGGCTTTATACATTCATATTCGTTATACATTAAGATCGGCCTAGGAGTTCATGACCACCCACGTTACTGTAACTAATTTGCATTTAGTTTATGTATTACAAAGTTAGTGAAATTAATGAAGTTTCAGTTTCCTGCATATTTGCAGATAAAGGTTCTATGTAACTGTTTGAATAATGGTAATGTTCGCTAGGGCCTAGTTTAAACACCTACGAAATCATGTAACATTGTATTTTGATATATTCTGTCTCTGTAAGTGAAACTGGGCTTTCAATATCTTTATTCAAACCTCTTTTAAGGAACTGCATATGCATTTGATTAGAGGGGCAAAATATCTACACGACGCTAGATAGGAATTGTATATGCTTCAAATGTAGGCGTAAATGACGTCATCATTCCTACTAGGCCATCTCGTTGTGTTTTAATTTCCCATTGTGACTTGATTCATAGTTATCTTTCTCAGGCTATATTGGTGTTACTTGGGACGAGCCAAATCAAAGTGGTGCAGTGCGGGAGAAGGTGCCATATAGCAGTGATATGAAGAGTGTCAGGCAAGTTGACGAACCACGAATTCTGCACGGAGATTTGATTGCTGAAGGTTGTCGTGTTAGACGAGGTACTACAGAGTAAAACTGGTCTTGTCATCTTTAACAACACTGTAGGAATAGACCTATGGAATGTGTGAAATACACGTGACTTTTATGGAAAATTACTTTCAGAATGCAATACACATGTGTACAGATGTCACGTAAATCAGTATAATTGAGGATTGATGTAATTTTAAACAGTAACAGTATTATGATTTTTGTTAAGTGTTCGTATCACATTTCGATGTGAGATAATCAGGACTAGTTAACTCTTTTTAACATTATACTCACTATATAAACAAAGTGTTGTGCTTAAAGTGGTTTTTTATGCAAATGTATTTCTTTTTCTGAAGGCAGAGACTGGCACTATGGTGACCAAGATGGCGGTGTTGGAAGTTTAGGGAATGTTTACCGGGTTAACCCTGATGGTGTTGTGAAGGTTAGTCCACTAAAACCGCTGATATTTGTTCGTAGGGACGTTTCTACGAGGCTGTCGTTCAGTGTTTTAATTTGATTGAACAAGGAAAGTGTCCTTAAAAGCATTTAAAAAGAATTTTGATTTTATCCTGTTGCAATTTTATTTTTCAGTTACGTCATTCAAGTTAATGGAACTTAAATAATTTTCCTACAACTTTGAAATACTGAGTTTTTTAAGAGCACAATAAGTGATATTTTCCCGAAGTACCGCTAATGCTGTCATCTAGCCCTATAAATTTGACGTTTGATGGAGACTATCTTGCCGGGTTCGTCAGATTCAAGCAAATAATTTATCACAATATTATACAAGTGAAAAAGAGTTATTTGACCAGAAAAAAGGCTTCCTTTCTGTTAAAGTAAACTTCTGAAATAAAGCTAGTGAGACGCTACATGTCGTTGTATTGTCGGTTTTTGGCGTGTGCTTTTATATATTCCCTAATTACAGGTGCGATGGGACAACGGTAATAAAAACAGCTACCTGTTTGGGGCCAGTGGAAAGTTTGATCTAGAAATAATGTAAGTTTTATATCTTTTTTAAAATTATCGGAATGGTAAAAAAGTTAAAATCAGTAAATTCCTCGGGTTTCGCGGAAATTGTTACTTAAGGTCTGATCCAGAATATTGAGTTGACTTAGGAAATAAGAGATAGTATGTATGAAATAACTCCTTCTGTCGTCTTTAAAATTTCCTAGAGTATAATTTCTCTACAAAATGTAAAAAAAAACCATTTGATAACCTTTTCTTATGCTGATTTCAAATGTTTTCGATAAAACAACAACATCTGAAAGTGGGTGACTTCGATCTGCTAGACATGAACTAGTCAAATGAAACACCAACAGATATATGGAAATTCGAAGACATGTATGATAATTTTACAGAGAACATGATTAATCATAATATTGAACAAATGGTCATAGTCCACACACGTGGTAAAAGTATCCTAGATCTTTTTCTCACAAACACTCCTGGTCGCGTCCACAACACAAAGGTCTTACCAAGCATCGGTACATCAGACCATGATAGTCTTTCCTGAACTTAAGGTCAAAAGAGGGCGAATCAGACAAACCCCTCGGCTGGTCAAATCATACAAGAAAGCAAACTGGTGACTTCAAGAAAGACTTGGTCACATTCACTAGGATGTTCAACCAAAAGCAACATGAAGACCCAAACCAATTATGAGACAGTTCAAAGCTGAGATCAGTAGGTTATCCAGACAATTACCATCTACACAAAGCAAAAATAAATGTGATTTACCATGGGTTACTCATGATATTGACAAACCAATTGGGAAAAGGAACAAACTCTTCACAAAAAAAATGTCTTGGTCACGGAATAGTCAGAACATAAAGAAATTCAAACACCTTAAAGCTTCAGTGCAAAAAACAAATAAGAAATGCTTATTGGTCATACATAGAGTCGGTCATCTTGTCAGACAATACACATCCATGCCATAAGAAAATGTTCTACAACTTTATGTAACACAAAAAAACTGAAAACATAGGAATTGCAGCACTCAGCATTGATGGTCTTACTCACAGTGACCCAGTGTCGTAGACCAACATATTAAATAAACAATTCAAATCTGTCTTCTCAAAGCCTTTCCCACTCAGCCTTAAGCAAATAGCCAAAATTTCAATGTCATCACTTGGTCACCCACCCGTGGCTCCCATATCCAGCTCAGTTCAAGGAGTTGATAAGTTACTGACAGAACTGAATCCACATAAAACCCAAAATGATTTGCTCAACCTTGAAATATGGGAAAAAGAATGGTCAATAATGTTCAGTAATGTGAAGTACTCAGAATACACAGGAAAAAGAAACCAGTCAGCTTTTCCTACAACCTACAGCACTGTACTGAAAACAACAGAAAATGCAAAATTCTAGGAGTTACTATAAGTAGTAACCTGGGACTGGTCATCCCACATAAACAACATCAAAACAAAGCAAAAAAAAAGCATAAGATTCATCGGACGAAATGTCAAAACAGAAAACAAATAACTCAGAGAAGCAGCATACAAATATATGTAAGACCACAGCTCGAACACTGCTCAACAATAGTGCACCCATGTTAGAAATATCTCACTCACTGATCAGAAATGGTCCAGGGGTCAGCTGCAAGTTATGTTCATAATGATTACCACAATACAAGCAGTGTAACAAACACGATTAAGGAATTAAAATGGTCAACACTAGCGTAAAGGCGAGACCAAGCCAGTCTGATCATGCAAACTATCTAAGTTATACAAAATAAAAAAAAAGAGGCCAATGTCGATCACAATCTTACAGACTCAAGAATCAACAAATTCCTCATCCCGCAATCAAAAACACAACATCATAGAACTAATTCTTCCCAAAAACTATACCACTCTGGAAGGAATTACCGACCGAGATAAAGGCTACCCAAACTGTGCCAGCTTTTACCAGTAGACTGAACATGTTTTATGGGTTTTAAATGTTCAAAATAAACATTTAAGTAAAATCCTTAGTAAAATCTTGTTTTCTTTGTTATTATCTTTCATAATTTTTATGTTCCCGACACGCGCCTGCCTAGTATAGTCAGTATTGACTTTTTGCAATAATAAGTTGAAGTAAGGTGAAGTTGGAGATACTTTTTAAGCCGCATCACACACCCACCCCTGACAATTTCTTAGGTTTAGAAAACACTCAAAATAATAATAGAATTCTAAAGTGTTTGCTGATTTTCTCATGCTTTCAAACAGAAAAGAAAACACCTCGGTTTTTTTAGCTAAACTGAGCTTATCCTTAGGGTGAGCCTTTGTGATCGCCCTATGTCCGGCGTGCGTCTTCCGTCGTCAGTTTTTTACCTTTAGACAACTGATAAAACTTGGCAGGGATGTTCCTTGTATTACGCTCTAAAAACGCTGTCCACAGAGTTGAATTCCAATACGAGCTTTGGAAAAAAGGGAAAAACTTCTTGTCTGGAACCACAAGGCTAGTAGCTTAGATATTTTGCGTACAAGTTTACCTAGAGGTCATGTACCAAGTTTGTGTTTAATCATGCTCCTGGGGTCATTTATGGCCTCGCTCCTGGATGGGATCAGTTGATTTTACATAAGCATATATAAAATGACTTAACAATCTTCTTGTCTGAAACCAGAAGGCATAAGGCTAAGATAAAATGCAAGAAGTATCATCTTGAAATGGTCTAACAAGATTATGAAATTTTGCCCGTGAGGTCACTTGTTTTTACGGATGCTTATAAAGGAAGACTTATAAAACCTTTGTGTCTAACACCGTATATTTATAGCTGTGAAATTTTGTATGTTGCAATGTCTAATGGACTTCTTCCAAGTTTGTCCGTATTATGGTCCTAGGGGCAACATTGTCCTAGCCCCGGGGATTCTATTTGTGAAAAAATATTTCAACTTTGAAAATCATCTTTTCAGAAACCGTCAGCATGGAATAGTTGACCTACGAATTTTCAAATTATTACCTTAGGGTCATAAATGACCACCGCCCGAGAGGTCACTTGTTTTACATTAAGTTGTGTAGGAAAAATTCTTTCTGCTTGAAATTATGGTTTAGAGCTTAGATAGTTTGTATCTTGCATTGTCCAGAGGACGTTTACAGAATTTTTTATCTATGTCCCTGGATTCAAATTTATCCCTTCCAGGGGGTTCCTATTTGTCTTTGAAAATTTACACTTCAAAACTTTGATTTTGCTTCTGATGATTTTACAATAGCAGACCTACCACCATAGCACTCAGGTGAGCGATCATGTGCCATTGAAATGTTCGAAACACTTCTAGTTTCGTATGGGTTTTGGTAAGAAAGCTCGGGTTGATGTAAAATGGAAATCATAATGAGACGTGAATAGCCGTACAAAGCGCACTTTCTCATTTAAGCGAACAAAATGAGCAGCCTAAGAAAAGGAAGAAACAAGACACTAAATCAGCAGGGTATTCTCTTCCTAGCGACGACGAATCTATAGAAGAAAAACGGGTGAAGGAAATGAACGAAAAGAATAAGTCTATTTATAGCTTTATCGATGAAAAACTGGAAGTGGAAGGCGCTGCTGGTGGAGTAGTAGACAGCCGACAGGCCATGCATATGGTTACAGATAAAAACAAAAGGAATGTAAATGAAGTTGACAAATTTGCGTCAAAAACTGAAGCTTCTATCTACGATGATGTTTCTTCTATAAAAAGAGAAATACAAAAAGGGACTGCGAGTCAAGATAGCAAGATAAATGAACTGAACCGAAGAAATACTGGCACTACGAGTTATTCTAAGATAGAAAAAGAAAATGACCGTGCAGATACATCTTTGAACACTAAAGCTGAGGAGAACGGAGCTAAACCTAAAGCTGAGGAGAACGGAGCTAAACCAAAAGCTGAGGAGAACGGAGCTAAACCAAAAGCTGAGGAGAACGGAGCTAAACCAAAAATCGTTGGTATGAAAACATCAGGTACGATTGAAAAAACGAATATCAGCCAATCAAAGTATGTCAAAAATTTTAGAACAAAGTTAATAGCGTTTATGACATGCTTTCCCTTTACACCTTAAATAATAATTAAGGGTCAAATTTGACCATCGTCTTTATAGATTTTCCTTCACTGCTGTCACAACTTTCTTGTATAGTTGCAAAGTCCTTTAAGAATAGCCACCTGGTTTAAACTGAGTGTATCTACATCGTTTAAGTTTTAGACAAATAGAAGAGTTCTTGATGGGTTATCAGATCCACTATTAAATTTATTATTTAGAACTTTTGACTGGTTTGAGAACACGGTTTTGCCCTTTTGATGACATTAAAGTAGTACTAAAGCTTTAAGTACTTGAGTTTTGACTGTATCAATATTTTCACTCACATTTGTATATACATTGTATACAAGTTTATAAATTGTCATAAGTATTTCAGTCTCTAGTTTGATAACTGAGATGTAATTTTGTCTTGTTTGGCGCTGGCACCTTCATCTAAATGTTAAACTTTATAGAGTTTTAATTCTGAAAAGTTTACCAAAGGCAACATGTCCAGGAATAAAGTATGAAAAGGAATAAACTTACTTAGATATAATAATTCAACTCTTATTGTGAGTGAGTACGTGACCCACCCTTCATTTAAATTTTCAGCTACGCACGAAGGGCAGAAATCGCGGTGGATGTGGCAAAATGGCGGAACCTGGAATGAATACCCACTGCATATATGTGAGAAAATAGAAACAGACTATAACCGAAATCCAAAGGGGACCACAGTGATACGCCTAGATAACGTTTTGTAAGTTTTGTGCATTCTCTTCTGATATTTTCTCTGGACTTTAAGTAAGTATGATACATTTAAAATGATTTTGATTAAGCAAAATAAACAAAGCGTTGACAATATTGCTTAATATATGCTGGTCATTTCAGTTTACCGAAATGAATTACTTCATCTTAAGAGATGGAAATAGTTTAAGATAGGGTTAAGATAGTATACACCAGTTCAGACGTCTTGGAAACTTTAGTGACCTTCCTTTCAATTTTCAAACATTGAAAGGACCTCAGCCTTTGGCTTCTTCAGTTAAGATTTTTTTCTGAATTGTCCGGTCGCTTAAAAGAAATAAGGCGATCTCAGTAGGGTATTCTAGTTGTTAATTATAATTAACTAAAACTTGTCAACTAATTAGGCCTAATATTTATCTCCATATATCAGTGTAATTTCAAGTTATGCCACATTTAATGAAAATTTTATTCTGAAATAACATCTGCCTCACTTGATATCGTGTGAATTGTATTTCAGATATCGTGTAGTGTTTCCAAAGATGCAACAAATTAATACAGAGACAAAGGAAAAATATACGGTCCAGAGAAATACATGTACTTAATCATCACAAAAAAGTTAATGTTGAAAGATGGGATAGAACTTTATCAGTGTAGTACACTTTTTATAAACAATGACTATAGTTATGACAGAGGCATAGACATTTTATCTATGTGTCTGGTTATGATAAAAGCAGGTTTAAGTAAAGGTTTGAGACTTAGTTTGTATTACTCAAAAAGAAGAACAAGTGAATTGGAGAAGCCTAGTTGGATAGTTGAGTTTTTATTCTATTGTGCGAGTTGTTTATTAAATATGAATTTTAGTATTTTTCATAATTCCAGTAATGTAGTTTCCGTATGTATATTGTTTTATTGAAAATATGTGAAATTTTCTAGCTCGGGTTATAATTTTAGTCATATTGATCTGTCGATAAGTAACAGTAACTTACAAGTATTGTTGAACTCGGGCAATAATTATTATAAAAGTAATAAAAGAACTGTGTAGAAAAGTACAGGGTAGTAGTAATATTAGTCAACATCAGAAGCTATTGCCACGTATAATCATAGCAGCAGTAATAATAGACAACATCAGAAGCTATTCCCACGTATAATCAGAGCAGCAGTAATAATAGTCAACATCAGAAGCTATTGCCACGTATAATCAGAGCAGCAGTAATATTAGTCAACATCAGAAGCTATTGCCACGTATAATCATAGCAGCAGTTTATAATAGAAGTGCTGAAAATATTTCGTAAATCACAGTACAATATGTATATATAAAGTTCATGTTATTTTGCTGTATATATTCCATTTTAACAGACACAATCATCTTTCCTGGAAATGTCAAGACAAGGATGTGATATATTTGTAGAAAATAAATTTTTCTATTTTATAGCCTCAAATTGGCAATGCTGTTTTATTTTGATGTGTAAACAAATATATTTATTGTTATATTATTCATAAGATATTTTTGACTCACTTAACAAAGCGTTCTAAGTTGTTCATTTAATAAATTTCTAACAGAAAAACTCTATTATTTTGCTTCGTTACACCGAGGACACATATAAATTGAAATGAACTGTCTTTGTTACATAAAATAAAAACTACTAAGGAACATTTCATTCTATTTTTAGTTCGAAATTGCTACAGCAAACAGAACATAAAATATATGGTTCGTGTAAATAAATACATTCAGTACAAATGAAGACTTTTTAAAATACTTAAATGAAAAATATGCAATAGAAATTCATTTGATTTTACAATACAAGTAAAACGATATAGAATAAAAAATAAACACTGAATATTGCAACGTTTTACATGGTACATGTTACACCAATATTTCGTAACAAGATCTGGTCATGACTTATTAAATGTCGTTGAGGAGACGACAAATTCTTGGAAGGAAGTAGATCTATTCGACTTCATTTTTTTGACGATGGTAGTATGATATATCAAGGTAAACTTATACCTTACAGGTTTCAATAGAAGTTAACCATGACGTAGTTGTGGAGGAACTCGAAGCTGAATGAACCAATGAAATCTAATTTTCATTTAGGCTTTATGAAACGTAAGACTTAAGAAGCGCAAGAAATTCAATTCAAATCCAAAGTTATTTTATTTTCAGATTTCAAGCAAGAACAAAAAACCCAAAAAGGCAGACAATATTTTGCTCTAGAGGAGTATTTTTGCCCATACTCTTCGGGCGAAAGGTCACAATTCTACACAATCTAGCTTTTTTTATCCCCCCGCCAAAGGCGGAGAGGATATTAGGAATGCCATTCGTCCGTCCGTGCATCCGTGCGTCTGTGCGTCCGTCCGAAACAATATTGTCCGGAGCATAACTCCAAAACTACTTGAGGGATTTTATTCAAACTTCATACACTGACAGAGCACATTGGTAGGTAGTGCAGTGTGAAAGTGCAATAACTCTACCTTGCCTTTTTTTAGAGTTATTCCGCTTTATCAAATTTACTTGATAAATTTTGTCCGGAGCATAACTCCAAAACTACTTGAGGGATTTTATTCAAACTTCATACACTGACAGAGCACATTGGTAGGTAGTGCAGTGTGAAAGTGCAATAACTCTACCTTGCCTTTTTTTAGAGTTATTCCGCTTTATCAAATTTACTTGATAAATTTTGTCCGGAGCATAACTCCAAAACTGCCAGAGGGATTTTATTCAAACTTCATACACTGACAGAGCACATCGGTAGGTAGTGCAGTGTGCAAGTCCAATAACTCTACCTTGCCTATTTTTAGAGTAACTCCCCTTTATCAGAATTACTTGATAAATTTTGTCCGGAGCATAACTCCAAAACTACTTGAGGGATTTTATTCAAACGTCATACACTGACAGAGCACATTGGTAGGTAGTGCAGTGTGCAAGAACAATAACTCTACCTTGCCTATATTTAGAGTTATTCTCCTTTATCAGAATTACTTGATTTATTTTGTCCGGAGCATAACTCTAAAACTACTTGAGGGATTTTATTCATACTTCATACACTGACAGAGCACATTGGTAGGTAGTGCAGTGCGCAATAACAATAACTCTACCTTGCCTATTTTTAGAGTTATTCCCCTTTATCAGATTTACTTGTTTACATTTTAAAAATCCCAGCATATACATGTATATCTAATTCTTGAATTCTTGAACTTATTATCCCCCCGCCAAAGGCGGAGGGGATATTAGAAATGGTCTCTGTCCGTCCGTGTGTCCGTCCATTCAAGTTTTGTCCGGAGCATAACTCCAAAAGTACTTGAGTGATTTTCTTTAAACTTCATATACTGAAAAAGCACATTTGGAGGAGGTGCAGTGTGAAAGAATAATAACTCTACCTTGCCTACTTTTAGAATTATTCCCCTTTATCAGATTTAATTGAAAAACTTAGTCCGAAGCATAACTCCAAAAGTGCTTGAGCGATTTTCTTCTAACTTAATACACTGACATAGCACATTGGTAGGAAGTGCAGTTTGCAAGAAACATAACTCTACCTTGCCTATTTTTTGTGGGATTTTCTTCAAACATTTTTACATTGAGTGTTTGAAAGTACAACCTTCAGGTAGCTTCTTCCCGGCGGGGGGATTAACCATGTGTAACATGGCTCTTGTTACTCTTTGGAGTTGGGGTAAAATGTTTTATAGGAATTGCGACATGCTAAATTCGAAAGACGTTTGCTTGGGTATATCTGATTTATTCTAGAACAAATAAATGTGTTCTATCATCTTGTATTAAAGTTTTAAACGAAAAAGTAAGGGTCACATGAACAGTTTAGGTAAATGCCATCCTTACATTTTGTGAGTTTATCAAAATGAAATGAAATTTTATGTAACCTTGTTATGTTTTATATCTTAGTATCAGGTCTAAATGCATGTTTTCTTATGTTTCGTTAGATTAAACATGAAAAATCGATCGAACCTGCAGAATACATGAAATCAAAATAAAATACGTATAAAGCTTAATTTGGTGTAGACCTATATATATGTATCTTAATCATTAATACTACGAGATTTTGAAAGAATAATTAGGTTAGTTCGCTGCTTCTTCCTAGGCTAGAATTTTGCACAACTAACCATTATAGTTGTTGCATTGTCGTCATTGAGTTATTTCGTCTTTCTGCTAGCGCAAAAGCGAAAAGTCGCCAATCGTTGCGTTGTCATGTCGGCTTTATTTCTTAGTATCGCAAAGCGCCGAGACAAAAATACATCAAATAAATCACGCCATCATCGGTACCTCATATAGCTTCATCTTTTGGAATAGGCGCCTTTCCATATTTTGCATTATCGCTTCGACGCTAGCAGAAACACCGACTCAAGCTGATCGGTGACCTTTCACTTCGGCGGCAAAGTCGATCCACTACGGGCAGAAATCAGCCACCATACAATATACATAATTCAGTTACCTAGGTCAATCCATTCATATGTTCAGAAGTAATCTCCAGTCTACGCCGCCAGTCAATCCCAGGTCAATTCGTTCAACTCTCTGCGGTAATCTGTTCAGAAGTTACCTCGAGTCTACAGCGCCAGTCAATCCCAGGTCAGTCCGTTCATTTGTCTTCGATAACATGTTCAGAAGATATCTCCAGTCTACGGCACTAGTCAATCCCATGTCAATCCGTTAATTTCTCTGCGGTAACGTGTTCAGAAGTTATCTTCAGACAACAGCGCCAGTCAGTCCCAGGTTAATCCATTCATTTCTCTGCGGTTATATGATCACAAGGTATCTCCAGTCTACGGTGCCAGTCAATCCCAGGTCAGTCCGTCAATTTCTATGTGGTAACATGTTCAGAAATCATCTGCAACTACGCCGCCAGTCAATCCCAGGACAATCCGTTAATTTCTCTGCGGTAACATATTCAGAAGTTATCTCCAGACTACAGCGCAAGTCAATCCTCGGTCAGTCCGTTGATTAATTTCTCTGCGGTAACAGGTTCAGAAGTTATCTCAGTCTACAGTGCCAGTCAATCGCAGTCATGTCAATCTGTTCAATTCTGTAGTAACATGTACAGAAGTTATCTTCAGTCTACAGTGCCAGTCAATCGCAGGTCAAACCATTCATATCTCTGCAGTTACATGCTCAGAAGTTATCTCCAGTCTACAGTGCCAGTCAATCGCAGGTCAAACCATACATTTCTCTGCGGTTACATGTTCAGAAGTTATCTCAAGTCTAAGGGGCCAGTCAATCCCATGTCAATCCGTTCATTTCTCTGCGGATGTATGTTCAGGAGTTATCTCCAGTCTAAGGGGCCAGTCAATCCCCGGTTAATCCGTTCATTTCTCTGCGGTTATATGATCAGAAGGTATCTCCAGTCTACGGTGCCAGTCAATCCCAGGTCAATCCGCTCAATTCTGTGGTTATATGTTCTGAAGGTATCTCCAGTCTAAGGTACAAGTCAATCCCAGGTCAGTCCGTTCAATTCTGTGGTTATATGTTCTGAAGGTATCTCCAGTCCACGGTGCAAGTCAGTCCCAGGTCAATCCGTTCAATTCTGAGGTTATATGTTCAGAAGGTATCTCCAGTCTACATTGCAAGTCAATCCCGGGTCAATCCGTTCAATTCTGTGGTTATATGTTTAGAAGGTATCTCAAGTCTACGGTGCAAGTCAATCCGTTCAACTCTGTGGTTATATGTTCAGAAGGTATCTCCAGTCTACGGTGCAAGTCAATCCCAGGTCAATCCGTTCAATTCTGTGGTTATATGTTCAGAAGGTATCTCCAGTCTACGGTGCAAGTCAATCCCAGGTCAATCCGTTCAATTCTGTGGTTATATGTTCAGAAGTTATACCCAGTCCCAGTCTACGGTGCCAGTCAATCTGTTTAATTCTGTGGTAACATGTTCAGAAGTTATCTCCAGTCTACGGTGCAAGTCAATCCCAGGTCAATCCATTCATTTCTCTGCGGCAACATGTTCAGAAGTTATCGCCAGTCTACGGTGCAAGGCAGTCTCAGGTCAATCCATTCATTTCTCTGTGGTAACATGTTCAGCAGTTATTTCCAGACTACGGTGCCAGTTAATCCTAGGTCAATCTGTTCAGTTCTGTGGTAACATGTTCAGAAGTTATCTCCAGTCTACGGCGTCAGTCAATCTTAGGTAAATCCATTCAATTCTCATAATATAAGCAGTTTTCCATCAGATAAAATATCAAGTAAACTAAATCATAACCCTTTAACAAACTACACTCATCAATAAAGTCTGTCAACTTAAATGTAATAAATAGAAGTCAGATTATCCGGATTTATTTAAGTGAGAGCAAAAACACATCATTAGTTATTAACCTCTTGCACAGTTATTGCTAATGATGAGGCGTTTATCCGAATATGGACATTCAACATGTGATATTTACCTTGCCATAAGTCCATAAACTCTAGGCATCATACAGTAACATGAGGAGTTAATGCGGATAAGTTATCTGCTTCTTTGCAAATTTTTTCACATTCAACCCTTGAACTGCTTTCCAATATGATTTCATAGATAAAGAAAATGTCACCCTGTACAAACTGTTTTTAGCAAAAATTAAACATATCATAGCATAATCAACTTTATAATTGTTTAATATACATAATTCCATTTAATTTCCTTTAAATGAATAAAATTACTGAATAAATTCATGGGGCAGCCATATACTAATTGTAGAAAAAATGCAGCATAAAACACACTGTTTGTTTACACCAATATTACTTCGGCGGAGGTGAATATTACTTTCCACTGACCCACAAAAGACCAGTAATGAACCAACCACAAAACCAATAATTAATAAGTCTTACAATTTAACTGTGTAACTGTTTCCAATAGTGACAGATAGGCAGACACTTGTACTAAGTGAAACTTTCTTTGTTAGATCCGATTCCCCCCCCCCCCCACCCCCGCTTTACACAGACACACTTTATTAATGCAAAATAATATTCAATTCACTGTAAAAAGTAGGCCCTTTATCAACTTCTGTGTTATAACTCCCTAATAACATTTGCATTCTGATAACTTGTTTTAATACTGCTTTTTACTGCAAATCTCCAAAGTTTATTCTGTAACTGTGTTGTAATACTTAAAATATTCTATGAGCCAAGAGTGGGTAAAATTGTAACAACGAAACCTCTGTGTTTTTTTCTGGTCTTTCAAACTGAAAGTAAGAAAAACAGATTTCATTTTTTTTCTAAACAAATGTTTATCAATCTTTTGTCTTGCTCAAGTCAAGCGGGAAGATACTGGTGCCATATGATGCGACATTTTATGGAATTATCTTTATAAATCATTAGCTCAAAATTACTTTTCTCATTGTTGTACCATATATGATTGGTAAAATTCTCTTATATTATGGTCTGACTGTTTGCTCTTTTGTTGCACTGATTATATATTACCACTGAGTCGGCTGATACTAAGTAGATGCAACGGGCCTGTCTATTTGTTGAGTCAGCTTGATTGTTTTTTATTGACAAGGCTGATTTGTTTCATTACTGAATGAAATTGTTGTAACTAATCTGCTGTCAGTAAAGTTGATCCATTTATGATGAGCAGATGGCATTGGCTTGTTTATTTGCAGAGTCAGCTTAAAATGGTAAAGCTAACTGCCGGTCTTATCTGGTTTCTGCTGATGGAGTTGGTCTTATCTGTTGTTTTCTCTAATAAGTTGGTCTTATCTGTTGTTTTAGCTGACTGAATTGGTCTTATCTGTTGTTTTTGCTGATTGACTTGGTCTTACCTGTTGTTTTTGCTGATTGAGTTGGTCTTATCTGTTGTTTTTGTTGATTGAGTTGGTCTTATCTGTTGTTTTTGCTGATTGAGTTGGTCTTATCTGTTGTTTTTGCTGATTGAGTTGGCCTTCTGATGTTTTTTCGGATTGAGTTGGTCATATCTGTTGTTTTTGCTGATTGAGTTGGTCTTATCTGTTATTTTGCTGATTGACTTTGTCTTATCTGTTGTTTTTGATGATGGAGATGGTCTTATCTGTTGTTTTTCCTGATTAAGTTGGTCTTTTCTGTTGTTTCTGCTGATGGAGATGGTCTTATCTGTTTTATTTTAAAGAAAATACTGTTGTCCAAGCAATTATCTGTTCTGTAACAAGTTTACTTAGTTTGTTTTGTTCTGTTGACATAGATGCTCTTATCTGTAGTCTGTGATTCCGCTACGTTACGTCTGCTGGTGATGGTCTTCAAATTCTGGTTGCAAGATTAACGCTGGATTAGATGTTGTTATCTGATCTGAACTGTTATGTAGCTGGTAACTGAAATGTCTTATCTGTTCTGATTTGATACGTTACTCCTAGCCAAGTAGGTTTTATCTTTTCTTGAGTCTTAACAATTTTTTTTTGTAATTACATCATACAGTCATACAATGGATAAATTCCATACTTGAATAATTTACAATGATGGTGCCCCAGAGACACTATACCCTATTAACAAAATACAAAGAAATAGTGACGGTAGTAAAAATCTACCATATTCAAGGGCAAAATATAGGATTCATACACTTTCAAGCAAACGCATGATATTATATTGTCAAATACATAAAGTTCTAATCTTGTCTATTGTAAAATTCCATTCAGTGAAATTATCATTAGTAGCCAATGAGAGCGACAGCTACGAGCATGGCAGCGTTTACATAATTTAATGCTTGATATTAGAGTTAAGTTTAAACTTATGTTACGTGATTTGGAAGCAAGTTATTGCGATTAATCCCTCTCAATGACCGCTTCCTGGATTCAAACCAGTACTCGCGCCGAAAGTGAGGAATTCGGAGTCACTGTAGACGCTCACTCATGGTCGGATTAAAACCAGCGACCTCCGGATTAGGAGTCATCAAGGATCTTTAGAGATAACCTAGGAGATAAAGAGTATCCGAAACCTAGTGCAACATTGGATTGAGTTTTTATGAATAAGTTGCTCATCTTGTATTATCAACTGATCATTGAATTACTCTGTTTACTGGTTAAACTGGGAGGTTTGTTAAGTGGGCAAATTGAAAGTAAAAGCCAAAGTTATTGCTAAATGCTATGAGATTTGATGAATATCTCAGTTTTTTTACAATCTGTAAGATGCCTTATCACTTATCCTCGATCTTCGCTTCTAAGTAGGTGCATGAAAGATGAAATTTTGAAATGTGATTTTTGATCCCTTAAAAATTCAGAGAATGTCCCCAATTTTGACACTGCTTACACTAGACATGCCTTGATGTCATAAAAATAGAAAATTGTTGACATACATCATCTTTTCAAAGCCTTAATTTATTAATATGTAAATGATCCGACTGATAATATTCAAAATGATAATTATATAATATGTTAGTCCCAACGAAAATGTTATACCTTAGGGTATAACTTTTGAACAACATAGAATCTTCTGAAAAAAGTTTATCTACTGAAATTTAGACCCATATTTTCTTTAAATTTGTAAAAACTATAAAAGTTCACTTGAATGATCATTGGTAATGTGGGCGTTTTCTTCGCATCAGCCTTGCATTATGAAGGAATATTACAGTAGAGAACGGGTACTTTTGACTTGGCATAAACCCAGCTAACCATACGATTTGAATTCTAAATAATTATGGGCTTGTGTCAAACAATGGGTCAGTCATTTGTGAAAAAGAATAAATAGCTCTATACTTTATAGAAAGTCGTTTTCGTTGACGCAAAGCTCATCAACTGGCTCCTACATTGAAACAATATGTTATAATATCTTCTGAGACTGGCTACAGCCAAAATTATATCTTTTACTGTTTGCAGTCACCAAAATATTACGTCATCTTCATCGTCTCCCAACTCGTAACATTGGCCACCTTGAAACTGTTGAAAACGTCCTCACAAATACTCGTACCCTAGAATATTGTATATGCTTTTATCTCTCTAGTTATACTAAAATGCAAGTTTATTCTACATATTATTCACTTAACTCAAACATCTGTTAACCGAATGTCTACCGATACAGTTAAATTTTGTATTTTGAGATGTGTTAATACAGGCAGTAAATTACAATCCGTACTTCCGTTTTCATTCTTCTTTCAGTTTTGCTATGAGTAACGTTAATACTAAAGATGGGAAACAGAAGGAAATTAATGGAAATGGTAAAACAATCTTTCATTTTGGATATATTTAAAGTCATTTTATAATCTTATGGTTATAGTTTTTTATATTAATTAACACAAACTCTTTTACGAAATTAGATGATTTTGAAAGCTATACTAACTTTGATAAACATTAAATGTTTAATGATTTTAAGGATTCTTATTAGAAGGGGTGGGGTTCACATTAATATCGGCTAAGGGTATTCGATCCGACGAACTCCAAATATACCCAACTTTCAAGCCCACCGATAACGCTTAAAGTGAACTGAATATCGATAAACCTTTATATGAAATTATATATGTTTCTAAACATTTACTTAACAGTCGAAAAAGGCCCTTGTAGCTCATTAACTTCCAAATTTCTAGGTCATAATAAGAGTTTTATTCATTTATGTAAGTTTACGGCAATTTAGTCCTTTCTGAGTTTGACACTATTAGCTGTCATTACTATTTAAAGAAATTAATACGGTACCGAAACTTTATTGTATTATAAAACATGCACAGCATTTTATTTAAGTAGTTAGTTACCTGAATTTTTTTTATAAAGGCTCTGGTTGATCTAGTTTCATTCTAGTGACGTAATTTTCACTTCTATGTTGGAAAAAAAACAACATTTGGTCATTTTTGAAAATATTTAAACCACCTAGATCTATTAAAATGTAACAGACTTCGAAGAACGAACCAAATTTTATCGATCTTTTTTTGAACAGCTTATGAAATTTATCGCCTCAAGGTAACTTGTTATAGCTATTTTCCAATGTCGCAAAGCTTGCTCGTTTGTAAATTTGTAACTATTGTAAAACGCCCCTTTTTATTTAATGGTTTAAGCGTACAGGAAAATAAAGAAAAAATCATCAATACATCAAGGAGAAGTGAAAGCAAACTAAATAAATGAAGAAAAAAATTACATTCAAAGAAAGAAATAAAGGATTTTTGTGTTTTTCTGTGTAAGATTGAAGTTTATTTCATCGAGTGGCGATCAAAACAGTTTTCTCACGAGTGGCGATCAAAAACAGTATTCTCACGAGTGGCGATCAAAAACAGTATTCTCTCGAGTGGCGATCAAAAACAGTACTCTCACGAGTGGCCACTCGTGAGAATACTGTTTTTGATGCTCACTCGATGAAATAAACTTCAATCTTACACAGAATAAACACAAATTTTCTTTTTATTTTATGTTTTTTTCGGTGTTTTTTTTACCGAAGTAAATGCTCTTTCCGGGTTTAATTTGCATATTTCCCCCCACTGGTTGCCTCAAATTTGACCTTTATATTATGTATGTTGCTATGTAAACAATGAAGGGGAAGTAACTCGAATTTGGTCAAAAGGAAGTAAGTTTTTAGTTCATTTGAGGCATCCAAGAGTGAATTTATTAAAAGTAGTTCTTCTTGGAAAAAGAATGAAATTATATTTGATATTTTTCATAGTGAAATTATCAAATATAATTTTCACAGAAATCTCAGTAATCTACTGAAAAGCATAAAATAAACAAATTTAATATATGGTCAGCGACAATACAAGAATAAAAACACATCTAATCAGAAATTTAGTGAAAATCATAAAGGTGCCCCGCTGTTTCGGGACTAATCGGGAGGCGACGAGTGGAAATAACCGACTGATTTGATTATGATCACAGTGATTGGCCCGAAAGTTGGACATGATTAGATGACCGGCCTGTCAGACTTAATTGACGTGATAGCCTGGTTTTGCCTTTGAACGTGTAGGCTACGGTGAAGTGATATAGACCTGCTTATCTAATAAAGAGTAAAATATCATTTATGACATCAAGTAAACTATTCATAAACACCCAAAACACAAGTTATACCGATTTTAATGATATATTCTCTAAAAGCGTAAATGTAGAACAATATCTTGAAATAAAATTTACTTTCATATTATAAAATTAGGTAGATACCATTTATATAGTATGTCATTGACATTGGGACAAGTAAAACGTTTTTCAACTCGATGTTTGGCAATAGATGCTACATGCATTTTTGGGGATATTTGACTCAAAGTTGACGTTTTTAAATTTCTGCAGCTGTAGAGGACATTTCAGATTTTCTGAAAATGTTAAGTTTATGGATGTGGAACAACTAATGTTTAAGTTTTGTTTTATTTGCTACAAAACAAACCATTTTTGATAATTTCTACAGGTTTACATAGGGAGCTGCTTGTCTCTGTTATCTATGTCTCCGATTTCAACTAGATGCGCGAAACGTGTTGCTGGTCTCTTAATGGAAAGTTCAAAGAGCGACGCTGATAAAATAATAGTGCAGGCACACGGATAGAAAAAAGATATCGACGTATTCCAAATGTCTCTATATGTTTTAAGAAGTTTCAAAAATGTCTGAACAACATTAATACAGCCCCCAGCAGTTGGCTGGAACGGCAGGCTTATAAAAACGAAGGGCATGAGATTGTCGCTGCTCGATCTCTTGGTTTAGTGTTGACGGTGCCTCCAGTAACGCCTGAAACGGAGTCATATCTAACTAATAGATTGACTAACCTTTATTTTAAGAAAGAACCAGTACTAGACCTCCTTCCTCCACCAGAAACTACCAACTTCCTCAAATACCATCTGTCGTTAGCGAGGATCAAATCCTGTTGCCTTCGCCTTACACCTGTTAGAAGTTTGATGATTATAAGACGGCAACTTAAACTTTAAAACAACTGCATGAAGATGGTCAAGTTCGACCACTGTCATGTATGCGATTACACTCTAGTTTGCCCGACCAAGCTCTTGGTGAAATTTCAGACATGCGCGTCCTATATTCGAAAACCTGTTTTATATTCCTGAAAAAATACGCAGTGTATAATCATGTATCATAGTCAGCAACACTTCTTTTTATACAGAACAAGCTTCGCATTAGTTACACGTGGACAGTTCCTTAATAAAAGCCAGTGTAATAGGGCAGCACTTTTTTCCAATCCTGTTTATTACATTTGATTTACCTCTGTATTCTTTAAGAATTTGTAAAATATTTGCTTATACAATTGAATTTTCATAGGTTCAGCTTTACGTCCGACTCCTTTCACACCAAAACTATGCTTAATAGGCGATCCGTCTTGTAACGGCTTTATGTGAGGAAAATATATATCCGTCTGTGTTTATCATTAGCTTGTAGAAACGAAGTCAAGACTTGATGAGATAACGGAACAATACAAGGAGATTAACAATGTGCTTGACAGGACAGAAGACAAAATGGATCCACAAATGTCACAGGAACAAATAATGCCTGAGATCAGCGGTAAGAGAACATTGGCTGTAGAGATTGCTTAAGATTTCTGCATACCTGTAAGATCTCTACATGATCCATACACCAGAATCATGCTTGTTTTCAGAAATTTGTTTCTGTTTATGTAGTCTGTAATTTCGCATGGTTCTTTTAAGGACCCTCAAAATCATCCATTTTCGTCTATCACCCTGTACTCTACATAGATATTTGTGTCTGTCAGTATGATTAATTTTGCCAAAGGCGTTCATTTGAAGAATAAAAATTCGAGAAATATTTACTGAAAGTTAGTCGCAGGTTTTTATGTCTTAAATTACCACGAACCTCTTCAAAATGCGTTTAAGTCTTAAAGTAATCAGTTGCAGTGTTGAAACTAATTTCAGAGGGCGTAACGACTGGCTTGGAACATGTCGGAACGGGCAAAAATACTGCTGAAGGAGCTGCCACTAAACCAATTGATGTAAAGAATAAACCTGAATTGAAGATGGACTCCGAAACAGCCAGCAAACACAAAACTGAAGCTTATGCATCACAGACTCACAAGAAGGCCAGGTCAGGCAGCACACATGACGAAGCTTCGAAGACCAAAGGTATTCTGAAAAAGTCTGATACAGGTACGGCGCAGTCTTATGGCTTCCAGGAACGGTTAGTCTTAATTCTTGACCATGTGATGTATGGAAGTCGGCTTCGAAGAAGTGCAGTAGAAATGCATCAAGACAACAGACTGTGCTTAGAGTTTGGGCTTCAGCCGAATGTTGGAGCAGTTTACAAAAGCGAAAGACCAAAGTTTGAAGATACAGTTGCAGGTGAGTAGAATGCTTAGGCATCGTTTAAGGTATATGATTTTATAAAAAGCATGAGATTATCCCCAAATATCTGGACTGTTGTCTGTTTGTCTCCCGATTTATCTTTTTTAAACGTAGCTCTGTTTTTTAAAGATGAATTTATATAACTATTACAGAACAAAACTGTTTTAGTTTGTCTCTGAAGAGCAGCAACGGTCATAATCAGTTACAACAAAGAGAAACATAATTTATCCATATAGATGTATACTTATGTATATTTGAATACAATACAAGTCAGGTGAGTATATTTATACATTTATATAAATATTCAAATACAATTAGCATCTTCTCGCAACCCATATAACTGATTCGCTACAGAAATATTATTGACCCTACAGAATATTCATTACAAAAAATAAAAGTATCTTTTAACGGATTCTTTTATATTCAACGTTAGGGATAATACGCTTGAACACTTATGACAAACTTTAGCCATTCAGGTCATGATTGAAAGTCATTTGAATTTTATTGTATAAGTATGTATAGTTCAAAGTGTTTGCTTCTAAAATGAACTTTCTAGCCTGTATATTTCGAATGAAAGTACATTTATCTTTGTTTTCTGGCAGCAGATCTGGTTGGGGGACATAATACGAAGACCTTTCGAGATTTGGTGTTTGTTGCTGGGGAGTCGACAGACGTAAAATAAAATATTTTTCTTTTGCATATGGGCATTATTGAAACCTTTTCTATATCAAACGATGAAATATACTTTAATTCAAATAATGTACATTTATCTTCTGAATGTGTTATTCTCAGAATGTTTCTTTCTTTGAAAATGACGATTGCAATGACAGCTGCTAAAAAAAAAACTGAACGCGGAACGCGTGGCAACATTTACAGTGAAACTTCTGACAGAAATCTGCGGAAGCGGAGGTACCAGAAACATAGCAGACTTAACTAATGTAATATAATCAAAGATAATCAGTATGCTTGATTGTAGCAGGGATATTAACTTGATAAATTGGAAGTGGATCAAAAGGAAAGCAAAAGCGACATTTGGTTATGGAAGTGGGCATCTTTGCAGACAAATTTGCACAAAACTGGGGTTTCGCAAGCAATACAACATGACACTAAGACTATGGAAGTTACTAATACAGAGATTGTGATCCTGCAATTCTCAGAACTACTTTTTTATTCTTCGAACGTGTCCTATATGTCTTGGTAGCTTTCAATGTGATTTTCATTTGTTTTTGTTTGAAATTAGTATTTGCATTTTGTGTGAAAGAATTTACTACTATCAATTCTTTTTCTCTGATCGCTGTTTTTTTTTTAAAATTATTTTTTTACGAAAAAGGATGACTTTCTCTACGATGCTTTGCTTTGAATTTGTTTATTTTACCTTCAAATTCCTTGATACAGTTTGCACAGGAGAATCCCTTCACAAGTAATTTCTCTTTAAGAAAACGTATGTGATACTTTTGGATTTGGTTTTCTTTATTTATTAGTATTCATTCAAACTCAATAACTTTTAAATGCAGATAAATGTGTTAAGCTGTTTAATTTTCAGTTTTTAAGACATTCTGTGTAAATGTGAGATGGTTCTCTGCTGGTACAATCAAAGTTCATAAAAATATTATATATGTTTAATCTTGCGTGCCTAAACATTCGATACTATCTTAACAAGTTTGTTATCAGCCTGTAAATTTATACAGTCAGCTTTTAATTTACATTTACTGACGGGTTTTTTCACAACCTTCTTTATAAGAATTAGCGGAGTCTTTAGGTATTTATTTATTATCCAGACACTCTATGGCAATATGTTTAAACTTAGAAACAAATTTTATTTTTTAGTTATCAGTATCAGTAAACAGTATGATGAGGGTGTCATGAGAAAAACTGAGTCCGACCTCGATGTATATGAATGGTGCCAGCAATATGATGACTTGGTTGAGATGGAAAAATAAACTTACTAAGTGCATGGATGTACATTAAATAATTCTTACAAGTTCTTTCTATGTTGTCGTGTGCCTTGATTTGGTTATGTTTTTATAGCTGTACGATTAACTATTAACTACGTAGATTTTCTGTGTCATTGCACGCCTATTTGTAATCACAAAAGCCTTCCTGTGTTGCCTTATCTTCATTATATAAACAAATTTCTCTTTTTGAAAGTCAAACTCGTCGGCATTTTTATGTACTGTACTTAATAAGTTGTTAATTAAAGGTTGTCTTTTGTATAGCAATTGTTACATAATGGCCCTTTAAATGCTTGCAGATTGTATTGTCTACATGCAGTTATTAAATGCCATAAACTTTTCTGAATTAGTGTTTGTCAACAACCTTTTGAATTCTTTTTCACAGAATATTTCTGTTTCCGACTTCAGTTTTTGTCTTGCAAATTTTTCAAATAAGAAGGATACATGCATTTACATTTAGAACTTTGAGTTTCCTTCGAACGTTTCCCACGTCTCTTACAAATAGCACTGTTGTGGAACGGTTTTTTTTTTTAAAGAAAGTCGTCTCTCAAGATGTTACTGACACAAACAAATTGGTACGAGTAACTGATTAGCATGTTTTTTCTGTGATAGATACATGTACCAAAATGTTCACAAATGAAATCTTACTTTGAGTTTTGCCATTCGAAATTACTAGGCTGAACAAAATAATGGAGATTACCCGTTTTACTTTTGCTTATTTGTACATTGGATAATGATCATTGAAAAAAAATCAATATAATTGATGGTATATTTCCTCGTCTAAATTTATAGATAGCAAGACCTTTAATGACCAAAGAAAGTGGAGCATTGAGAAAGGGCTATGTTGTAGGGCACGGAGAAAATGCGGCTTCCGGTGAAGCAGAAGGAAAAAGGAACAAAAGTAGTCATCTACCTAAACAAACATCCCCAGAGAGAAGGTACTGTTGTTTTTGCTACAGCAAAATGTCTAAATTTCAATGTTAGATTGCATAATCTAATGAACGATTCATCAAATCCATATAAAAGTATCAGTTTGCTGTACTACAACATCAAGCTGTATGTTTTCAAACGTGTGTTCATTTATAGATTGTTCTACACACAAAATCGGAAAATATGCAATGTTCTCTTCAAACAAATTGGTGAATATGCAATTTTCTCTACAAACAAAAAAGCAAATATGCAATGAGCTCTACACAAGATTGGGCGAATAAACAATTTTCCAACACAAATTTGACGAATATAGAAGTTGTCAAAACACAAATTCGGCGATTATGCAAGGTCTTCTACACACAAATATGACGAATGCGCATTGTTTTCTACACACTATTTTGGCGAATATGTAACGTGCACTTCTAGTTAAAATAGCAGATAAGTATATGTTAGAAATAGCTAAGGTACAGAAAGATACTGCCGTCGTTTGTTTGTAAAATGTAGCTATTCTTATTTTTCAGACAAAACGGAATCTACATTTTGATAAAATTGAAAGCCAATACCTACTTCCATTATCTACATTCTTCAAAGCAGAAGATTTCTTTTCTATTCCAGACCCATTCATTGTATGATAATGCTCCAAAAATAATTTATTTTTTCCTATTTGTTTGTTAACAGACTTCCAGAGGAATGTCAGAATTCTAAAGAAGAACCTTTTGATGACTCTCAAGGTAACACGTCTCTCCTTCAAACGCTAATGCTGTTAATTTATGTTAAGATGTCGTAAGTCGAGTAAGGTTTTATTCATCTTTATTAATATATCTCTATCAAACATAATGGCTTGAATTTTCGCACATGTATACCTTTTACTTTTTGAAGATCGATAAAAAACACACAACCAAAACATTTGAATACAGGTTTAGCATTAGATCTTCAGATTTACACCCGAAAAAAAGCGTTTAACCCTTAAGATGCTTTATATGGTATTGGTTCTACATAAACCGTATAAGCTTGATGTTTGGTCACAAACATTGCTGCTTGTTGATTTTCAACAAACTTAGAATATCGAAGAGAGAACAAACTTGCAGTTGTAACTTCAATAGAAACGGATAAGATTATCTATAGCAGTATGAAATTTCTTTGTAAAAAACAACAACAACAACAACAACAAACGTCAGTCGGTCGGCCTTTTATGTTCTTCCATTCTCATCACATGCCCTTTCTATAAAATCTGTAAGGTGAATATGTTAGACTACCAAACGTTAAGTCACGTTACCTCTCGAATCATTTGCAAGAAATGCATTAGAATGTTTAGAATGTTTAAGGAAGATTCGAACGTTTTTTTACGGACGGGTATTTAGTTGAGTATGTAATTATTAATTGTTTTCCGCTGAAATAAAGAAACGCAGTATTGCCTTGGTTAGTAATGTATTTCTCACATTCGGTCGGTATAGCATCTTCAATGGTATACTGAAAGTCCAAATCAATAAAGGACTGACTTTTATTTAACGATTGCAGAATCGCGGGTTGACATAAAACTTAGCGACTGGCTAGAATATGCCCATGCAGAGATACAAAAAGGACGCTTGTTACAGGACATTCGTGAACGAGGAATGGATACAATAATATGCCTTGATGTTTCCAGTTCTATGAGAGGGGTTGCGTGGCAACAGGCAGTATATTTCATAAAAAGCTTTATTGAAGGTACACAATATACACATTTCGTAATTTTATTTTACTGTTCAAAGTGTTATTGTTTAAGTCTATTTGTTTGTTGACATCGGACAGTCTCTTGTAGACCACGGAAATTATGTTGAATTATATTATATAACACAAGAAGACACTTTAAAAAGTATAATGGCCACAAGAACAAATCACCATCATAAACGATAAGAATGTTAAAGTATAAGACACAAAAAACTAATGTAGATCAACACCATTGCAGGAATACAGAACACAACTTTGATGGACGACGTCTATGAGCATGTTGCCTTGGTAACTTTTGGCAGCGAGACACGTGTGCAACAACATCTAACGTGTGATTACTTGGAAATCCTCAGAAAACTTGGTATGAAAGCCTATTGCCTTTTCTTTCTGACTTACAATAAGGTAAATGCATTATGTTGCTAACAACAGAAATCGAATTTCCAAAGATTATTTCCTCTTTAAGACGTTTAAAAAAACTGATGTCAAGACTTTAGTTTCGGCAACTTTGTACCGTAATATAGCACGTTTGTTAGTCGTTCGCGGAATACGTCAGTGATAGATAGATATATAGATTTATTCGCATATATACATCAGCACAATGACATTTATACAACAAATCTACTTTACTCAAACAATACAGCACATGTGAGATATCTACAAACAAAAATATCACATTGTTTTTCACATTCATTTAATTAATATTTATCACAGGTAGTGTTATGTTATCACACAATAGCACTTTTCAGATTTATAAAATTCATATTATATCACAGACATTATCTGGCACACATGATTATGATATATTTGTTTATTATACCATAAAATGGCTGATTAAATAATGCTGAGAAGAAGAAACACTGACACTAATGACAGTTGGATGTATATATGCAGGATAGCCCATTAAAGCCGTAGACTTATTTCCAATGGGGTCCTAAACACTAAAAAATAAAAAAATAAAAAATGTTCTTAAATAGTTACCGTAAAAAGCAGTTTCTAGAAGTACAAAATAGAAAGGAGTGATCTACTGTCCGCAGAAAATTAGTCAATACTTATTCAGAAAAAACGTTTTTACTTCCTTCTTAAAAGATACATAGTTTTTGGTCTCCTTAATTGAACCTGGTAAGGAATTCCAAGTGTCTGTACAGTTATAGTAAAAAGTACTAACATCCATTTTATTATGAACTTTATAAACATAAAAATTACTGGAACTATTCCTTGTATTATAGCTATGAATAGTGGATAACTTTTGAAAATTTTCATGTAGATAGGTAGGACATTTATCATAAAATATTTTGTGAGCATGGTTCAATCCCAGCTGCTTAACTCTATCACCTACTATTAACATACCAAGTTTTGCAAAATCTTCATCCTTGAGTGTTGTTCTTGGGGAATAATCATGAATAAATCTTACAACTTTATTCTGACATGTTTGAAGTCTATTTTTTAACCCGTTAGACAAGCCATAATACCATGAAGAGCAAGAATAATCAAAAATGCATTGCACCAATGAATTTACTAAAGTCTTGCGTAAATTTAAGTCAAGAACATTTTTCTGCCTATATAAAAATTTAAGCCTGGAGTTAACTTTTTTAACTACTTCATTTGCAGTGGACTCACCAGATAAATCATTATCAATAACTTGACCTAAATATTTTACACTTTTTTGGGAATGAATGACATTGCCGTTACAAGTTACAGTAAAAGACTTAACTTTCTTTAATTTTCTTTTAGTTGCAAACAGGATACATTCAGTTTTACCTAAGTGAAGAGACAGTTTATTGCCATTTGTTGCAAGACTGTAGCTCTAGTCCTAACCTACTGGCAATAAGATCTAGATTTTTATGGGAAAAAAATGATTGCACTATCATCTGCATACAGTAGAAGTTTACAATCTTTACTGATACTAATCGGCATGTCATTTACGTAACACAAAAATAGAAGGGAGCCAAGAATACTTCCTTGCGGCACACCACATGTTACTGGTTGCGTATCCGAAAAAGTTTCATTGACATGTACTATTTGTGTTCGGTCAGACAAATAAGAGCTAAACCACTCTACCGACCCCACTCCCATAATATGTAGTTTTTTACACCGTATATTGTGGTCAACTGTGTCAAACGCTTTTTGAAGGTCCAACATGATCATCCCAGTGTATAATCCTTTTGATGACTGTTGACGAATATAGTCTGTTAAATTGATGAGACAGGAGTCAGTTGAATAGCTTGCTCGAAAGCCTGACTGATGTTCATAAAGAAGGTTATTGGATATTAGAAATTTTTCCAATTGAACGTAAACTGCTCTCTCTAAGATCTTTGAAACTATACACAAAATACTAACAGGGCGGTAATTACCAACTTCTGATGTTACACCTTTTTTAGATAGAACAAATAATCTACAGATTCGGATTGTTTGGATTTAGGTCAGATTCATTTAAAATGTTAGAGCCAAAGCCACATTAGGAATTCCGCAACGTCATTTTGCTTCATGTTTTTCAACCTACCTCATGTATAACAGGTTTGAAAATTTCTACTGCCCGGCCAATGTTTATATCGGCCGCCAGATTTATTTAATTGCATTTCCACTGATTACAAACATATCTTTTAAAGCGAACACAGACAAAAATGTAGAAAATAAAAAAATGCATGTTCTTTGAAGAATATTTCTTAATCGATAATAATCGATAATTTTACTTACTTACAGATCATCTGAAACCAAGCGGACCCACACCAATGTTTGCCGGTCTTAATATGGTTCGCGCGGCACTAATTGGGGCAGGTAAGTATTCCAAATGGAAACATGATAAACATGAGGTTACCACTGGATCACGAGCATTAGATGTACGTGCAGACACAGTGCGTCATTTGTACAAACTCATTTAATATATTTGCCAAATCAATTTGTTATCGTCATAATGTTACAGCATTTGACACCACATACTGCCTGAGAGGTGCCAACGCATGGCGGATTCAGATTTAGAAGGCTTATGTCTTGCTAGTTCTTTCCGATTCCGAACGGCTTTACTAAAATACAGAACTTTCAGTTTGAAGACATATGTATTAAAAGAGAATCGGGACCTTCTACCTGTAAGAATACATGTAGTTAAAAGTGTTGACAAGAGGCTTAATTTGAACGCGGCAGAATAATGTTATTAAGAAATGTAGATGGTAATTAATTGATTCAGAACTACAGTAAAGTCTCGCTATTAAGACCACTTTGGGGGCCTGGGAGAAGTGGTCTTATTATCGAGTCAGTCTTAATTCCGAGACCCGTGCTAGTCTTCAATCAATTTCTCATCTGTGGTAAAGGGTTATCATTAGCTATAATAACCCTGTTGAAAAGGTAAATTATGGAAAATACTAACTAATGGCATCAATTTTATTCTACAATGATATTTTTTCACATAATTTTCATGTTAGTGCGACATAAAATGAATTAAAACTCGAAAGTATACAGTGCAATTTTTCCGAAATTGGGCATTATTAACACCTATTTCGTCTTTCATAACGTATTTCTTTGTTCTGCATTAATCAGTACCATTTTTATGATACTAACATTGAAGTATATAATAACTTAAATTACTAATAGCCTAAAGTTTATTAATATTATTTTTTATAAATTGTACCGCAAATGGTTCACACCTTGATGACGATTGTCGTTTTATGTTGTTTATTGGTGATAATTGGTGACACGTGTCATTTTAGTAAACAGTTAATGGTCGTCTTATGGGGTCCCACTTTCATTGTAAAATGGGAATTCGGACCCGAAAAAGTGGTCGTAAAACGTAGTAGCGGGTCGGTCGTAATATCGGACCTTACGACAATTGAATTATATAGCAAAAAAGTCGGGACCGGAAAAAAAGCGGTCGTAATATCGATTTGCCTGCAAAAAACGGTCGGTCGCAAAGCGAGACTTTACTATATTTTCAAAATTTATTTCTTAGTTCCATTTTATATTAACCTATGCTGGTTAATGACCCAATTATTGGGTAAGAAACCCTAAAAATCCTGCATCTAAGAAACAGCCATGTAAAAATTGTAGATGAAAATCTGGTAAAACCTTATCAAGGGTTTGCTTCTCCTGGACGTTGCATTTTTGTCGTTCAGAAATTAAAAATATTTTGGTAAATTTGAGAAATAAAGGTAATCAGGTATTAAGAAAATATCTGTATGCATCCTTATGGCACGTGATGTGATAGCTTTACCTTTTCTTCAGGAAATATTTTCATTTACAATGGGTACAAAATTCATCCAAGAGTGTTCCTGATCACAGATGGAAAAACTTCGCCCGCCAGCATGATTGCAGGCCCAGATGAATATGCTTCCAAGCACTCATTTGAGGTATATAATTATAGGTGTATTAAATTTTTTCCTTGCATATTTTCACAGTCTAATGTTTTAGTTCTAGTGATTGTCAGGTTACATCCATACATAAAATATTTTGCTCTCATTGACATTTTCAGATTCTGAATATATTTTATTTGCTAAAGTTCATGCGAAACGGGCGCACAAAATCATGCAAGTTTATTTCTGTTCTGCGTTTACGTGTCCATGAATGGTAGAAGTAGGAACGGTAGGTTGGTTCTAATGTTAAAGAGGGAAAACAATTTGTAGCAGCCGTTTGCCTCTCGAGTCCGAGTGAAGAAATTTCCTCCATTCATTTGTTTCGCAGCATATACACTTTATCTGAAATGAATTGGTTCTCTTTCCTGAAGTATTACCTTACAGAAAACCTTTGATTATTATTATTTGTCAGTGCGTATGCCTAAGGGGAAAAATTATTGTGAGTATCTCTAGAGAAAGTTGGTTTATTGGTAAGATTTTCTAGACTATAGTTGCCATAATTGTTTTGCCTTATTGCAGGATGAACAACCTGTTCGGGAGATAATTGACAAATTGACTGAGGTGCCCGTGACTATTAATATAGTACCTGTGGGAGAATTCAATCTAGTATGTTTGTTTATATCTACTTTTGTTTTTAAACTTAGCCAAAATGAGTGTCAAAGATACACCGAGTAAAAACTTTCCTAAAATATTCACTTAAAATGGCTAAGGGAAAGTAAAGGTCAGCAACAGTTAAAAAACAACCAAAACGTTTTGAAACAAAAACAGTTAAGGTAGTCATGCCTTTTTCAGTTATTTAGATGTTTTCTTTTCACAATTTTGGCACAAGAGTGCTGTTCCCTCCTCAAAACTTTCACTGGTGTACAATACTTTAGGTGTACCAAACATCCATGTATTCACCACTGCTACTGTCTGATGTATCAATGGGTATACAATCCTTTGTGACTGTGTTAAGACCTTGCGTGCTAGACTTTGGTGACTGTCTACTTGTGGTGTTTACTTTTTAAGCTTGTTCTTTTTGTAGTTTTCACATTTCGGGGCAGACCGTTTTAACTCTTTACTTAGGGACATCAGATTTCTTGCACAGATGGTTGAAGTTTAATTGACAGTAATGGTGTTAATTTTCTTTTGTTCCAATAAGTTGGTGGCATTTCTGTTCAGTTCAGATGAAAAATGAATTTCATTGTCGGGGTTCTTATAAATTTCTGAAGGGTCTGTTTTCACAGAGGAAATCTGTTTTCTTTCGAGTGGAACTAGAAATGTGTCCATTGGACACTGATGCCCCCACTCAACCTAGCTACTTATATAGCTAGGAATATGGCCACGTGATAGTCATACACGCTGAATCATTAATAAGATTGGTTTAACAAAATGACAACTATAAGAAACCTGTTGTGGTGTGAAGACTCATAATACTGTCTCCAACACTGTGACCAATGGATGAATATTATCCTTCACAATTCTGTATGAATAGTTGGACATTCTTGGAATTTGCAGATGGTAAACAGGTGTTTTCATGTCTAATTTGTACTAAGTTCCTAAGTTTTATGTTCTGTAAGTCAGGCTGTTTATAAAATGTCCATTGTCATCTAAATAGCAAACAATTTTAAGCAGTTGTTGGAACAAAATTTGACCATTTCCATTCTTAAATGTTGAATTCTGCTTAAGCTGGTGCTAACGGGCGTGGACGGTAACTTGTATTTTCCATTACTGTCCATGGACTTGCTCAATCAAACTGAGTCTGCAATTTGACCACTGGAACAGCGTTAAACTCACCAAGAAGAAGGAAAAGTTTTTATGTATCAAACTGTAGGGCAACAATGCTGTGGTCTGAGAAGTAGGTTGACAGGCAGGGTAATCTGGGTTGTAGAATATTATTCTGTATGTAGACAAGGTCAAGTGCAGAACCACCTCTGTGAGTTGGGAGCTGCACACACTGGGAATAGTTATACAATGTCTGTGACAGTCTTATATAATTTGTAGAATTAAAAGCTAAGTTGAAATCTCCAAGCAGTACATCTGGAGAGGTTTGGTCTGCAATATGTGTTAGTTCATTAATAAAGTCTGTTATGTTCGAAGATGGAGATCTATAGAGAAGACAGAATGACCTTGGACAGAACTCTGATGAGATGGTAACTGACACTTGTTCCATATGAGGTTGATGTGAATCACTGGAAGTTGTCACTGGCAACTTATCTCGTGTGTAGAACAACAAACCATGGCAGTTGTCTTCCCGTGACATACGCAAACATGTCAAGCTCCACCCGACACGCTGATGGTACTGTACTTGATTCTAATAGACATTTGCTTCAGTCAGACACAGTATGTCAACCCTGCTCAGAACTGGGTGACTGTAGCTCCAGCGCTTTTGCAGTTACAGGCAACACAAGTTGAAAATTGCAAATTTTGAGTATGTAAGGGGCCATAACTCTAACAATTCCGAATAAATCTATTCGGAAAACCCCAGGTGCACAACTTTACATGCTGATCAACAACATTCCTGTACAGTTTCTTGACTGTAGGTGCAGCACTTTTGCAGGTACAGGCGACACAAGTTGAAAATTGCAAATTTTGAGTATGTAAGGGGCCATAACTCTAACAATTCCGAATAAATCTATACGGGAAACCCCAGGTGCACAACGTTACATGCGGATCAATATTCCTGTAAAGTTTCTTGACTCTAGCTCCATTGCTTTTGGAGCTACAGTCGACACAACTTTTTGGGACGGACGGACATACAGACGGACGGACGTACTAACGGACGGACAAGGCAAATCTAAATGCCTCCCCACCCAGAGTGGGACATAAAAATCCCAGTTTTGCAAAATGAAAAGATCGAATTGCCAGGTGTAACAGATTTGTTGTATACTTTGCTTGAGACTAAGGCATTTTTGTTTCTGTTGATTTGCAAACCTGGTCTCATAAAAGCTTGACATTCAGCATAGTATGCCTTCTTGAGTGTGCCAAAACAACCCACACCAAGAGGTTGAGTTACATTAGCAGTGTGGGGTGGGGTTACAAAAAAACTATATTGTGCTGCTTACCATTTCTTGAGAGTAAGGTTGACATAAGATTTATGTCCATCAAAGAGTAAAAGACTGTTTGAATCATTGGAAAGAACAAATTTAAGAAAATGATGCTGGAGACAATCCAGGAATACTGCAGAGTTTGCCCACCCTGTCTCGGTAGCAGTCCCTACATATCCTGTAGTAGACTCATTTGTCCTTATAATGGAGAGCCTTTTGCTTTAGCTAGATAATTATCATGGTGGCGTTTCTTGAAACTTCCATACCAGGACTAGGCAAATGGTAAACCAGATGGCTTCTTTTTTGTAAACTTTTGGAAAAATCAATGGGAAGAATCATGAACCTAGCTCTGGAATATCCATAACCAATGTTTGCCATGTAAGAGCAATTGTTTACTAGTTGCTGCTCTTCCTCGTAGGTAATGGTAGATGCTGGTCCAGGGTTGATGTTGAAATGTAGATTCTGGACTTGGTTGCATTGGTCCACAAAATCTGTCATGTAAAGTGCTGTCTGGAATTCCAAACATTCTAGCAGCCATGTGAATAGGAATACCCTTTTGTCTGATCACATCATAAGCCTGTGACAACATTTCTGAGGTGAACTGACGATTTTTGCCTCCATACCTTGTAGAGGAGAGCTGAAAATTGTTTTTATTAGATATTAATCTTTCATTTAAGTGCAAAGTCTAAATTGGCAATTAATTTTCAATTGAATTCATCAGACAGGAAATATTGTCCAGAAGTTTAATGCAGTAGGTATTTTTTCTATGAAGTCATCAAGATCTGAGCACCCGTAACAGAAACACTGGGAAAACGAATTTTATAAGGTATTCATTGTAGATTTGTAAGAAAACAAACTAGCGTTTGATTGAAAACATTTTATATGTTATAACTTACATACAATACTTGTTAATTACCCTTAAATAAATCATGATTCAAAGTGAAATAAGTGAGAGATTCCGGTATCCAAATGTAAACAAACGCTACGGAAGATACTGCGGTGTTACCGTGCATGTTCATGATATTTGAGATATTCGGATATTAACGGTAATTAGTATACACCGGGATTTAGTATACGAAGTATTATTTAATGATTATCTTTAATAAATAAGGTTTACACTTTCTCATTGTATAGCACTAATGCAAAGAAATTTCCGATTTAGATGTCGGCCAAAACATTCAGTTGTAGAATAAAGTAAAACAACGTTGGAATGAACTAATGACCTGTTGTTCAACAGTCCATGTCAAAGCACTTGACCATGAACGTGCTACTAACCACAACCTCAAAAATATTTACAGTTAGTCACATTTTATTAAGTTGAAAGCATATTATTTCACAGACACAGATTACATGAATTTAAACTTATATTACATTTAAATTTCAGAACATTTTGGAAAAGATCGCCGAATTTTCAGAAGGGAAGATAATATCGCCAGAATCCTGGAGAATGCACACAAGAACATTTAAAAATTATGTAAGTTTGGCAGTTGACACTGTAGAGCGAATGCTCATTAAAACTGATAAAACCTTTTTGCAAATGGATTGTTGCAGGCACATGGTAACAGTGCAAGTGTGTTTTCATTTTTCTGTGTTAATTAAGAAACATTTAGCTACAAACCCTCAATTCATACCATGATGTCATATTCTAATTTAAAAAAAATTATGAACCCCTCTACAAAGAGGTTGGAAAAGGATGTGTTGCTTCGCAACTGTCAATAGACCAAATACTTTACGATATTTTATTTGCCTCGGATTTGATTATATGTTTAGTTGGTAGACTGGGCATGTCGTACTGACGAATTCTATTGATTTTAGGCATAGTTGGTCATAAGTGAAGCTCGAAGGGGTGTGTTTCCAAACTGCCTGCTTTGGATTAATTATCCTAGAAAAAATGAACCCAAAGCTTTAAACTTCAAAGGGTAGTTGGGCATAATAAATAAGTCCTCTATTGACTTTGCGACCGCTTACGCTAGTGACATGCTCGCAGGAACTTGCACTTTGAACACGGATTCTGATCAATTTAAGAACTACCAAACCAATGACTGTCAGCCTTAACGAGATTGTAATGAATCATAAGTAGAGAAGCCTTGATTCATGGCGTGCCTGGTGAAAGGACAAGTTCACAGTTCGAAAGGAGATTCTGGATACTTATATACTTAAGTAAGGAATACTTATAAACAGGACCCTAAACCTTCACAGAACGTCGGGTATATGTAATTGCATCATATTGCAGTTAGGCTCTTTGTGTCAAAGGTAAAGGTAAAGGGTCAGGGGCATGCACTTCTTACATAGTTTCTGATAAATTGGACCGTGTCGTGATATTATCAAGAATGGGTGATAGTTTACATTTCAGATAATAAATTGTTATGAAATTACTTTAGTATACTCTTTTATCTCACAGTGACTACCACATGGTACACTTATACTGGATTAAACAATGTATAGATAACATTGCTATGAATAATTTTCAAATCATAGACCTCATGCACTTAACATGCAAAATGTAATATAGTTGCTAAGTTATTGTTTGATCCATATCTATGCTTCTTAGTCACAAGCTGTCAAATTCACTTTCATGACTGACTCTTCGATCGTGTATTTTCAGCTAGCGGCATCGAAATTGGTATCATTAGTTCAGGGAGAATCACATCTAGCGTTAAGACAGGCCATTGATTTTGTGAATCCCGATGCAACTATAGAAGACAAAGTAAGTTTACATTGAAATAAGACTAGTTTAGTACTGATGCATCAGGATACACAACAGGCTATATTAGTATCAATGATACTTAATTCAGCTTAAATGTATTTTGGTTAAATTTTCCACATGGAAAACTATTTTAAGAATTAAAATGAATTAGCGTTCTTGAAAAAAATAATTATGAGTTTTCAGATACACAGACTTAAATATCTTTTAACTTACCTACACTAAGATACCACTGTCTGTACGATGATTCTTAATATATCAAATCTCAGAATGACGAAAAGATTTGATTGCATCAGACATTAAGTTTGTAACATTACAGGACCAAATGCTAGAGTTTCTTCGCACACATGATCGTGAAAAAGAAAGTGATGAAATGGAGGGTATGCCACCATTAGGGTCACGTGTACGTCGAACACACGAACTTGGGACGGTATCAAAGCATATGGAAGACGGTGAGCGTTTTTATTCTGATCCTTTGAGCACAGATTTGTTCTCTTATTTTACATTTATTCTTCATCATATTTAAACGCTGCTCATGAAGATTTTTTTTACTTAGATTGAAGATCAACTTTCACTTGCAAAAATGTAAATAGATACTTTAAAATAAAAGGATTTTCATGTCTATTACAACTATTTTCCTAAGGCGCATCGGAATTTAAAACAAACTGTAGACATTCGTTATTTAAGTGATTCATTAAGGTCTGTCTAGGAGTACATGACTACCCACTTTACTGTAGATAATTCTTTAAGGTCTGTCTAGGAGTACATGACTACCCACTTTACTGTAGATGATTCATTAAGGTCTGTCTAGGAGTACATGACTACCCGCTTTACTGTAGATGATTCATTAAGGTATGTCTAGGAGTACATGACTACCCACTTTACTGTAGATGATTCATTAAGGTCTGTCTAGGAGAACATGACTACCCACTTTACTGTAGATGATTCATTAAGGTCTGTCTAGGAGTACATGACTGCCCACTTTACTGTAGATGATTCATTAAGGTCTGTCGAGGAGTACCTGACTACCCACTTTACTGTAGATAATTCATTAAGGTCTGTCTTGGAGTACATGACTGCCCACTTTACTGTAGATGATTCATTAAGGTCTGTCTAGGAGTACATGACTACCCACTTTACTGTAGATGATTTGCATTTTGTTGATGTCATTGTAACTAATTGCATAGTTTATGTTTGACCAAGTTACTGAAAATCTTTCATGTTTTCTGCATAATTGTAGATATCGGGTTGTATTTGACTGTTTGAATAATGGTAATGTTCGCTAGAGCCTAGTTTAATTACATATGCCAATTGTGTTACTACAATATATTATCTCGCTTTCAGTTAAACTGGGCGTTTAATGTCTTTATCGACACTGTTATTAAGTAATTGTCTATGCATCAGATGAGGGGGCAAGAGACAACAATATTCTTATTGGCTGTTTTCGGAATATCTTAATTTTTATTTGTCAGCTTATTCATAGTAAATCTTTCTCAGGCTACATTGGAGTTACTTGGGACGAGCCAAATGAGCATGGAACAGTGCGAGAGAAAGTGCCGTATAATAGTGATATGAAGGGTGTAAGACAAGTTGACGAACCACGTATTTTGCACGGAGATTTAATTGCTGAGGGTTGTCGAGTTAAACGAGGTATTATAGAGTTAACTTGCTTTTATAATATAATACAGAAACTCAGAAAAACTTAGGGAATTGAACTGAGGAATATGCAACATAACTTTCATAAGAGAAAAATAGGTTCAAATGTTTGATACTGATTTTTTTCTAATCAACTAAAGCAAGAGTATAACTGAGGATCATTACACTATTAAACAATTACAGTGTTATGTTTGTATCATTTTTCGATATGAGATAGTCGTCAGGGGTCGTTTATTTATGTTTTCAATATATACACTACGTAAAGCGATTGTGCTTAAATATAGATAATCTCTTCATATTATCTATCAATTTATAGTAGAAAACCTGCTGCAAATATAATTTCTATTTTTGTGAAGGTAGAGACTGGCATTATGGTGACCAAGACGGCGGAGTTGGAAGTTTAGGGAATGTTTTCAATGTTAGAGATGATGGCGTTGTTCATGTTAGTCCTCTAAAAAAAAAATCATAATTGTTTGTATAAACGATTTTATTGTTGTTTGACGTTTCAACTTAATAGAAAGAGGGAAGATTTCTTAAAAGTATTCACAAAGAATTTTGATTATTTTTTTCTGTTACAATTTCATTGTTCAGTTACCTTACTCAAGCTGGTGGATAAAAAGAATTTTAATAATTTTTCTACGACATTAAAAAGAAACATTCAGTTTTTTTTAAGAGTACACAAGGTGATATTTTTGCAAGTGTCATTATGCTGAGTGCCATTATGCTGACATCTGCTGTCTGATAAAATACCGTCTTTCGAAAAACTCAAATAAATTATCACCATATTTTACAAATGATAAGGGAGAAGGTTACCGTTACGTCACATTCAACTTCTGAAAGATGGAAAAAATAAAACGCATCAAATAAAACTTGTGAGATGTCTGGAGAGTGTTTTTATATATTCCCCTATTCCAGGTGAGATGGGACAACGGTAGTAAACACAGCTACCTGTTTGGTGCCAATGGAAAATTTGATCTAGAAATTATGTAAGTTTACATTTATTGAAACTATCCGGGATGTTAAAAACTTCAAAATCACTTCATTTCTAGAGTTTTACGGAAGTTGTTAGTCTGGGGATAGTGCAGAACTTTGAATTCACTCAGCCAGTAAGACACATATGTGTCTGAAATAACTCCACTAGTCGATTTAAAAATTACTTGTCGTCTAATTTCTCTACAAAATGAAAAAAAAGAAGACAAACACACACATTTAACCAGTATTATTTTTAATGCTAATATTTCTAGAGGTCCCTTAGTAATTTCCTAGGGAAGAAAATAATCAAAACAATTATAGAATTTGTAGTATTTGCTGAAATTTCTCAAGCTTTTAAACAGTAAATCACCAGAGCATATGCACAGGATGAGATTTTGTGATCGTCGTATGTCCGGCGTAAGTAGTGCGGCGTACAGTTTTACGTTTGGACAACATCTCCTCCTAAACTCCTAAATTAAAGCTGATGAAACTTTGCATGAATGTTTCTACCAACGTCTTTCAAGAAATTGAATTCCATCAAGAACTCTGGTTGCTGTGGTAACAGAAATTTTTTGAAAATCTATCTGAAATCACAAGGCTTAGACATATTTTTACAGGTCAACCTAGAGGGCCTCTACAAAGTTGTTTCATATTATGCCTTGAGATCACTAACGGTCCTGAGAGATGTATAATGCATAAAGCTGATCGTTGAACAGGCTAAAAATTGTTTTCTAACAGCTTATAATTGTACCATGTTATACTGATTTTATGATATCACGGATTCCAAATTTCCCGACAGACGGAGAGCGAACACCAGTAGAGGATTAAAAACTCGTTTAGACTGTTTCTTTTAAGTTATTCTGATACTTTGCTTTTCTGCTTGAGTTGTCCTGCTATTCTGCTAATTTCACACAGACAAAATTATGTCCCTATCAAAATTGGCCTTGCCCCGAGGGTCCTTTATGTGTCCAATATGTAATTGAGAAAATCTTGTCAGAAATCATACACTTTAGACTTTAGATATTTAGTATTTAGCATTGTATAGATGAACTTACAAAAATTGTTCAGTTTATTCCTTTTGGGTCAAAACTGACCCCTTCTCGGGTTTTGCGTAGTTAGTTAAAAATTAAAAACCATTTTATTGCCTGAAACCGTGTCCCTTAGAGCTCTAAAGTTTTGTCCATTGGACCTCTACCAAATTTATTCAAATTATGTCGCTTGGATCAAAACTGGCCCCGTCCCAGTGTGTTATTATGTCTCCCCCCTCTGGGGGAGACATATTGTTTTTGCCCCGTCCGTCTGTCCGTCTTTCCTTCTGTCCGTCTGTCATACTTCTTTTCCGCTCAATAACTGGACTACCGTTTGACCCAGAGCCTTCAAACTTCATAGGTTGATTGCCCTTATTAAGTAGAAGAAACCTATTGATTTTGGGGTAAGTAGGTCAAAGGTCAAGGTCATAGGAGCCCGAAGAGTGAAAACCGTTTCCGCACAATAACTGGAGTTCTATTTCACCCAGAGCCTTCAAATATCATAGGGTACTTGCCCTTATTGAGTAGAAGAACCCTATTGATTCTGGGGTCAGTAGGTCAAAGGTCAAGGTCACTGCTGGAAGGACACTTCTCGACCATATATATGTTAAAAACATGGACTGCATTGAAGCTGGTGTTACTCCAATACATTACAGCTACCACGATGTAACATAATTATGCTGTCTTCCACACTGCCGTTGATACAAACAGTTCCACCGTGCCTTGAGTAAGGTGTTGAACTATCATAACCATACATATGTTAAGATTTTTTTTCTTGAAAAAATCTTGAAAAAAGGAAGCTTTAGACAATAGATATTTGGTATGTAGTAATGTATATTTGCCTCTACACAGTGAAACTATTTTCATTGGGTTTAAATTGACCCTGTCAGTTGTTCCACATTTATTTTTGTGGGAAAAACTTATAAACTCTTCTTGTCTAAAACCTTATGCTTAAGTGCTTAGATATTACGTAAGTTGCATTTTTAGAGGACTAAAATTGTTCAAAATTTGTCCCGCACCGGGCGTCCTATTTGTGAAAAATATTTAATCTTCGAAAACCTCCTTATCAGAAATTGTACGCTCGAGGCCTCTCTTTGTATCTAGTTTCTTAATCGCTTAACTGACAAAAGGTTAGGTATAGTTTTTAGAACAAATCTTGGCTGATGGGTGAGAATTGGCCACGACGGAGGTGTCATTTGATTTCGCAAAAAGCCACGAGGTCAGTTGCAATAAAACCTCATAGGAATTACCCTATGATGGTTCTCTTTCAAGATTACATAACAACTTTTTCATTGAGAACAATGGTTTCCATTGCAACTTAAAAGAAAAAAACTTTCGAAACCGTCCCCTCTAACGACATAAGGTTTCAAGCTAAGATATTTATGATGCAGTAAAATCTACCAAGATTGTTCAAAGTTTGGCCCTGATGTCAATATCGGCCACGCCAAGAGGGTCACCTACTTTTGCGTAGACCTAAATAGAACACTTTTTATACCTTCTTGTTTTACTTTGAGTTTTGTAGGAACAACTTTGAAACTCATTTTGCTTGCAACCGTATGTCTTAGAGCTTAGATATTTTATATGTAGCTTTGTCAAGTAGACGTGTAGCAAGTTTTTTCAAATTATGTCACAGGGGTCAAAATTATCTCCACCCCACTGGGGGTTCTATATGTGCAAAATATCTAATCTTTGAAAATCTTCTAGTCGGAAACTGTAATCTCTAGACCTTAGATATTTTGCATGGATCACCATCTAGAGGTCCTCTTCTGAGATCGTTCAAACGATGACCCTGGGTTCATTAATGGCTCTGCCCCTGGTGTCATCAGTTGTATAAAATATAAGATCTTTAAATCTTCGATCAAGAAACTATGATTTTGACTAAGATGTTTGCTCAACAGCAGACCAACAGTCAAAGTACTCAGGTGAGCGATCCAGGCCCACCATGGCTCACTTGTGGGTTCTAGTAAGGAAACGGATTATTTACTTGGATCGATATGTAATGGAAATCATATGTAGACGTGAATGCTGAACAAAATGCCTTTTTACATTAAAGCGACCAAAATGAATTGTCTACCAAGAGGGACAAGGAAGACACTACAACAGCAAGGTATTCACTTTCTAGCGGCAACGAAACGGAAGAAGAAAAGCGGGTGAGGGAAATGAACGAAAAGAACAAGCTAATTTATAGCTATGAGGATCATTACAACCCTGAAATAGAGGGCGCTGCAAGCGGAGAAGTTGACAGACGGGAGGCCATGGTGAAAGATAGAAACAAAAGGAATGTAAAAGAGGTTAACAAAATTGAATAAAAAATGAAACTTCAATTAAGGTTGGTGTTCCTTCATCAAAAAGGGGAAAAAACAGAAAAACACTGTATGTAAAGACAGCAAAACAGGTGAACTGAACCGAAGAAATACTAATAATGCGCGTAATTCAAAGACAGAAAAAGACCATGCAAATAGATCTTTGAACATCTAAGCTGAGAAGAACGAAGCTTAACTCACAGTTGTTGGTATAGAAACATCAGGTACGGTTGAAGTAACGGATTTCAGCAAGAACTTTAAATGTCAGTAATTTTAGCTCAAAGTAAATGGCGTTTTTGTCATACTTTGCCAGTACACCTTAAATAATTAGATTCTAAACTGACCATGGTTTGTATAGCTTTTTTTCCTTCACTGCTGTCACAACTTCTTTGCATAGTTGCAAAGTCACTCAAGCATAGCCGTCTGGATTGAACTAAGTTTCGGTCAACCCATGTCTAAACAGATAAATAGCAGAGTTCCTGATCAATTATCTAAAACATTATTCTGGTCATTATATGAATTTTTGACTGGTCGAAGAACATGGTTTTGGTCTTAAAATGACATTAAAATAGCACTGAAGCTTAGTACTTGAGTATAGTCTGTATGAATGTTTCCTTTTACAAATGTAAATACACTGTATTCACGTTTATAAATAATCACAGACATGGGAAAAAGGGCACTCGGACATAACTTTTGGAAACTGACCTTTTAACTTAGATTGACCAAATGACATCCAAGGATTATTGTCTGAAAGTTTGAGCTTCCTGCATAAAACTATCATGTTAAAGAGGAACATGACGCGCAAAATTCATATTTATTAAAATGACGTCACATACCCTAATTTGACGTCAGATTCTTACTAAGGTCATTTTGGCAGTAAATGGATACGGCAGTTTTTATACACTTAAATTTTATCTATTTCATTGTAAAATTCTATACGTTTTCAATGTATCCCACCTTTTTACAAAACTATTATTGTTATCATTCAACTTCGTGTTTTATTGAGGTAAAATAATTTTTACGTAAGAAAAAACTGTCTTAGAAAAACTGTTGTCATGGTTATGGTTATCAATAAATTGATTGAAAACAGGCATTTTTAAGAAGGGCAATATTCAGGCTATCAAATTTTTACTTAAACTTTGTTTTTGAAGCGGACGAGAAATTTGTCGTGTTTTGCTGAATTTCAATTCAGTTTATTTCAGTAGTAAAACAATTGTCCGAGTATCCTCTTTCCCGTGTCGTCGGTCAAACAGTCAAAAGTATTTCCGTCTCTATGTTGATAAATGAGATGTAACTTGACGCAGACAATGAAAAAAAGAAACAAAAACATGTCATCGAGTAACATCGCTTATTTATCATACAGCATATTAGCACACTCTTTTCCACCTGTATGTACATTGCCTCCAGCTTACCCTGTACTTCCAGACCTTACTGCGCTTTGATTTTGAAAATCATGAGACAAATGATATTATTTGATATAAATAGAAAAGGTTTTGTATTTACCTGCCATCTGATAGTACAGCTTTTTTGAAAGGTAGAAAGCAAACTCAAGGTAATAAAATAAAGATTTTATTGCTGCATCTCACGACGTTATGCTACAGACGAACACTCAACTTTACTGCAATTGTCATTTGATATACTTGGCTGTAACATACGCCACTCTTGATATGTACAGCATTATTCCACTTAATTGAACAAAACATTCTTAGATTTCATGAAACCGAAATAGAAACGTTTGAAAGATTTTTATGGAAAGGGATTGTCCGCCAGTTCAGTTATTATGTTTTATGACATTAATATGTGCAATTTGTTTAGTATACTGATTTTATCATCGCATTTTTTGTTGTTTCTCACATATGCTATAAATTATCTTGGTACATTTAAACTGTAGTTATTATTGGCATAAATTAAATTTCTTTTTGAAATTGAATACATTCATATTTTATTTCAGGTTTTAGTTTGTAAACATGCAAAATCTAATTACATGATCAATTTCCTGGCTTTTCTTTTTCTTTATGAGAATGTGTGTTCTAAAATTAATTTGATACACTTTTCATAAATAACCGGTAATTAATGTGACAATAACAACCGCTCCCTTTACCGGTGTGGACGAATGTTTATACATCTAGAAATTCAGGCTGTAATTGTGAAGGACATATCTAAACTAAATTACTGACTCATTTTGTTATAGAAAAACATCGCAATATAAAGTTTTACACACTTTATCGGTAAAAAGTTTACCCTGTTAGTACGGGGATATATATAGATACATTAGTTATTTCATTAATTTTGACGATACTCTGTAACTTGTCTTTGTTGCTCAGTGGTGTAAACCGTCGTTCTGTGTTTTACTGACCAAACGGGCATGGATTCGAATCCTGGTTTTTTTTTTTCTTTTGTCCAGTTTCCATGGTTTATGGTTTATGTATTTCCATTAGGGATGGCAAAATTTGTTCAATTTAGCATTCGAATGTTCGGATCATTTTGCATTCGAACGTTCGAATAACTCATACCCACTCAATTTTCACTGAACTTTTCGACCAAACTCCACGCAGCAATTACTTCCCTTTTAGTACAATTAACACTGCCGACAGGCATGTCACGTGATCATGGTCTTTTTTTAAGTTATATTTTAGTTTCGTTACATACAGCATGTTAAATCGATGCAATTCCAATTTTTACTAAACAAAATAGAGAAAAAAAAATTCTGGAATCCAGCTTAGGTTGTTGGCAGAGACCTTTTCCGAAGAATGAAGGGGAGATCACTGCCAGAATGCTTCTCGACGTGGTTCTCGAGTGTTTTCAAATCATTGACACAAGGTGTATTTCTCGATATCCGGTATCCTTATTGGGGAAATCCCCATTCGATTTAAATTTATATTTATAAAGGTCGAAAAGAAAAAGAAAATGAGACCAAGCGCAAGGTATAGAAAGTATCATTTACATTTTAACTGAATAGCAGCGATACGGCGTGAACTGTTAGAGAATTTGCAAGAGAATAAAACAACCAAAAATCGGGCCATTATAATAAAGTGTAATCGGAGTTTGCGGCAATAACTGACTGAATAGTTAGTTTTTTTTCTGTGAAACAATCATTCTGTCTCAAAGTTTGGCCCCTAACTCGACACGGACATACCAATACCTTTTGTCTTACCCATTATTGGTGACACTTGTTTAGAGCATAGGCCACCGACCTTAGGCGACGCATAATTACGTTCGTCTGACCAGAAGTGTTAAAAGAGGTGTTAAAGCAACAATGGGTGTGAATTCACCTACTTACAACGCCTTTTTTACTTCTTCAACACTTTTTTTAATGAAAGCAAAATATATAGAGATTTTTTCCGAGCATTCGAATGCCAAAAATACATTCGAACGTTCGGCATCGGGTCCCACTTACATTCCTAATTTCCAAAATATAAAGATTTCTCTTAAATTTTAAAGAAACAAATTTTTTCAGCTAAATTTTGTAAGTCCACAGAGTTTGAAATTCTATCAATTAACAAATGATATTGTATAAATTAATTTTATATAGAGGGCATAATTTTTACAATATCACTTGTTTATTAATAGAATTTCAAACTCCTGTTGTCAGTCGCTTTAAATGAATCGAAAAACAACTTTTTTTTCAGAACTAGATCTAATTGAATAATTCGTACACTCGAGAATGTGATTCAAAGTGTGATATATATCGACAGTTCATCGTGTTATGGACATTTGTACCGAATGCCCTGTGTTACTCTATTTTGGTTTATGCAATTGTTTTGCAGTTTGATGTTAATTTAGTTATATCGCTGAATAATTGTTCGGGCTGTTTGTTATATTTATAATACCCCACTCACCCCATTCTGTTAGCTAATTTGAAGTTTATTTGACAATAGCTTTATTTATCATGCTTAAAGTGTTGAACAGCTTTTATTGATATAATACTTTTTAGTAGAAGGTGAACAACTGTAAAATGTCAATATCTACAACCATCTTATTCATCAACTTTTCAAATAGTGGGGGGGGGACATATAATGTCAGTTGAAAGTTGAATTTAGTTTTTAGCTCACCTGTCACGCAGTGACATGCTGAGCTATTGTGGTTCTCCTTCGTCTGTCGTCGTGCGTCGTCAACATTTCATTCAAACGACATCTCCTCTGAAACCACTGGGCCAAATTCAATGAGACTTGCCAGGGATGTTCCTTGCATGAAGCTCTACCAAAGTTGTTCAAAGAATTCAATTCCATGCTAAACTCTGGTTGCCGTGGTAAGCAAAAGAAAAGAAAAACTTTAAAAATCTTCTTCTCTAAATCCGCAAGGCCTGGAGCTTAGATATTAGGTAAGTAGCATCATCTGGTGCACCTCTACCAAGATTGTTCAAATTATGACCCTTGGGTCAGAACTGGCCCCGCCCCGGGGGTCACTTGATTTACATAGAGTTATATAGTGAAAACATAAGAAATCTTCTTGCCAGAAACTGCAAGGCATGGAGCTTAGATATTTGGTGTTGAGCATTGTTTAGTAGACCTCTACCAAGATTGTTCAAATCAAGGCCCCTGGGTCAAAATTGGCTCCACCCAAGGGGACACATGTTTTACATAAAGTAATATAGTAAATTCTTTAAAAATCTTCTTGTCAGAAACTGCAAGGCCTGGAGCTTAGATATTTGGTATGAGGCATAATCTGGTGGACCAATACAAAGATTGTTCAAATTATGACCCTGGGGTCAGAACTGACCCCGCCCAGGGCTTACTTGATTTACATTGAGTTATATAGTGAAAACTTTTAAAATCTTCTTGTAAGAAACTACAAGGCATGGAGCTTAGATATTTGGTGTTGAGCATTGTCTAGTAGACCTCTACTAAGTTTGTTCAAATCATGGCCCCTGGGTCAAAACTGGCCCCGCCCAAGGGGTCACATGTTTTACATAGAGTTATATAGCAAATTGTTTTAAAAATCTTCTTGTCACAAACTGCAAGGCCTGGAGCTTTGATATTTGGTAGTATGCACTGTGACTACAGTGGGGTCATCCCCCCTCCCCTGGGGGTCACTCCCCTCCCCCCAATTTTTTTTTCTCATTTTTGCAGTTTTTCGCTATGACAATAAAATTTGGACCATTTGTACAGTTTTTCAAGATGATTTCAAAAACATTGTTCCTTAACCTATATTGATGTGACCCCAGGTACCAGGACTAAAACTTTAACTAACCATTCAACTATTAAGAAACTTACCTAGATCTACATGAACTTTGCTTTATCAAGTTGTAAAAGTTGTATAGGTCATTACCAGTTGTTGACTTTAACCAGGCATAAAATGATAAACGAACTGTGCCTTGATTTTTAAACAAAACACTTAAGCTCATTTAAACAGGTTATACCCATGGTATTATATGCTGGTACTCTTATGTGCAAGAAATCCTTATCGTGACACTTGAGTTGTATTCTTTTGTAAACAAACATCTTGTGTTGACTTTATTCTGTTATAATTCCTTTATTGTTTGTATTTTCATGTAATGTCTGATTTCCTTAGATGAAGAATTTAATCTTCTATCAAACTGCCAAGTAACCTTGTTAAAATCCATATAATTCACTGTAATTTCCTTAAAATGTAACTTTACATGTGTGGCAAATTTACTGCAGGCCGCCATTTTGTACTATGCATTACGTGCTATTTATAGCTGTTGTATCGGTTAGTTTCCCTAACGACTAGTAAAAAAGGATCATAGACGGAAGATGTTTCAGTTTTGTGCATCTCGAATTACTCCACAAAAGGTAGAGAGTTTTTGGAAAGTCATTATTGTATTTACTCATAACTTAGTTACTGTAAATTTTCCTCCATTAAAGTTAAAGTGCAGTCCGATCAATTTTTGATCGTCTTCAACCATTTTTGCCTGACAACCACCAACCATTTTTAGCTGGTTGATCGTTTTTCTTACCGTTTCAACCACTTTTGGGCAGTGGTTGGGTGTTTTCATATAAATACGGCGAAATCAGCCGTTTAAGTGAGTCTAGTCTTGTCTTTCTTTTAAGCAACGTCTATTACACTGTTTGACATTTAAGTCAGATATTTACAAGTGTTAGAAATTTTAACGGTCATTGAATAGGTTTCGTCTGCAATTTCGCCAGTAATTTTAGTAAGCTAGATTCTTTATGGAAAGACAATTTATTTGCAAGATCTTCATTTTATAAGCTTTTACAACATAAAAGAATACTGTCTCACAATATATTTAATATTTACCGACTTCTAACATTATTTTGTTTTTTTTGTATTGATAAATGACATAAGTGGCTACGGTTCACTGACTCGCACATCTATGGAACGCCGTTTTTGTCTTAAATTAACGCGTGATAATAAAAGCAGAATTTCATCTTGGTTATTTCATATACAGAACTCTTGCACATTTTCCATTAATATCAGTGACTCATATGTTGATTGAACAACTTGACAACTGAAGTCTATATGTTTAATTGTGACTGCTGCCATTAAACATCTGTATTTATCACCTTGTAATAAATGTTTGTAACTGTTGCTGTTGTTGTGAGATGGCATATTTATAACTTAACTACATACATGAATAAAATTATTCAAATGTTACATCTGAGTTGTGCATAAGTACAAGTAGAAAGTCTACCACTACCAATCCTTAAAGCTCTTGTTTAAGAACCAACCACTACAACGGTTAAATTCCATAGAAGATTACACCAACAGATAACGCTACCAATAAGGGAGATAGGAAAACAACACCTGTAAGACCTGTAGTGCCGGCACGCGACATATTTAATGGTGGCAGCGGTGGGATCTGATTCAAAACATACGTCAGATCCAGTGATCGAACCAACACCTCAAGTATATAGAATCATTTATACATAGTTGCAGTAACACCAGCGTGTATGATGGCTGAGCCAAGCGTTGTTGATAGCGAAATCGTTATAACTTTTAAAGAAAATCAAAGTACAATTTGTTATGATGGACCCTTAATTGATTACGATACAGATGCTACTGATGCTGACTCAGTTGCAAGTGTCCACATACCAAATGAGAGAGCAACGGGCAGAGGTGAATCACAAAGTACAACAATACAAGAGATGTCGGAAGTGATGAATGATGTAACAAGTGTACTGAGAGATGTTGTTCAAGAGTTAATGGACTTAAGAAAATCAACTATGCAAGCTAATAATAATAATCAACATGACAGTATGGTTACGCATTCTCTCGCCAGTAAACGTTCAGTCGCAGTCTTTCTCAGAAGTTCAAGCTCGCACACATGTCAACAATAATGTTGATTCACAACAAACTAGAATCCGCAAAACCAGGATGGTGATCGTGAATACAGTATGCCCCCAAGTTACCTAAACTATCGTGAATTCATACCAAGAGTACATGCACAAATGTATGAAAGAAACAAACCCCCTTACCGCTCCACTTTTAATTATGATTCGTATAATAATAGTAGTAACATCAACCAGTCTTACTACGTTGAACCACCGTTGTACAATAGAGGTTATTACGCTAATGGTCTTCCATACGACTCAAGAGCCTCACACAGTGGCGTACCTGTTAAGATTCCAGCATTCACTGGTAATGAAGATTGGGTTGTTTGGGTTACACGTTTCGAAGCTATTGCGCAAAGATGGGGTTGGACCGAGAGTGAGATGCTTGACCAACTGTTACCGAGAATAGAAGGACAAGCGGCGAGTTTTGTGTTTTCACAGCTCCATCCATCATTGTTGCACAGTTATAGGGACCTTAAGGTTGAACTGAACAGTCGCTACAGAACTATCGAAACACCAAGACTGTTTGCATCTAAGTTCAGCAAAAGATCACAGAAAGTTGGGGAGACAGCTGAAGAATATGCTGCAGAGTTAAAGTCTTTATATGATAAAGCGCATGGGTTCCGAGACAAGAGAACAAGAGATGAAGATCTGGTACGTAGGTTCCTTGACGGACTACGGGATGATGAGATAAGGTTTGCCGTTGAATATGGTAAAGAACCAGAAACAGTAGACGAAGCTGTGCTCCATGTGGTCAACTTCATACAGACCAGGAGGTATAGAGAGGGCAGAAACAGAGAAAACCTTAGAAGGACAAGTCAGTGGACAGAAAGAAAATCAGGTGGTGTGGCTCACAAGGAATACCACCATACCAATGTGCAAAGTAATGACCAAGATGCGAAACCAAAAGGTTATTTTAGGAAATCATCGGCTAATACTGTAAGTGCAGATGAAAGTCGAGAGGAACGTAAAATGCTAGAAACTCTTCTTGAAAGAATAGAGAAACTTGAAGACAAAAGCGACGGAGTAGACGGAATACTAGGCCAAGACAACGCAGTGAGTGCTACAATTGTCACAAGCTAGGACACTTCGCACGCGAATGTCCAGAAAAAGCTGTAGAGCCGGAACCAAGACACAAAACATTCGAAATGATTTGAAAGGAAACACAAGGGATCCTTTAAACTTCAGGGGACCAACTCTTGTGGCCAAAGAGGGGTCCTGTTAGATGGTGTAGGCCAAGGGAATAATGATATGGATACCATGGTTAAAAAGGAAAGGGAATCTGGGAAATTGGTAAAGGAAGTTGATAGATCTGCGGAAGCTAGTGGGGTGCCAGTTTGCGATAAGGGACAGGAAGCTAGCTTGGGAGCAGATAAATCTGTCAATGAGCCTTTGAAGGATGCAGAGAGGAGCAAAATCAAGCAATGCAGGAACATGAGCGATGGTATCTATATCAAGGGGTCAATTGAAAATGTGCCGATAATATTTACAGCAGACACTGGGGCATCTAAGACTGTAATTTCGTCTCGGTAAATAACAACATAAGCAAAGATAAGAAACCGGTTTTGAAGGATTCAGCATGTTTGAGAGGTGCAGGTGGTACTCCTATAAAGGAATATGGTAAGGCAAAGTTTACGATGAAACTAGGGCCGTTGGAGCTTGATACTGAAGCAGTCGTAGCAGATATCGAAGATGACGTACTGATAGGGGTAGACGTTTTGTGCTGCAATGGTAGAGGTGCAGCTGACCTTTTGCTTAGTCGAAATGTGCTGATTCTTCAAGGCGTGGAAATACCATGTTTTCAAGTGGACAAAAGTTGCAGCTACAGGCGAGTGTCTGTTGCAGAAAACGTTAAAGTACCAGGGCAAGCTGAGATGCTTATTGATGTTTATGTCAGTAGAGTAGAGAATGATGACATTGATGTAGAGACTGAGTACCTTATTGAACCAAATGAAAGTTTTGGTGAGAATTATGAGTTAATAGTGGCCTGTACTTTAGTAGATATCAACAAAGCCACAACTTGCAAAGTGAGAGTTTTAAATCCATTTACACATACAGTCACTTTAAGACAAGATGCTGTGATAGGCAAGGCGGAGAAAATTGAGGGTGTATATAATACTATTGTAGAGAGGGAAAATCCAGACGAAAGAGAAAATCTTAAGTGCATACGTAAGGTAGATGTCACAACCAGGTCGGATAATAGAGACGTGCCCTTCAACTTGGCGAACGAAGACCAAGTTCCAGACCATTTGAAAGAGCTGTTTGCTAAGTCAACCAAGAACAGGACAGAGAAAGAAAAACAAGCTGTCGCTGGACTGTTTGTGAAATATGGTGATACTTTCTCTAAACATGAATGGGACATAGGACTGACTCACTTAAATGAACATTCAATAGATACAGGAAATTCTCAACCAATTAGGCAAAGACCAAGACGTGTCCCTCTAGCATTCGCAAGCGAAGAAAAGAGAGCAATAGAAGACCTGCTTAAAAAGGGAGTCATCCAAAAAAGCACATCGCCTTGGTCAAGCCCCATCGTGTTGGTCCGTAAGAAATCTGGCGCTGTACGACCTTGTGTTGACTATAGAAAAATAAACAAACTGGTGAAACAAGACGGATTTCCCTTGCCTAGGATACAAGATTGTTTAGACGCCGTGTCTGGGTCTAGCCTGTTCAGCAGTTTTGACCTCACTAGCGGTTACTTTCAGATTCCGTTAAAGAAAGAAGACATACCGAAGAGTTTTTTCGTTTGCAAATATGGTCAATATGAGATGACCCGCATGCCATTTGGCTTGTGCAACTCGGCAAGCACATTTCAACGCACAATGGAAATAGCTCTTCAAGGTCTACAATGGGTCACCTGTTTAGTATATATCGACGATATTATTGTCTTTGCAGCAAATTTTGAACAACATTTACGACGTGTTGATGAAGTTTTATGTAGGATTAAGGAAGCAGGCTTAAAGTTAAAGCCCGAGAAGTGCCAGTTACTCCAGGAAGAAGTTGTGTTCCTTGGACATGTAGTCTCCAGAGAAGGTGTGAGCCCAGACCCTACTAACATATCAAAAATCGCTCAGTGGCCAAGACCTCAAAATGCCAAACAAGTTAAACAATTTGTGGCAACTGGGTCATATTACCGTAGGTTTGTCAAAGATTTTGCCAAAATTGCACGCCCATTAACTCAGCTCACGAGAAAGGAAAGCAAATTTATATAGGATGACGAGTGTGAAGCAGCTTTCAATAAAATCAAAGAAATGTTCATAAGCCCGCAAGTGATGGGATATCCTCTTAATGATGGCGGAGTCTTCTACTTAGACGTCGATGCATCTGGTTTTGGACTCAGTGGTATCCTACATCAAGACCAAGGAGGTCATGAGCGTGTAATTGCATACGCAAGCAGAGCTATGAATAAGGCTGAGCGCAACTACTGTGTAACTGAACAAGAGTTATTGGCTGTAGTGTTCTTTGTGCAGTACTTTCGACAGTATCTGCTTGGTAGAAGATTTGTTGTACGGAGTGACCATAAAGCTCTCACTTGGCTGTTCAGTTTACAAGAACCAAATGGTAAAATCGCTAGATGGTTGGAAATCCTTGCTCCATTTGATTTTTCCATACAGTACAGACCGGGAAAACAACAGGGCCATTGTGATGCTCTTTCTAGGTGTGAAACCCCGAGAGACTGCTGTTGCAGTGACATAGATATGAGTGAACCACTTAAGTGCGGTCCACGTCTTAAATGCCGCAAGCGTGCCAAGGATATGCAAGCAAAAGATATGGCGGATAGTGCGCAAACAGCAGATGACCTGGAAAGCGTTCCCAACCAGGCACCGGTCAGGTCTGATTTACCAAGTACTAGCACTCCACTTGGTTCAGCTGATAAGCCTTCCGATAACCAAAGAGGCAAAAACTGGTTCGCCCTCTGTCTACCAGAATCCATGGCAGTAGCACAAAGAGAAGATCTAGATCTTTTGCTCTTAGTTAAAGCTCTGGAAGAAGGACAAAAGCCGAAGAGTGAGACTATGATTGACAAAAGTCCTACAGCACGTCATTATTGGATCTTGTGGGATGCACTTACCTTAAGAAATGGTGTTGTTTATAAGGTTTTCAGCAAGAAAGATGGTACTGATGAATACACTCAACTAGTGGTCCCGCGAAAATATACAGAAACTGTTATGTCACTTTGTCATGACTCACCTACTGGTGGACACCTTGGTGTGCGTAAAACTAAAGCGAAGGTACAGTTGAGCTACTACTGGTTTAACATGAAGGAAGATATTCGATTGTATATACAACGCTGTGACATATGTGCTGCTAACCGAAAACCACAGAAGCCAGCGAAAGCACCTCTTGGCAGGTTAAAGGCTGGTGCACCATGGGATTTATTGGCAGTAGATTACGTTGGACCATTTCCGGTAACTCCACGTGGCAACAGGTACGTGTTGGTTTTAACAGACCATTTTTCAAAGTACGTTGAAGTCTTAGCAGTGCCAAACCAGTCCGCTGAAGAGTGTGCTTTAAGAGTTCTAAACGACGTTATAGCAAGATGGGGCACACCATTGAACATTCACAGCGATCAAGGTCCTTCATTTCAGAGTTCTGTTTTCAAGAATCTGTGTTCTTTGCTTCAAATCAAGAAGACTAGGTGTAGTGTTCGAAACCCCAGGGGTCATGGCCAAGCCGAAAGGTTTATGAAGACGCTGGTCCAAATGATAAAGGCATATCTAGTTGGCGAACAAGATTAATGGGATCTTTATCTTGGTTGTTTAGCTGGTGCCTATAGGTCAACCCCTAATGAAACAACCAAGTTGACTCCAAATTTGCTGACTATTGGTCGAGAAATTCGATTACCTGCAGACCTTATTTTTCAACACGTCCGTGGGACAGCCGATACAACCAAGAATCTCGGAGATTACGTACAGAGCCTAAAGGATAAAATGCTGTATGCACATGAAGTTGCCAGGCGACATTTAGGATCAAACGCTAAGAGACAAAAGGAAATCTATGACGCTAAGTTGTCCTTCACAGAGTATATAACTGGTGACTTGGTGTGGTGCTTACATGAGACTAGAAAAGTTGGAGTAACACCGAAGTTGGAAAAGGCATATGACGGTCCATTTGTGATTAAGACAAAAATGTCAGCCATTAATTTTGTGCTTCAGATTGATGAAAAGGGGACAGAGAGACTTGTACACCATAACAAACTGAAGATGTATCTGGGAACAAGTCCACCTACTTGGGCAGATCGCGTATCCAGAAAGTTAAAATCATGTTAGATGTTTGCGCGGTTTTGTCAAATGTGATGTTAATATGAAACATGAAAATGTGACTGTACTAAAATACTCAAAAATAAACTTTTGTCTTTTGCCTGTTATTTTGTGTATTTTATATCTAGCCTTAACAATTTTTCAAAACGTTTATTCTCTTGCAACAGTTTGTTTAATCTAATACATGTTATTATGTGTGTTGTTTTAAAGTGCAAGCAAAATTTGAGACGGGCAGTGTGCTAACGAATTTAATTTTTAAACACGCATACATTTTAATTCGCATTTGCTCTCAGAGACGTGATTCCTAAGTATAATTGTGCAATTGTTCGCATAAATACCATAAAGGTGGAACTAAGTCAAGAATTGTTTCGAGTAACTGCAACAAATACGTCGACCGTCGAAATAGTGTAATAATAAAGATAATAATTGCAAAAACATTGACAGTCGCGGAACGAAGAGAAGTCACTCAGAAGAAATTGTCGTCTAGCTAGTCAGTGAACCACACCTGCCTTTGATACAGTGTGACTATCACTTGAATGGTCCTTTCTTATTCTTTCAGGTGGGCATGTCTCTGTCTCAATATCGTAATCGAGGGAGGGCGTACAAGTGTAAGAGATGTACGAAGGTCCAGCGCAAAGGAAGAATGGTCGCTCACGTTCTTAAACACCATGTTCCTTTTGACAGGGTGCCGTTCGCCTGCTCCTTATGTGGGTTCCGTTGCCTAGACAAGCAAGCCTTAATTGACCATAAAACCAAATACACTAGGCATAAGGAGGAAGAGAGTCGCTATGGTACTCCAGACTATAAGAAGATCCTCCACATGGCGACCAATCCTTACCAGATTGGAGATGATGACATGGAGCAGCTGTCTAGGGATGATTCTCTCAGATGGCATGCAAGGAACCAAGTTCCAGAAGGTCCAGACGATGATTGTTTCTTTGAAGAAGATGAAGAGGTAGTGTCCGGGGGCATGGTTCTACCCCATTGGATGGCTGGTACGACACCACTAGGAAAACCAGTCACACCCAAAGCACCATTAACCACTCCATTTATACCCCAGCAGATTGCGAGGACACCCCTTCAGACGCTTCCAATCCTGACTCAGCAAGACCTAGCTGAATTGTCTTATAGACCTGTCCAACAACAGCAGCAGCAGACGCAACAACAACTACAACCACAAAAGATTCTACAACAAAATCAACGCCAGCTTTATACTATTAACAGTAATGATCTCCTCCCACTTCAAACTACAACTTCAGAACTCCATACGAACAAGAAAAACACTATCAGCAACTTCACAGATGACATCTTGAACACGCCAGAGATAAACAGAAGGACGCCATTACATACGCCATGTCTTGATGAAATAGTGGTTCAAGAAAACTACGTTAACGACCCCTTATTTCAAGAAGACCTACAGACTGATAGTTCAAGAATGGAACCACCTGCCAAACGACTCAAGATGACGATGGACAAGGGACAACAGACTGAAGACCAGGGAGACGAGACACCAACAGACTTGACGAAGGCCATTAGCGATGCTGCTAAGCTCATAGCTGACGCTATTAATGGTAATACGAATGCCGTCAATGGAAATGAAAAAGCCCTCCACAAAATTGGAGATGAGCTTGTTAGGGTTGAGAGGAAGCTTTTTTAAATAGAGCGTGTGTGTACAATTCTACAACAACAACAACACCATCATGAAAATGCAGAAAACAAAGAAAATAAAAAATCAAGGCAACCAATGAAAAGTGTTGTAAAGAAACTTTGAACAATTTCGTTAAATAATATGGACACTCTATTCGAAGCATAAACTGTTAACTGGGAATTGATTGTTAGTGACTTTCTTGTTTAAAACTTTCTTATGGGAGCTTTCATGCAGTGTGTGGAAATATACAGTGACGTTGCAAAAGTATTAACTGTTAATTTTTTCTAATTCTAGTCATTCAAAATGTTTTAATTAATTGTTGTTATTTAAGGTATTTGCATTGAATATGCATCATTATTAAGGAAAAGTTACTTTTGTGTGTTCTTATTGTTAAACAATCTTATAATTGAAATATTACTTAAGGTTTTAGTTTGTGTTAAATGTATGGCAACAGGAGTTTAGCCATATGAACAAGGGGGTAATGATGTGACCCCAGGTACCAGGACTAAAACTTTAACTAACCATTCAACTATTAAGAAACTTACCTAAATCTACATGAACTTTGCTTTATCAAGTTGTAAAAGTTGTATAGGTCATTACCAGTTGTTGACTTTAACCAGGCATAAAATGATAAACGAACTGTGCCTTGATTTTTAAACAAAACACTTAAGCTCATTTAAACAGGTTATACCCATGGTATTATATGCTGGTACTCTTATGTGCAAGAAATCCTTATCGTGACACTTGAGTTGTATTCTTTTGTAAACAATCATCTTGTGTTGACTTTATTCTGTTATAATTCCTTTATTGTTTGTATTTTCATGTAATGTCTGATTTCCTTAGATGAAGAATTTAATCTTCTATCAAACTGCCAAGTAACCTTGTTAAAATCCATATAATTCACTGTAATTTCCTTAAAATGTAACTTTACATGTGTGGCAAATTTACTGCAGGCCGCCATTTTGTACTATGCATTACGTGCTATTTATAGCTGTTGTATCGGTTAGTTTCCCTAACGACTAGTAAAAAAGGATCATAGACGGAAGATGTTTCAGTTTTGTGCATCTCGAATTACTCCACAAAAGGTAGAGAGTTTTTGGAAAGTCATTATTGTATTTACTCATAACTTAGTTACTGTAAATTTTCCTCCATTAAAGTTAAAGTGCAGTCCGATCAATTTTTGATCGTCTTCAACCATTTTTGCCTGACAACCACCAACCATTTTTAGCTGGTTGATCGTTTTTCTACCATTTCAACCACTTTTGGGCAGTGGTTGGGTGTTTTCATATAAATACGGCGAAATCAGCCGTTTAAGTGAGTCTAGTCTTGTCTTTCTTTTAAGCAACGTCTGTTACGCTGTTTGACATTTAAGTCAGATATTTACAAGTGTTAGAAATTTTAACGGTCATTGAATAGGTTTCGTCTGCAATTTCGCCAGTAATTTTAGTAAGCTAGATTCTTTATAGAAAGACAATTTATTTGCAAGATCTTCATTTTATAAGCTTTTACAACATAATAGAATACTGTCTCACAATACATTTAATATTTACCGACTTCTAACATTATTTTGTTTTTTTGTATTGATAAATGACATAAGTGGCTACGGTTCACTGACTCGCACATCTATGGAACGCCGTTTTCGTCTTAAATTAACGCGTGATAATAAAAGCAGAATTTCATCTTGGTTATTTCATATACAGAACTCCTGCACATTTTCCATTAATATCAGTGACTCATATGTTGATTGAACAACTTGACAACTGAAGTCTATATGTTTAATTGTGACTGCTGCCATTAAACATCTGTATTTATCACCTTGTAATAAATGTTTGTAACTGTTGCTGTTGTTGTGAGATGGCATATTTATAACTTAACTACATACATGAATAAAATTATTCAAATGTTACATCTGAGTTGTGCATAAGTACAAGTAGAAAGTCTACCACTACCAATCCTTAAAGCTCTTATTTAAGAATCAGCCAATACAACGGTTAAATTCCATAGAAGATTACACCAACAGATAACGCTACCAATAAGGGAGATAGGAAAACAACACCTGTAAGACCTGTAGTGCCGGCACGCGACAATATTTTTGACCTACTTTTTTTGGTTTTTAGCTACAGCAATGAAATTTGGACCATGTGCCAAGTCTTTCGTTTCGATTTCAAAAATGTCATCGCATGACCTATATTTTTGACCAACTGACCTACTTTGTGTTTGGAGCTATGGCAATGAAATTTAGACTGTGTGTACAGCTTTTCGTTCCAATTTCAAAAATGTCGTCTCATGACCTATATTTTGACCTTCTGACCTGCTTTTTGTTTTTGGAGCTATGGCAATGAAATTGCATTGGTCCATTTCTGTGATATGCATCATTACATTCATAAAAATTTCTTTCATCTTTGAACCCAGGTGAGCGCTTTAGGGCCATCGGCCCTCTTGTTCATACTTTTTTTTATAATGAGTCCCTTCATACAACAAAGAATGAAGCCATAGTTAGTTATATTCTTTTGATGGTTTAGATGATGAATTATGAAGATTATTCATGGAAAGCTACACATGTTACAAATTAATCAATTTCTTCGTAACTGTCTGATTTTTTTCAAAAATTGAAACTTTGGAAACATCTTTACAAGAAGTGTTCATTTGTATTTTAGCGTCACAGTCCATTTAATGAGAGGAAATGGATTTTAATTTTTAATTATACATTCCCTGTAACCTTGACAGAATAACCGAAATGTATGAGGCGCATTATTGTCAATATTTGCCCAGAAATGGTTCTACTAGGGAAAAAGATTTCAGCTCAATTTTCTGAAAGCTTCAAGCTTTCGTCACAATCAAGCCATTTGAAATAAACTGCCATAAACTAACTTATTCTCTACTTTAATCTTCATCACATCTTTTGTCACAGGATTAATATAATTGGTAATGAGAATATTGTCACCAGCTCGATTAACTTAGTTGGTAGAGCACTTGACTTGGAAACAGACGGCTCAGGTTCGTGTCTTGCTCTGGGAATATGATTTTTCTAACCCCGTGATACTTAAAAATCGAATTTGCCGTGTAAAGGTATGAAACATTAATAATAATTACATGTATATGCTCCTGATGTACGTGATGTTGGGGTAGCCAAGGTCCTTGCCATGGAGGTAGCAGTTGTTGCAGTATTAGTAGCAGAATTCCCCGTCTCCAAGGCAGCAGCCGCCTGTCTAAGGAGCTCAGGAGCTCTCTGTTGACTCAACAGAAATAAAATATTTCCACTTAAACACATTGTTTAAAAAATAAAATATTTCTTTCACGTGTAACTATCTGTCATCATCAGTCATCTCGCAACATTTGTTACACCGCATAGCGTGCACAACACATAGACGGGTTGAGATTCCGTTTATGCGGCGATTTGCAACGCATAAACGGAATTTCTTTATGCAGCAAAAAGGCACCTGTCGCCGTATAAAAGGAACAAATGATAACATATATAGAGAATAATAGGTAAGTGTCTTAATATGAGAAAGTTTATCTGGCAAGGCGTAGGAATTTATCGGGTGAGCCGATAAAAAATTATAGATCTTACACCTACCTCAGGAGAAATATATCACAGATAAATAAAAAACAAAACACATCACTGTGAAGAAAACGCTTTTATGAAAAAAAATCTCGATTGGAGTTAACTAGTCAAGTCTTCCAAAAACTGCATGGGATAAAAATGTACAAAATCTTTTTTGGATCAGTTACAAAGAAACAATTTCTAGATATTTTCGTCAAATTATAAATTTCTATTGAAACATTTTATCAATGAATATTCATAATTTTAGCTTCACTTGTTAAATTTTGTTATTCGATTTTTTTTGTCTATATTGTCTCTTTCTATAATAATTGTTATGTTTTGTGAACAGTCTAGGTGACAGATTCGCGCGATCAAGTGCGTAAAATATGGATTTTAATTTGCCACAAAAACATCTTAAAGATGAAAACTACATGCGGAATTTTGTAAAACTGTCTTAGTTAAATATATATTTTTCTCTCATATAAATATTTATTTGTGTCTAATTACCTTTAATTGAATTGTATGCGCAGAATAGATGTACATGTAAGTTAAAACCCATCCTCAATTAATTTCCAACGTTTCTAATCGAATGTCAAAATTCATCCCACCTAAGAGATAATTTCCTAACAGAAATAACTTTAAAGTGTAAGTATGCTGGATTTAACAATAACCGTTTTGCTACTATATGGACCAGAGATAAGCACAAACCTGTAATATGTCGGGACAGGGATGTGATATATTTGTAGAAAATAAATACATCTATTCTATAGCCCAAATTGGCCATGCCATGCTGTTTTATACGGATGAGTAAACAAGCATCTTTTATTGTTATGTTATTCATAGGATTCGTTGGCTTATCTGACAAAGTGTTCTGAGTAATTCATTAATTTGTCACAGGAAAACTCCGTTATTTTGCTTCGATATACCATGGACACATACGTTATTTTGCTTCGATATACCATGGACACATACGTTATTTTGCTTCGATATACCATGGACACATACGTTCTGTTATGAACTGTCTTTGAAACATAAAGAACGGGTACTAAGAAACTTATCATTTTAGATACAAAAAAAACCCCACCAAAACAATAACAAACAGAAAATAAAATATATGTTTAAGTACATAGACATTAATAAGTGCTTATAAAATATATTCAATAAGCATGCAACACATATGACAGTCATGACTTAATAAAATGTGGTTTAGCAGACGATAAATTCCCGATGATCTATTCTACTTCAGTTTTGAGATGATGTAAGCATGATATATCTAAGTAAACATATACCTTCGGGCTTCAATACAGCTATACCTTTTATAAGTATACAGTTCTAAACAAAATGGCAAACTATCAAAGACGTTTACTACCAATGAAACCAAATTTTCATTTTTACAATGTTGAAAGTTTTATAAAACTTAAATGAATTATAAACTATAGAAATTAAATTCAATTCCAGTAGAAGTTCACCTTCAGTTTTCAAACAAGAACAAAAGACCCAAAACTGTTGAATATATCTTTACTTTAGAAGTGTTTGAACCCGTGTCCTTAAGCTGAAAGTTCACAATCCTCTTCAGAGTTGGGGTATGTATTATGGTTATGATATCTCCCAGGAATTGCGCAGACATGTTAAATTTGAAGTACGTTTGCTTGTGCATGTTTACTCTGTAACAGAATATAATTATACATGCATTGTACCATCTTTTATTAAAGTTTTAATTTGCAAAAGGTAAGGGTCACATACTATATTTTAACACAGTGACTGCTTCCTCCTTCTAGGCTTGAATCTAGCATCACTAACCATTTAGTGTGCTCATGTTTCCATGATGTTGCCTCATCTACAGGGGATATTCCGTAACGTCATCAAAATATTTACACGAAATATAACAGTTCAATGTACAGACCCCGGGGTCGGTGTTACCTTCATAAGTATAGTTGTAGCGCATGGCGTTGTGATTTTCATTCACACGTATGTAGGGAGCTAGTTAAGTTTCTTGTACCTGTGAGCGTGACTTTACAATTGGCTGTTAAGACTGGTATACTTAGTAACATTGGATAAATTGTGACAGTCCAGAAATACACCTCATCTAGTAGTAGTAAATTTATGTTAGGTAACACATGCATAACAGTATGCCTTGCTGTAACAGACGGCAAAGGAATACATTTGTTATAATAATACTGAAGTATTTCTTATTTTCTTTCTTTTATTATTATTTTTTGGACAACCTTCATTAGAATTCCCCCAAAACTTTAAAATACGTTGTTTGTGCAAACAGACTGAAAATAAGACGTACATTGTATTTTGCATATAGTTCAATTTATTGAAATTGCAACATTTAGCTTCAATCATATCAATTTCTTTACAAACATGACAATTCCCCTCAATCGTTTGAAATAAACACATTTAAAACAAGAACATCAATAGAAGAATCAAATGCCCTTGATATACTTTGGACAATTCAAGTATGTCAAAACTCTTTGTTTAATGATTGAGGATGGGCAACAGTTTATGACTAAAGAACACTGTCTTACTGTGTATATACCATAAGAAAATATTTTTAGAACATTTTTCTTCTTTACGTCATCAGTTGCATTTCAGTTAAAAGAGAATAGACCAATAAAATAAATGATTTGTTAAGGATGTGTTCCACTAAATGAATCAGTTAATGTCGCATTACACATTCGTAACAGTATGCCTGATTTTTTTTCACATGGCTTAATTCATCAATAATATCTAGATATTTGAGGTCTGGTCACAATCTGTCTTTTTGGATATTCTTTAAAGTTTTATAAAACATTTTGCCAACCCTTCATTTATCAAGTAGAACTGATCCAATCATTATTACAAACACTAAGATATACGGCCGTCTAATAATAGTGGTAGAACATGTACCATTACTTTTTGGATTATTAATATAGTTTGTCTTTGCTTGAGTTAAAAATTGTCGTTAAATTTATGCCAAAAGATATGCTTAAACTAGTATTCTAAAAGAAAACCGGAATATTTGGCATACGATTCATATTACTGGTATTATAAATAGCCATGGCATTTTTAAAACAAATTACCTCTTGTTTTCAACGATTGTCTGAAATCCCCTTGATATCAGAAGGTGTTAAACAGGAAAATCAATATAAGAACCAATGATAGTATGGAACAATTTTGTACAGTTACTTCCGGGTTGAAATTTACATATGATCTAGGCGCACACAAAAACTATCATTGCTCAAGAGACTCGCTTATACGTTACATAACGATGCAACCAGTTGTAACGAAATGTATACATTTGTTTCGTATTTGGATTTATATAGTCATTTGTCAAAAATGTAAGTTTTGCTTTCTTAAGTTGCTATTTTTTCTAAATAATTAACGCTGAAGCAAAATGTAGTTTTTCCGAGTCTAAAATGCTTAGTACGCGAATAAGTCAGGTTAAAATAGTTGACTATTAAATAAGATAATATTTTCTTAGACATAAAATATTGCTAAATTTTTTATTTTTCCATCTTGCGTAAGGGAAGGAAAGCCGACTGGACAGGTTGTCAACAGTAGTAAATTTACATTGACTCAGCTTTTTAAATGATGCAAAATGTTCCCATATTTAACACCTAACTGTAGACCATTGATCGATATTCTTTCAACAGTTAGCTTTATTCAAAGGCAATAATGCGTACATTATATTTATGAATGTACTGCGATCAAATTCCTATATGGTCATTGATATATGAGCATGATAGCGCCGTCGAGCAAAATCTTGATTTTGTTGTTTGTGCTTATTTTCATCAATTTAAACTTATAAAAGTGCTATGCCTTATTATAATAATCCCTGCAAAACTAGCGTTTACGTCTTGTATGTTACATTTATGAGGTCACAGTGCGAAAGAAGGCAAAGGCACTACCTCAACATTTCAGTTCAACGTATGATAGTTTGATGAAATTTACACGAAGGTGCATGTACATCGTTTCGTTGTTTCTTAGATGAACAAGTTAACCTAATATACGTTTTCGTTTGAATAAAACCGATGCAGTTTGTAATATAATGATCGGGTGTAATTTATACCTGTAGTTTTATGGGGGATTAAGTGGAATATAATTTTGTACCTCACGTGTCATGCATTGCCTGTCTTAAACAAAATTATATTCCGAATAGATATTACCTTCGTTGTCTCAGTCGGACATTTCTGAAATGAACAACAAATATGACTAAAACACGAACTGTGACAAACTAAAGGCGAACTGTAAATAATTTTAAAAGTGGGTCCAACTACATACAAAAAAACGATGTGCGCATGTGTACCGGAAGGCGATAGTCGACAATGCGATAGTGCGATGGCGACAGTGCGATAGTGCGATGGCGACAATGCGATGATGCGATGGCGACAGTACGATATGACTATCGCATTGTCGCCATCGCACAATTGCATTGCCGTCATCGCATTATCGCGTTTTCGCATTATCGTACTGACGTCATCGCATTATCGCACTGTCGCCATCGCATTATCGCACTATCGCATTGTCGCCCTCTGGATTATAACGTCAAACCACGATGGCCCTAACGGTATTCCGTAATTAACAACCGTGGGTCATAAAAGTGTCAAGTTTCTTTCTCGTTACAACAATTGACAAAATCCAGTGTGTTCCAAGCTGATAATGATAAGTTTGAGATTCCTTCTTTCCTGCTCAGTTTAATATAATCAGAGAGGTGCTCTTTCAGGGGTATAGGTTTATTCAAACTTTTGTTATGGTCGCTGATGGAGTAGGTATTTCTCCGTGGAAAGGGACAGTAATACTCTCAATATGGGTTAATAGTTATCGAAAATCTGATATCTTTTTTTCAGGGAGAAATATCCACTCTATCAACGATGAGCACATCTAATTAGTTACCAAATAGTTTAATAATTGAGGGTCGGCAGGTTTAGATAGTCTGGCCTCTGATTAATAAGTCGCGGTTAGTGTGTACTAGTCTGAATTGCAAACATTTTCTTGTCGTGAGATAGTTTATGAAAGTTTGAACATTTTATTCCTGTAATAGAGCACATCTGTGATAATATAAACCCGAGCAGGACAAAAGGCATGTGAATCGTGAGGTCTCAAACTTATTATTATCGGCTCGAAACCCACTGGATGTTATTCATTGTTGTACTAAGAAGAAAATCTGATACCTCTATGATAGACTGATTCCCTGACATCTGGTCATATTTCATATAATATAATCCAAATGTCTATGACTTTGGAAAAATGCTCTAAATTTTAGGATAAACCTCTTACATTTGTTGATATTTTTAGATACAGTGTTTGTGAATGGAGAAGAATTTGAGCTGACTCCACAAGACGGCTGGTTTAACAATCTGATACATCCGGATTGGGGAGCAATAGGTATCTGCTTCTACAACTGTTTTTTTAACACCCCAAACATAGCGCCAACAGTCTTTTTAACACTGATCACATACAGACAATGATAAACAGTTTAATAGGTTAAGCCTTAATATTGATATGACTATGGCGTATATTTTTATCAAGTTTTTTTTTTGTTCTTACGTCTTATATTTGCCAAAACTAGTTTAACTGCCTATTTTAATGTACCGGTTATGCTAGTTGATTTTTATATATCGTTGCTTCCTTCATCGTATTCATATATACATTCAATGGCTGTCATTCAATGAATCATTATGATCGATATTTTTTATTGAAGTCTGTTATAAGTAAAACATACTGAATCCATAATTATACATATTTGCTGTCTTCAATATTTACTGAAATATTTGCATTGCGTTTTTTTTCTGCACAAGATTGGTTAATGTAGCGCGGTTTTTGTACAAACTTAAACAAACTAAATCATTTCTTGTATAATGATTGCAAAACGCTCGGTTTATCCTTTTGTTAGTTTGTTCCATTCAGTGAATTAAAAGGGAATTTTAAAAGCTCTCGGTGAAAAAAGTAAATATAAAAATATTACGATAGAATGACAATACAATTAGGAACTCGTAGTTAACTGCACTAGTTTGGCTCGACGAAAATACAAAATGTATTTTAAATTTATAAATTTAATAGTATTTATTTGAAATATACTTTATGACAACTTCCAAATTTCCAAAATCTTTTTTTTTTCATTGTTTTTATGTTTGTTTGATTGTATTGTATATTATAATAAGTATATGTCCAAGGACCCCATTGGAAATAAGCCTTCGGGCTTTCATGGGCAATTGGGGGGTTAGTTCACACTACTATATACATGCTTTTGCTTACATAATTACATATTAAATACTTCTTATCTAGTCAAACGCAAATTAAATATACAAGTTAGCCCTGTTTTAGCTTGATGTCTTTCAAGTAAGCTTACTGTGATACAGCTATTTATGACAAACTACCTAAGTACCTTTTAACAAATTATTTATCTACTTTTTACAACGATGTTGTGTAAGTGTATTTATTGTGTATATGAATATGTGTATTTTAACCTAAATATCAATCAATCAATCAATCAATCAATCAATCAATCAATCAATCAATCAATCAGTCAGTCAGTCAGTCAACACTATTACAATATTCACAAAAGCTTGTAGAACACATGAATTGATTTTACGCATTTAAGACCGGTCGCTTTTGTTCGGTTCTGGTGGTTATACTATGCAAGTCATATTTTTAAAGAAAAAAAATAATGGCGCTTAACCCAGACAAATTGAGTACATCAGTAAGGTATTTTCTCATCAAACAGATGGCCATTTGTTACGGAAGAGTACAGTGGCCTACAGTGACGGTGTTTATATGCCGTCAGGGCAAGACCGGCCAAACCCTTTTGAGATAAGTCTTGCGGGCCACCATGGGCCACCGGGGCTTGGATCACTCAGAAACAGGACTGCTTTTATGATCTACTTCGGTAAGAGTTTAAAACAAACACTGTACTTTACAAGCATGCTCGCTAATAATAGTAGACACTTGTTCACAATAAACCCGAAATAAACAGATCAGTCTTAGCTATTATAGAAGACCGTAAAATACCATGTGCACGTTTATCCGTGGTTATTCACTTAATTGTAAAATTAGAAAGGGGAGCAAACTCAAATATTCGAGGTTGGTATGTTATTTCCAGCTTTTGAAACCTCACATGTGTACATGTAAATACGTTTGGATAGATATGGTTGTATTGCGTATTTTATTTCTCCAGGTCAACAGGTTGTCGAGGAGATACTTGATGCCCAGAGACCCGGGTGTCCTCGGGAGTTCTTCAATATTCCCGTCAAGTCGGATATTAAAAACCCGGACTTTGACCCTGATAGAAAAGGCAACATAGAAATGCCGTTGTTCCGTTCTCGCTACGACCAGAGAACTGGATACTCACCGAACAATCCACGACAACAGGTAATCCCGTATTGGGAGCTTCTGTTATCCGAGTACCATAACATATATATGACAAGCGCTCAGATCGTTAACATGTATCTCTGTTTAACCTTTCTTGACAAATGTATTTTTAAGAGCAAGCCGTATTTAGAACAAACATGCAGCTACAATAAGTTTCTAGACTCTGTGGAAATAAGATTTTGCATATTTTGTATTTTATTGCATTTGTCTACGTCTTGTACAGCTATACATAATTAAGACACCAATAAATCAACGCGCAAGAAAACACTGTTGTGAGAACCTTAATCATAATCTTACTTTGTAATTAACCCAAGGCTTAGTCCATCGGTGGACAAATATAGTTTTACTCCTAAAATTCGGTATCTATCTATCTGATTTTGTTTATTGTCCGTACCGGTTTCCAAAATGGACGACGCCCCTCGAAAAAATACGTTAGTTTCAGTTAAAAACTCTAGATAGTGCAAGATACATAAAGAATCCTATTCCTGAGACATTCCTAGTCCTTTTACATGCTCAGTGTAAAGCTATGATGCATGCGACCTCGGTTTATTGTGTTATCTAAAAGACTGAAAGCTGTGTTAGTAGAGGAGTTGGGAATCGAATTTGCGAAACCTGGACAACCTGTCCAGCTCGTTACCACTGAACCCCTGATCCGCCCCTACCGTAACTGTTCTTTTACCGGACTCATACCCATAGTGCTAGACCCTCATATTCGTGATATAGTTATCAAAGTCCCTGTGTTGTATCACCTCACCGAATTTCGGGGGTAAGTTCGAGCCCTGTATCTGACCGGTTTTTGCGGGTTTTTTTTAACTAACGTAGAAAACGTAGAATTTTTGCTTCTTTCTTCATTGGTTAACTACGTATATTAACTGTCCCTGCTATTGATCTGACACTGACGGTCATTAAACATGACATTTTTCAAGTTGCGTTACTTAAATCTGACAAAGCATTTACTTTTAATTCGAGACTTCAGTTTACGAAAATGCATAATGCATACATGAAAAGTTCCTTTGGCTCAGTTATACGTAAATCGATACACCATTTGTTCTGTATTATTGTAGTTTGAGAAAAAAAAAATATCCGTTAATTACATCTACACGATAGCAATCTTCCAAGTAGAAGACTATTATATGAAAGTCGATCTCAAAAATATTTTAGAAAAAGTCTTGTTAATTAACCAGAACAAGCATGTATTCTTCCAGTTGTCAAGCATAAGCTATGATGAAACTCGAATAGCTTGCAGCGTATAGGGTTTCATTTTTTTTAAGTTAAACACGATAACTGCGAATGGATTGAGAACTTACACCTTAACATTACATCTAAATTCAAATTAAAAACAGCAAATAATTTTCAAATTTATATATGTAGAATATTATCCGTCTTATCCTTGTTCAATAATCACCAACAAATCAAAATGAGTGTCCCCTCTTTTGACAATATCAAGCTTCGACATTTTATATATTGCTTGCAGCTATATCGGCCTAAGGATGCAAAATGGTTTAATCTCTTATACAACAACGAAGAACAACGCTGGTGGTTCTGTTACACTAATTAAAGCTTATTTCGGGTTTTATTGTTTAAAAAAAAAATCTTTTTTTACATTCAATATGCACAGTGCATTAGGCACGTGAAAAATGGCCACTTACCTATAAAAGTTCTACTTCCATGTTTTCTTAAAATTTAAAAGTGCACTTCTTTTTAAACTTTTAGTCTGTATGTATATTTGGGATAAACAATTATATACCTAATGCAGGTTGTTTTACATACAGCTTAACGAAATAACACCCTTCATTGACGGAACTCTGATGTACGGCGTCGGCAAGGCTTGGACGGATGCCATACGAGAGCTCAGTGAAAAGTTCCCTGGTAGGCTGAAAGCTCAGACCCTTGACACCTCTATTTCAAAAAGTTTTCCTGCGGATAATGACATTCGATTGCCTATGGCAAACCCACCTCCTCCCAGAGAGCATGAACTTAAACCTGTGTCAAGATTCTGGCGTAAGTACACACTTCACATGTGCACATGTACTTTATCGCCCAGGGACCGGGCTATAGATTGAACAGGCTAGGGTATCAGAGAATTTTGAAGGGAAATGTATGTAACATGATAGGTAAAATGCATGTAAATCGCGAATTCTTTGCTTATATTAGCCGCCATAATACAATACTTGACAATTATCTTAATGTCACTATCGATTTCAAATACACTTCCGTTTAGAGAGAATAAAAGCTACTATAAAACTATGTGAATAATCAGAAATGCCTAAAACCAGCAATTATCTTTTAATTTTTGACATTTTCATCTGGAAAAAGATGAACATCTAACTAAAAAACGTAACTTTCTATACACCGTAGGTCTTGGTAACCCTCGTGGAAACGAAAACCCGTTTCTGCTGGCATTCGGAGTCCTTTGGTTTCGTTATCATAATTATATTGCTGACCAGATACATAATGAACACCCAGATTTAAATGATGAACAAGTCTTTAACCGTGCAAGGAAGTATGTCATAGCAGTTCACCAGGTGAGTGGGGACTTTTCACATATTCTATCAGGAGAAATAATTAAGTCAGGCAAACAAAAAATAAGATAGAAAGTGAATCAAATGTAGAGGAAATTATACAATGATAAACATTGTTCTGTGTGTGTGCATACTTACGGAGACTAAACAAAATGATTTAAGATTCTTTTGTAGTAAAAACGTCAAACATTCTAACCGTCCTGAGTATATTTGTAAATTTGTGACAGCATCTGAAAACTTGTCTTTGACAAAAAAAATCAGCCAGTCACCCATAAACATTTTAAAACCCAAATTATAAAACAAGAACATAATTATGCGTCAAATAAATTAACAGAAAATAGTGATGTATGATTGGTTACCACAATGGCTGAGTATAGACAAAAATGGCAACACTTTTGAAATGCCGCCGTATGATAAGCCCAGCGAAAACAGTAAGTACATATATATGACGAAAATACTTACGACGTTAAGTGATAAGCAATTATGCAAATACAAGAAAAATATTACACCAAATAATATAAATCTATAAATATGGAAACGACATCAACTTCAAAGAATTACATAAAATGTTAGAAGTTGCCGAAGTTATTCATTACATGTATACTGTATTTGTTAACTATAATCTTCTGAATAATTAAAGTCTATCTAAAGCATAAAGTTCAATCAATGTTTCATGAGTTAAAATCTTAAGCCATTAAAACATCAGTACTCACCCTTTCTTTCAAGATCCTTACCGGGGCTATGACCCAAACATCCATCCTGGTATTACACAAGAGTTTCAGACCGCTGCTCTCAGGTTTGGACATACACTCGTCACACCTGGCACATGGATAAGGTACATGTATGCTAATATTTTCACTTGTACTTAATTCACAAAAAAGGAGCGAAGAAAAAAGTATCTGTCTCATATAGCTGTAGGTTATACTAAACTGACAGTGGTTATATTGGAAACAGAAACGATATAGATAGTGTAAAATAACTTTGTGTGGAAACTGGAGCCTGTTGTTTTATAAGAGCTGCCATTTGTAACAGTGAAGCACATTTAAATAACTTAGAACAAATTAAATATAAACCCCTTAAAATGGGTAATTTATTACAGAGACAAACAGTGCAACTTTCAAGTTCTCCCTATCAAGACTCCGGGAAAAACTGGCAATGCTCACGCCGTTAGATTATGCAATGCCTATTGGAACCCTCAGGTAGAGTAAACACTAGGAATGAACACAAGTTAAATAGTTGTAGAATATATTCTAAAGCCGTATAATTGTATTATTTTGTTATGATCTACAAAATACTCGTATGTATGTGTTAACGCGTTTTTGAGGCCGGGCGTTAGTAGACAGTTTTGAAGTTTTTATATATATATATTAACAACAAAGAATCGATGTAAAGATAGCAATTTCTTTTGCATGAAGTTGGAAAAGTAAGGAACTTTAAAGATAAATAGTTAGCTACAAATTTGGTTACATCCGATAAAGTACCGCACAAAATATCACTAGATTTTATTGTGTTTAGTATTAAATACGTAAGTGCTAGTATCTAAAATGGTACATTTGACATTTTCTAAAACAAACCAGAATCCATTTTTCTATGAAATAAAAGGAGCTTCTGAACTCATCGGACGCTTTTGACAATATGTTGATGGGTTTGGCCACAACTAGAGCAGAAAGGGAGGACCATATCGTTGTTCCTGATCTACGAGGTGAGTGTCACGTTATTCCTGATCTACGAGGTGAGTAACACGTTGTTCCTGATCTACGAGGTGAGTGTCACGTTGTTCCTGATCTACGAGGTGAGTGTCACAATGCTTAAAGCAATATTGCAATAGTATTCTCTGAATCATAAATTCTTCAAACAGTCCTTTCCTGCATACTTGTTTCTTTCCTTTAGAGGTATCTCAAGACACTGGCACTTTTTTGTTTTCACTTTTGCACGGAAAATAGAAATAATTACCAAGTGTGTGTGTGTGTGTTTTTTCAAATGGCTTGAAAATCCTTTTTTATCTGTAGAGTATTTTGACGTGCTATTATCCATGTAAAATAGAGTACAATGTCGCATTATTTGACTGTCAGAATGTTTCAGTAGCGTAAAAGTAATGAGTTATTTTTTGCCAACATTATATTTTCTTTTTCGTATAAGTTCGCTATAAAGAACATGACCAACTTATCTGTGAATGTGAATTCAGAAATGGTTTCATTCATGCAGTTTTACTTAAAGTTCTAATTTTCAGAACATTTATTTGGCCCACTTGAGTTCTCTCGTCGCGATCTTGTCGCTATAAATATCCAGCGAGCACGTGATCACGGACTTCCGGATTACAATTCTGTACGGGAAGCATACGGATTAGAACGAAAAAGATCGTGGGAAGACATTAATAATTACACAGTTGATAGCACAGATTTTCCGCACCCAAGTGATGAAGAACCGTATGAATATACGAACAACTATTTCATGCGAAAGGTAGATTTTTTTGCACCACACCAAATGTATGATCCTGATATTTACCACAATTTACAAACCCCTCGTTTTTTTTCGGGCTGCTGTTGGCTAAAAAGTCGCTTTTCATTTAATAACAATTAATACTTTTGAATAAAAAAGTTTCCTATTTATTAATCCCTTTGCCATTTGATAAATATCAGAGTTTAATTTATAATTCGATTCGGAGTCATGTTTTCCCAGTTGTTTCATTATTTAGAAAATTTCAGCCGATTGAAAGGGTCAAACAATTATACGGAAACACATCAGCGCCGGATAATCTTGATTTGTTCAGCGGTGGCATCCTTGAGACTACCCCCAACGGTCCGGGAGAATTATTTCAAAAGATTATGATAGACCAGTTCCTTCGTATTCGACACGGGGACAGGTTTTGGTTTGAAAACAGAAACAACAAGTATACACAGTTATCGTTCTTTATTTTTTATCCGACCTTTACTATAATAAGGAGGAAATATTAAGTGATATGGAAACATCAAAACATTGCATAAAGGAAACACCTGATGTATGAAATGGTTTTTACTAAATATAATGTACCTTTTTTTAAAAGAGTCTATCATATTTCTATCTTTTCCGCCGAGACGTAACGTTTATCTTTTTAAAAACGATTATATTCGAAGAATATGTTGGTGCATAGGATTAATTTTATTTCTCAGTTTACAATTAAATGAAAACTTGTGCCTTGTTGTATTGTATACTATTCGTGTTTGTGCAATAGATTATTTGATGATGAAGAAATAGCGAAGATCTGGAATACAACAATCCTTGATGTGATCTTTGCCGTAACTGGTATAACTGCGGCCAATATAAACGCCAATCCTTTTATTATAAGTAATGCAAGTAAGTCAGATAAAAATGTTTTTTTTTGTAATTCATTCGTTTGTTACAAAGCAAAATATGTACTGAAAATGAGAAATAATTGGCGTTAGTTTGAATTGCACTGTAAGTCATAAGCGACCCAAAATATGTACAAACCGTTTGCTTGCCCAGTTTACGTTTTTCATTCGGGACCATTACTTCATTTTCGATTATACCGGTATATTTGATTAGTCTGTTTAGTAGTTTAAAAGTTCGGTTAGATAGCTCTGCTGCAGACGACACTTTCTCTTTTCACTGGAAGCAATTTCTATTTGTAGACAAAAGAAAAGGTACAGCTAGTCAAACGTTCATTAAATAAAAAGGTGTTAAATAATATAGCGAACTTGTGATGATTCACTATATCAATTATATAAAAAGTACTTGCAATTCATGTAAACTTGTCTCTGTAATTGCTTCCTGGGATTTGGCTAGTACATGTACCCATACTGAAAGGATGGATGGCTTAACAGTCTGCAAAAGTTGAGCAGTTAGATTTCAAGAAGCGTTTTATAGGTCGATGTTTAATAATTCTACGTGGATTTTTTTTTGCTAGCATGATTTTTGTTAAACTCTGGCTATCTTCTGAGCTAGCACTAAAAACTGAATTATGTCTGAATGTTAACATTATTTTTCTCTTCAAGCCGATCCGTGTTTCCAGCCAGAACAGCTAAAGGCAGATTCTGAAGACGAGTTAGATAATATCCCGATTCTAGAGAAATGTACCCCACTGCAACATTACGATTATTTCTCTGGCAGCGAGCTGTCGTTTGCCTTATCTTTCCTTGCCCTTGGTCTTTGCATTCCAGGTATGTCAAGTACAAATGCACCATGTCAGTTGTCTCACCGTATCATATGATCACAGTTTTTTACATGCACTACAGAAAGGCACCTGCATGTTTTTTTCTATCCCTTTTAGAGATTTTATAAAAAAAATCTAAAAAATAAAATCGTGGTAAGGTCATACTGAATTATTGCAATGTTTTGCTTTTACGCTCATAAGCTTTATGTGTACACCAGAACATTTGGAAACAGTTTATTATTATGATAATGTTCATAATCATTTGATCTTTTTTCACGCTGTTACAAAAGATTGAAAATGAAGTGATGCACAAGATTGCTCCACATATTTATAAGAAATTCAAGTAAATAAGGAACTGATATTTCTTTACAAAATCTTAAAGACCAACCATATAAAATACTCTAAGGTACTATCGGCGTCATGTTGTTGATGGCCAGATGCAAACAGAAGAAAATGGTGGAAGCCCGGCGGCGTCAGGCACCGCGTCGGAGAGATGATGATCCGAACACACACCTAGGTAAGTTTCCCCTGTAGCAGGTAGATACTTAAAAGATATAAAACATATGACTGTATTTATCGAAGTCTTCTGTTACTGTTATGCAACAAGCATTGGTAAAGGTCTTAGAAAATGTAGTGGCGGTTATGGGTGACTGAGAATACGGTTGATCGTGTAGTTAAGTTGACTTACATGTTTACCACTGTAGACGTTTGCCAAGTTTGTGGCTTATTTCATGAGTTGATTCACTGTTACCAGATGTTTGCAGAAGAAATATGGCAATACTTTTGGATAAAATCTCTTTGGAATTATTACATCTCAAGAATATTGGGGTAATGCAAAGTGTTACAAAACTGTAAAATTCATTTAATTAAAAAGTAATTATATTCTGTGTCAGCTATCAAAATTTTGCAAATTGTATTTTTGCAGCTGTTGAATGGGTCAGTTTCAAAGCTGAAGAAAGAAATATCAAAATAAAATTTGATAAGGAGCGCAAAAAGCTGCACATAACTGATAGAGGAAAAAAGTTACTGCGCATGATCGACTTACGTTTTGTTGAAAAAGTTAACTTCCGGTTATCAACAGACAACGGTTGTAAAGTTATGTCGGTTCGAGTTCCCGGGGAAATTGACTTGGTTTGTGTTTCTTTGTTCTGCATGTAAAATATTGATGATAAAATAATTCCAGATATGAGTTTATGAATACGACATACATTTTACGTATACATTTAAAGTCAATATATTTTTATATAAAAAATGAAGTAGAAATACAATAAGTAATTGACAATTTAATTGTCTCATAAGACCAGGTGATTGTTCATCTCGTCAATACATTCTTAACATACTATACCGAAATTCTCGATTTTACGCTGCTGGATTCTGCCTTTTAAACCTAACTGGTTGAAACCTTTCGTTGAGTTTGGACAAGAAGAATTTTATAAGTTTATTGTAAGTCAAGTACATAAATTAAAAGAATTGTTTCCAGGTGCTACGGTTCGCCGACCAGGTAAACAGAAGTGAATTCATTTCGGAGTTAGAAAAGTTCCTACGAGAAGTTAGTGTGAACAGGCACAGCCACGACATGAAAGAAGACATGATACTTAAAGATGCAACAACTAAGGACCAGAGAAAAAAACTCCTCGATAAGTTTATCCGAGTGATTTGCTTACAGGTTTGAATCAGTATTACAGTCAATCGATATTAAAGGACCACACAGATTGTTTAAAGCAGTCTTTTACCTCATTGGTCTCTGTCGACAGCATGTTGATATTAAACAAATCATAACAAAAATACCGGCTTCATGATACAAGTGGGCTTACAATAGCGGTAGCTACTCTAACAAGATCATCTGTATAAGAAATAAACAACCTTTATTCGACATAAGAAAAACCTATAATCGTGTACATATTCATTAAAGATGAGCATTTTTGAATGTTGGTTTCAGCATGTAACGACACTTGAAAACTGAGAGTTGATTATAAATCCGTTACTTTCTCTGTAACGTTTTGGAAATAGATAAATGTAACCTGATTCAGGCATTCAAGACAGAAGCAGAAGACACACTCACCTTCGATGCCGAGACAGCCAACTCAGTCTCAAGAATACAACTTACTAGGACAGAATTTGCTGAGGCCCTGGGACTCAAACCCACCTCCATGTTTGTCAGAAACATGTTCCTTACGGTCGACAAAGACAGAAACGGGTTTGTTAGTTTCCAAGAGTTTATGGAAATGTTCACAATAATAGCAAAGGGTAAATATTATTTTTGCATGAATGGAGAGTAAATGCACATTGAAATCATTTTGTTTATTAACTGTCCTGAGAACATATTTTTGATAAGCAATATGTAGCCAACTCTGCATTCTGAGCTTGTCACAAGCCTCTGTGCATGCTCGAGCGGCAGCTTGCTGTTCCGGTAAAATCTACAATCTACAAACGTTGAAATTCAATTATTAGTACTAAGCTACATTTTTGCAAATATGTTAATGCCTATATGTATTCGTTTAATTAATTTCATTATTAAGTATTTCAAACAAGTGTTTAAAAAAGTTTACAAAATTAGTAGAAATTTGTTGTGATAATAAACACTTCCGTAATTGCTTTAAAATTTTATGAATAAAAGTAACATGCATTGCGCAAGAAAAAATGCTCGATTTTAATTCACTTCGTCTGCTTGAAGGTGGGGCAGAAGAGAAGGCAAAAATGCTGTTCAACATGCAAGACCTACACGGCAAAGGTGAACTTTCCCCGGTAGCTTTCACAAAAATGATCAAGTAAATACTTTCTATTTTTTTAATACCGCCTAAGACGCATTATGCATTACATTAAAAAAAAAAAAACATTATATAAAATTATGTAAACAAATAGGTCCCAAATTACTTTTGTCCTACGCTAAGTTCCAGATTTGTCCAGTTCATAAAAAGATACCGTCTTAAAAAAATGTTATTTCATAAAGGTTTCATTTTTCCATCTCAAAGAAAGTGTCGCAGTTCTCAAGAAACTCTTGTGAGTCTTTTTTATCCTGATTATAAAGCTCTGATTTATCAGTATCACGTCTCGCCCAGTTAATCAGTATTTTTATAAGTGGAGAAACGGGTATCGAACCTTCGATTCCTTGACAATCTTTTGCTGTACCTCTGAACCTTTTTGATTGAGTTTATTTATCGTCGGTATCAGTTTCCCTATGACCGATGTTGACCAACGAGTTTGGCTATTCTAAGTTGTGGGAATGCATAAAGACGGCATGTCATTCCAGAGATATCCCAGGCTAAGTGTATAGCACTGATATTTTCATGTCACATGTGAAAAGCAATAAGTTGTGTTAATGGAGGAGCAGAAAATTGAACTTGCAATCCTTTGATAGCCAGTCAGGCGCGTTTTCACCAGATCACTGATTCCACTTCTCTCTCCTCTACTTCTACGACTTATTTGAAAGGTCTTCAGACCTCTCCACAGTGTTGGGGATAGTTGCAGGCGGCATCCATTTTTGCGTATCAGATTGAATTTAAACCTCAAGATTTGAAGCCCATATCTTTAAAACCAGTCTCCAATTATACTCTGCTTGAAAATACGAATTAAGGAATACCAAAACTATCATAACATGTTGTCAAAGATTTCGTCTAAATGATCTGTTTAACCTTTGCAATCTGCATATTAAAGAAGCTGCAATTGGAGCAAACCATTCCAATATTTGTGAGTCATGTCAATAATCTTGAATTATTGCCCTATTGTTAGGAAATAGCTGATTTTCTTAGCAAGACAGACATTAATATTCAAAGCACGCTGATGCACCTCTCTTATGTTCCTTTTTAAAGACGCTTACATGAGTATCTAGCATCAACGTATAGTTCAGCATAATTCCCGTCATAACCCGTTCTTATTGATTTCCTCACATAAACTTTAGTGTTTATAAACAGGTAGCCGAAATAACTCTTTCATAAACGCGTCACATAGTGCCTGCACATTTCATACTTATAGGTCAATGCTTGATCTGTCGGACACGAATCTAGACTCAAGCGATGTGGACGTATTGGTATCGGTATTATATCAACAAGCCGGCCTTAGTCCAGGTCAAAGCATGAAATTTGATGCCTTCAAAAAGATCTTCGCATCCGAAGAGTATGAAAGAACGCTAGAACAAGCAACTCTACAACTGCAAGGTAAATATAAAGGAGTGAAGAAGATATATTATAAAAAATCATTAAAGTAATGAAAATTTCTTTAACATGTAAGGAGAGTATCAGTTCTTAAATTATTCTTATATTGCCTTTTTGTGAACATAGTTGAACTATACAATACGATGGTATTTCTTAACAATAACAACCTTTGCTCAGACGCTTAAACGATATTAAACTGAGAACAATATCTGCATTAATATCTAAACGATACAATACTAATATGACAACATTCTTTGAATACTCTTATCAAATAGTTCTTGTTATGATGCGATGCCATTATGAATACACTTATCAAATACTAGTAGTTCTTGTAATGATGCAACACTTATATCTACGAGAAGTATTTTCTAGACGATGCAATACCAATATGATAACATTATCATGTGTTAAACACAGGTGTAAAGCCGTCATGTAAGTAGGTGTGAACTTTCAATAATCGTGTGAAGTGTCAATATTTGTTTTACAACGCACGAAAATGATATGCATCGTATCATTTTTGATTTGCAAATTAATGAAAAGTTTAGAAACAGGCAGAGAAATCGGACATTGCGTTCATTATTTTCCAAAGTAGTGCCTTAGAATCGGATTTCAGTGCGAAATTATCACAGATGAATTTTATTTTAGTTTTATTTTATTTTTTTAAACAAATGCACTGTTTAACAGTTTGTTTTAAATTGGTTGTATTTGAACCTATTTGATTGTATTGTGAGCGTTGAAAAGTACATATAATTTTTTTTATTTTGCTGTTTTTTTTAAATATTATAAATAAGTCTTTTATTTCGACATCATTTATAAGTGATAGAACTTATATTTCAGACTACAAAGCACAAACAGTAATGAAGTACCTATGACTTATCACAGTCATGCTTCTTCTGTGTTTCTATCTATATGAGATAATTCATCGTCGGTACCGGTTGCCCATATGACCGACGTCACTATCAATGATCAGTGATTAGTTATTTTATGTTGTGGGTGATAGCGCAAGATACAGAAAGCGTCTCGTTCAAGAGACACTCCTGGTTCTTTTGCATGCTCAGTATACAGCACTGATGCTTGGGACCTCGGTTTAACGTCTCATCCGAAAGACAGGTAGTAATATTAGTGGAGGAGCGGGGTATCAATATGGCGACCCATGGGTTACCTGTCAAACCACTGATCCGCTCTTTTCATCGTCTCATGGTGTATCTGTAACAGGTGGTGAAAAATCGTGGCTCGACCGGGACTCGAACCCAGGGCCTTCCGCTTACAGGGCGGACACTCTACCAACTGAGCTACCAAGCCACACGGTTCTGCCTTAAAGATTTATCACCTATAAACCTATACCCAGCTACATATACACCCTCCAAATTTAGAATTCGTCCCGAATTCTCAGAGTCACAGAGAATATTGTAAACACATTCTCGAGGTGCCGAAGCAGTAGCCAAATTATAACGTAGGTTATTTACGTTGGGCGCCAAATGTAACAGGTGGTGAAAAATCGTGGCTCGACCGGGACTCGAACCCAGGGCCTTCCGCTTACAGGGCGGACACTCTACCAACTGAGCTACCAAGCCACACGGTTCTGCCTTATCGATTTATCACCTATAAACCTATACCCGGCTACATATCATTTGTAATAATCTCACCTATGATAGGAGACTAATAGGAAGTTGGCAGTAGCAGTACGCAGGCTACTCGGAAAGAGATGCGACTCTGTATATTAAAAGTAGGCTCCCATTAAATGTGCATTGTATTTACGCTATTTTTCGTAATTACAGGGCAAAAACAGCAAATTGCGGCTTCATTAAGTACGAGACGAAGAACTTTCTTTGAGGCATACGGGTATGTTTTGTTTTTAAAATTCACAAGTTTTCATGACATATATCATGCCCTTTTGTCTCGACAGCAGTTGTTAAAATGCTTGCCGTAAATAACTTAAACTTTTGTTGATAAATATCCTACTCGGTGATAAAAACAGTCATTGGTGAATGATAGGCGATATGAATTTAAAAGTGTTGCAAATACGTTACTTAAAATTTGAAGTGGATAAACCTAACCTCACACAGCGTCACTTCCTTTCATGACAGTAACTACTGCCACCAGGCATGTCAAGTAAATAAACAAAGTCTATGCAAGAGTTACTTCCCCTATTTTAAACAACTAAACTGTTAAGAGAAGTAACTGCTGATTAGAGTTTGTATATAAGGTTGGAAAGATGAAAATGGTTCTCCCATAGACTGCAATGATAAATCAGTGACATCCCATAGGCCGGCAATCATAGCTGGTACCAGCTGATTTCGCATTAACTCATGAACTTAAAGCTTTCTGCCTCTTCTAATTGGATTTAACCAGAAAACACATGTCATTATCGCCGTTCCTGGACGGCGATATATACAATTAACAAGATTTGAACAGTTTTGCCTGTACACCGCCTGCCTTTAGCCAATCAAAGCGAATAATTTCATATCACATGATAACAAAATGGACGTCAAAAATCTTCAGCAAGGGATGTGTAAATGGACTCGCCCAACCGCCATGTTTGTCGGGTTACTTATTCTTACAACTGAAAAATACCATCATCAATGTACAAACTCAGTACCAGTCTTCAGGCTCTTGCGGGATAACACAAGATAATCGCAATATTTTTTGCTACATTTCATTTCTAACTAGAGAATGTAGTCTAAATAAGAGTATGTTTTGTTTGGGTTTTCCAAAACTTGCACTTAAAGAAAAAAAATTAAATGCTTGCTTCCGGGCGATTCTAATCAGGATACCAACTCCACGCAGCGGTTACTTCCCCTGATCAGTACAGTTAAAGTAGCATAGCGTGACGTACCCGGTGCGAGGAGTTTGATCAGGATATATCCGTGTTTAATATATGCTTGTTTAGGGTCACGGCAATATCGTATTTTTTTTACCTAAAATTTATTCTGTTTAAATTTTACATGTAATATTCTTATGATATTGAAGAATAGTATCTAGCTTTTGTTAAGTAAACATTTTTTTAGTAATAAATAAAGTAAAAAGCTTCGCAAATAGCTAATTAATTATGCGTAGACTGAATTACAACAAAGCAATATTTACAAGGTTTTTAATGCTGCAAATTTTAACATGATGTATAAAGATATTGGCATGCTTTTCATAAAGAAGCCAAATCATCCGCTTTCAAAAATAGCCCAGCTACAATAAAAACTACAATGTATACTACATCTGCTTTATTATTTCTGTGTGAAAATGATCAGATATAACTTCGCTTTTCACTGCAAAGCATGTTATAAAATATCAAATCAATGAATACTTTATTATTTCTGTGTGAAAATGATCAAATATAACTATAATACATTCATCTATGGAGAAGACGTCATACATGGCTGAACGGCGAATTCAAGCATTTTTGGAAATGCTAATACTTGTGTATCTTTATAGGTATGAAACCACCAATTCAGCTCAAAAAATGGTACCCGCATAATGGCGGCTAGAAATAGTTCTCAGTTTTCTTGGCTATTTTTAACAATTTTGCCCTAATCTGTGTATTTTTTTTGCTGAAATCATTTTGTTTGACTATTTCTGATAGTGTGGTAGCAATTTTATGCTCATATGCATTCAGAATAGAATTCACAATGTGAAATTGTTTCACATACCCCAATCTGAAAATTAGCTCAGATTTTTTGTTAATTTTATGGGTAAGTTTACATGAGCAGAAATATCTTTCTTGTTTGAAACACAACCCCCACTTTTCTTGCTATTTTTCATGAGTACAGATATAGATCTACAAGAATATGTAAGTTAAAGCTATTTAAAAAAGGTTTTGCTATGTTTTACAGCCCTGTGAACTTTATGAATTTTATATAGAATAAAGAAGGAATCTATTTGGTGGTTTCACACCTATAAGAAAAATTTCATTTCCTGTTGTCTGCATATGAAAACTTTTAAACTTGCCAGAATGTAGAATTTTGATGTTTTTATTGCTAAAATGCTGTAAAGAAGTATGCCAGGAGTGGATTTAGTGAGTTTTCAAACTTTTCATACTGCAGTTAAGCCATTATGGTAAAACTGCAGGAAAATTGTCCTTGTAAAACTGTAAACAGAATTTTTGTGTACACAAACCTGATATTTTTGGCAAGGAGTAAGTTTTGTAAGCTGCCAGAGTGCTAACAAGAGCCATTTAGTGTAGTTTAGCTTATTTAGTGAACATGAAACAGTTAGTTGAGTTCAAAATTCATGTGTATGATGAGAACAAGAAGTTTGGTAATGTCAGGTTTTACTGCACAGTAGGACTTAATTCAGTCAAACAATGTTTCTTATGGTCATTGAGCTTCTGTTTATGTTTTATATTAGTCTGTTTATGGATAAGAAGAAAGTGAATTAAGTTTCTTTCAAGTTTTCATGATATTTGATTAAGATAGTGTGTAGTTGAGGCTTTGGGAAGTCTTAAGCAGACAGTGGTATAATATTTGTGGCTGGTTCACAAAGACAGGTACCTCAAAGGTAACAAAATAATATTACTCTTGGAATCTGTTTTCTGATTCTGTTAATACTTTTATTGTGTAAGCTTTCATCTTTGTTAGGCTACAGTATTTTCACATAACCAGTGCTATTATTCTAGTTTGACAGTTTGCATACAAGGTATGGATGGAGGAACAGTACTTGTATTTGGAAATTTTCAGGCTAAAGCAATGCTATTTTCTGGAAACCCATCCACTGCAGCTACATTGCTTTAGCCAAAATTGTGTTCCACATCAATTTCATACAATTTATAACATTTGCTTGACTGTTTATGCTATATTGTAAGGGTATGAAGTGATCTTGAAAGGGAACATGCTAATTAGGTAGAAAAGTAAAGTTTAAAATTTGTGGGTATATGTTACTTGCAGTAGCTACCAATATATGCATTTTCTATTTTCAGAGTGAAATATTCTTCTAATCAGTTAGAAAAATCCCTTCCTTTGGTTGTATCTGTGTTTAGGACTCAAGGATTGCTTTGCCTTTTGCACATATCAGATGTACTCACATGACTACACACTGGCCATAGAGGTGGAGCCCATGTTGAAGATCTATCATTGCCATTTTTAGTAAGTAAACAGTCATTTTCATTCAAACTTACAGTTAAACATTGCTCAAGAAGTAAAAAGAACAATTTATATCAGTGTAAAGACAGTATATGATAGATGAACAATAAAATTTTGTATGTTGAATACATGTCTAACATTCAGGTGGTGTTCCTGGACTTTTCTGAATTAAAATTGTTAAAATTTCCTCCTTCAAAGAGGTGTAATTGGCATGAAAGAAGAAAAATGTAGCATTTATTCTGTTATATTGTATATAAGTACTTCAGTTCTTAGGTTTAAAGAAGGCATGGACAGCATAAACTATCATTTGAGACAGATGGGGATACAAGACAGAGAAGGACCAGAGAAATTTTGATCTTTTTTGGCAGACAGAAGGACCATAGCTTTTGAAATCTATTTGCTGATTTTTGACCTGGAGGTATAACAGTAACCTCTTGAAATAATCTAGTGTGATGCCTTTTCACATACAAGATAGAGAATTGCAGTTCAGTCATGCTTTTTAGGACAAAATATGACTTGAAAGGCAAAATAATTTGAAAAATTTGCTTTTTTTCCCAAAAAATCTTCATGCAACTAAGAATATTATGTATTTTCTACTAATGTGTAACCCTAAATTTGATAAAATTGGATAAATTAAGTATTCTCACATAAGCTGAGACAGATTTGGTTCGAATATATAACGCGTTTTAAAAAATAACAGAGTAATTTCACCACAGACACTTTCTTTCATTTTGCTGCTCTTGTTCGCAGTCCGCACAGACATTTTGAGTCATTTTAAAAGCTTCATTTTATGAAAAGTACTAGTATTTCTGGACTGAAATTTGATTTTCTTAAGTTGAAATTAGTCACTCTTGATGTAGAAACCAAAAAATCACAGTATCAGAAAAAAAAAGTTTTCTTATAGGTATGAAACCACCAATTCAGCTCAAAAAATGGTACCCGCATAATGGCGGCTAGAAATAGTTCTCAGTTTTCTTGGCTATTTTTAACAATTTTGCCCTAATCTGTGTATTTTTTTTGCTGAAATCATTTTGTTTGACTATTTCTGATAGTGTGGTAGCAATTTTATGCTCATATGCATTCAGAATAGAATTCACAATGTGAAATTGTTTCACATACCCCAATCTGAAAATTAGCTCAGATTTTTTGTTAATTTTATGGGTAAGTTTACATGAGCAGAAATATCTTTCTTGTTTGAAACACAACCCCCACTTTTCTTGCTATTTTTCATGAGTACAGATATAGATCTACAAGAATATGTAAGTTAAAGCTATTTAAAAAAGGTTTTGCTATGTTTTACAGCCCTGTGAACTTTATGAATTTTATATAGAATAAAGAAGGAATCTATTTGGTGGTTTCACACCTTAAGAGCGTAATCTCACCTTAAAAACGGTGCACTGTGAAAATTGCACAATTGTGACTCTCATAATTTGCCGTACCACTACAACCCCTTTCAACAGGCACATAACTGCTAAAAAGTACGTTCATATTAAACAAATGAACCATGCTACAAATGCCAGAAAACATCTAGCTGATGCTCAAGCAGTCTAACAAAAATCCCAAAGCACAGAAAAAATATCGGATTAATTATTGACAGCCACTATCTGACTAGCCTGCGGAGGTACTTCATGTTTTGGTTTATAAATATCTGACCTATGAGCTCGTGAAAACATGTTATAATGTAGAAGAATCTACGGAGCTCCAAGATGTATGACAACGGCTTGATCTGACATAACCACCTGGTGAGCCACTATTTAATTAAATAATTGTTACCAAATGTTAACAAAGATGTCCGGAGATGTTTTGTTAAAGGTATAGTAATCAAAAACTCATTAACACATATTTTTTATATCTAGGTACAGTATTAATCTTAAGCGATTAGTGTTTTTGATGGTTTCATTAATTCAACTTATTTTTTACATTTACATTTCGTTCGTTCTTAAAGTACAGAGGACGCTTCAAGTAGCCAGCCTGTTCTACGTCGCAAGTCTAAGGTGAATTTACAAACGTTGAAAAAGGACAAACCAAAACCAGGATGGCAAAACCAACTCTTCAAATTCAACAAATACGTTGAAAACTACAGACGCCAAATATTTTGGACCACCCTGTATATTCTGATATCCATCGGCATATTTGTAGAGAGAGCATATTGTAAGTACTTTCTTATATTTTAGTATGGATTTTTAATTTGTTTTTTCAGTCAATTATTTCTAAAGTTGTAGACGATGGGACATAACAAATCAACATTTATAGACGTTCAATGATCCTTATAAAACAGATGCAAAATTAAGATAATGTTGACAAAAGAATACTGTATCAAAATGACAAACTTTTACTTAAATCTAGTTGTAACGCCACATACACTGATAAATTATATGATCTGCAATCCTTTTTCTGAAGTTAATGTTTCGAGCTCCAACCACTATGCACCAATTTGACTATCAGCCGGGCATGTTAATATACTTTTAATGAGTCTAGGTATGCATTTGTATATTTCATTTCTTTTCCTGTATCCATTCAAACTATTTCGATAATTTTTTACATAGACTACTCATTGGAACGAGAGCACGTTGGATTGCGCCGCCTAGCGGGCTATGGCGTGTCTGTGACACGTGGCGCCGCCAGTGGTATGATGTGGACCTACTCGTGTCTTCTGATCACGATGAGTCGTAACACCATCACTTTCCTCAGAGAGACGTTTCTTCATCGGTTCATTCCGTTTGATAGTTTCCATGCGATGCACAAATTCATTGCCGCCATGGCTCTTCTGTTCACAGGTAGAACTGTTTTCTGATCATCTTGCAGAAGACTTCATATGATCACATATAAGGACAGTGGCACTTAGTTATTTTGTTCAAGAAAATGTGCATTAACTATCCTTAATACAGAATAAGTCTCAATGTTATGCAATGTCTTTGAAGATAAGTGAGAAACGATATTTTGGGGACATTATCGGAGGCAAATTATCTTGATTTCTACCTTTCTGCCAACTTTGCAAACCTTTTTTTTGAACAAATAATAAAATAATTAATTATTCGATGGTTAGTAAGTACGAAAAATACAGCTCTTGTTCATTTCTTGTCCCTAACTAGTTGTGGATATTTGATACTACTTTCAGTACACGCTTTTACATAAATTCGGCATGAAACATCCTCAGTAGAGAGCGACAAACAAAGACAGTGTAGCTGTCTTAAGAAATAAATGTATCATACAACAGGACAGTCTTGTACATACTAGCAGATGTAGCTTGTGCATTGGCATTTATTAGTCTTTCTCATATAATGTTTGCTCAGTAATTACTATGCATTCTTTCAGTGATGCATTGTGTAGGGCATGGTATTAACCTGTACCATATCTCCACGTGGCCGTCTACTGACCTCAACTGCGTCTTCAGGGAATATTTCAGAGCGTAAGATAATGCTTCTAACATTAACAGACACCAATAATAGTCTCAAATTTTTTTCTACGTGCTTTGCATTGTGTCGGAACAAAACAATGGCAAGATCTTTTAGCTGTATCGTTAAAACTTGTTTATTTCATATAAATTAGGAAATGGGTTCTCGCAAGTAACACCAATCAAAGTCGATGGCTGCATCTTTGATTCAAACCAGTATTTTGACCATAAGTATAGAATGTGGAAGTGACTGAATACACTCATCCGTATTTTTATTCGAACCATTGAAATGCGGATCGGATCTGAAGTCCTGCGTTTCACATTTCGACCACTGTCGTAATCTTATTATGTAGCATATACTAATATAACACAAAAAAAACTTAAGAAAAGGCCAATTTAAGGGGAAGTTTCTATGCATTTTCTTTTTTCTAATTACTGAATGCTTTTTACATATATTTTTGTTTTACTTTTTTTCCAATGTAGAACCGACAAGCTGGCTTCCTTCCATTATTGGGCATGGACCACGATTACAGGTTTGTTGCAGTTGAAGTAATCTTACTTGGACAGTCTTTGCCGATATGTAGTAAAATCATACATGTATACAAACGTTGGAACGAAACTTAATGTAACTCTTCAAAGACTTTGCTTATTATTTGACTTATTTTTTCCCTATATGTTGATTTTAAAACATTTACTCTCCTTCGCATCGGTCGGTGTGAAGTAACAGTAGTGTATTCACATAGCTGCTTAGGGAGCGTATAAAACATTAAGCTTGGCGTCCTATATTTGTCAAACACGGGTACTCTCTATATTTTGCATTGCTTTTCACTCACGCAAAGTTTGTATTATTACTAATACTGGTCTTTTTAACTATGCCCTTGGTTTGTTTTCACATCAGAAAAATGTAAGTTAGATTAAATTCGTTTTTCCTATACTCTTATGCCTGATTGAAAAAGAAACCAGGCTGTCTCAACTACATGTTTTCTATTCCAGGAATCACGGGAATAATTCTTACTATCATTGTCATCATCATCTACGTGTTTGCCATGCCGTACGCAAGGAGACATTTGTTTAACGCCTTCTGGTTCACTCACCATTTCTACATTCTCCTGTATATCTTCATGATACTGCACGGGTCAGGACGTCTTGTGCAAAATCCGCTTACGCAGAACTTTTTGATTGGACCTCTGGTGATTTTCATCATTGACAAACTAATCAGTTTTAGCAGAAACAAAGTGGAAATTTCTGTTCAAAAAGCCGAGCTTTTGCCGTCAGGTAAATGTGATGAGGTTTGAGGTTTAAGGTCGGATCAGTATGATAAAAGTGTACAAGATAATCTAGAAGGAGAGTAAAATGCTTTGATCAGTTTGATTTTTCTGGCTGCATTTTTGTATTTATTAGAATTGTGTTGGCAATTTCCATTGTGGTTAGTTCAATAAATGTCTTAGTAATAAATGTCAACTTATAATTCATATACATGTATATGCCACACACCGGTTGTACAGACATTTTCATTGATTAGCTAGATATATAACAAGACAGATTAGACACATGTATTAGAATGCCGTTCGCAATATAAAAGCAAATCTTTCATAACAGCCTCATGTTCTGTCTAGTTATTTGATTGGTGTTATAATGATCAAAATATTAAGATATTATTACATAAGATATTTACACAGATGTGCTTGGATTAACTTTCAAACGACCTCTGAACTTTGAGTACAAATCGGGCCAGTGGGTTCGAATCGCTTGCTTAGAGCTTGGCGAAGGAGAGTACCACCCATTCACTTTGACATCAGCTCCACATGAGGAACACCTTAGTCTGCATATCAGAGCAGTGGGACCTTGGACAATGAATATGAGAAAAACTTATGACATAAACGACAGAGATGGAAAAGAGTTCCCAAAGGTAAAGAAAATTTCTCAGCTTCATATTCTTTGTCTGGTTTAATATTTACTAACCTTCTGTATATAACAAGCGCATACGTTTAACTCCGTAAATTTTAAACTAGTTTTGACTTTGTATATCGTTTAAAGCAACTTGAAAATTTGAAAAATAGTTTGAAAACTTAAGCGGAAACATAATTATGTTCGTGAAGTTGGCGAGCTAACCGCAGCGAACCGGTGGCGTGGTGGCCTAACCGCAGCGAAACTTTGGCGTTGCGGCCTAATCGCAGCGAACCGGTGGCATGGTAGCCTAACCGCAGCGAAACTTTGGCGTTGCGGCCTAATCGCAGCGAACCGGTGGCGTGGTAGCCTAATCGCAGCGAACCAGTGGCGTGGCGGCCAAACCGCAGCGAAGCGTTGGCGTGGTGGCCAAACCGCAGCGAACCAGTGGCGTGGCGGCCAAACTGCAGCGAACCAGTGGCGTGGCGGCCAAACCGCAGCGAACCGTTGGCGTGACAGCAGTCTGTTGGTCTAAACTATATTTTTATGTACCACAGTACCGTTAGCAGCGTAAAATTAACACGTTCTACTATTTTAACGTCCCAGGAAAGTCTTGCTCAAATTTTTTAAGCAGTACAGAAATGATTAACCCTTAAACTCATACAAAATTCATATTTTAGGCCGCTTGACCGGTAGCAATCTAAAATAAAAGTACATGAACATGTAATTTTTTCATCAAAAATACCTTTTTTTTTAGACTTTTGTTTAGGTTGTAATGCAAATTTAGTAAATGCTATCTGAAACCGTTTTCTTTTATGTTACTTGGCAAAACTGTGTTAAAAATTTCTGATTTTATTGTTGACATTATATCTATATTAAGTCGCTTGGCCATCCATTTAACGTTTTAGCTTACATAGAAATATTCTATTGAATTTCTTTTAGAGCGGTGATTTACAAAAATATTTTATCTTTTAGCTTTATTTAGATGGGCCATTCGGTGAAGGTCATCAGGACTGGTACAGGTATGAAGTATCTGTCCTTGTTGGCGGTGGTATTGGTGTGACCCCGTTCGCTTCCATTCTGAAGGACATAGTGTTCAAATCTAAGACAGCCAGTGTCAGGTTCCCATGTGAGAAGGTTTATTTTCTCTGGGTAACCAGAACACAGAAGCAATTTGAATGGCTCACGGATATTATTCGGGAGGTACCATAAATTATTCATATCTGTTTCTAAATTTGCCACATTCACATTGAATATTTCTGCAAAACATAACTTTCTTTCCGGAATAATATACTTAAGTCGTACATAGTTTACATATAAATTAAAGGTATTCAGAATAACTCAAATTCTTATTCATTTGATGAAACAATTTTGAAGGAGCAGCTCGATATATCTATACCGGGTTTCTTAACTACAGGTGGAAGAAACCGACCACAGACATCTTGTGAACGTTCATATATTCATCACACAGTTTCAACAGAAATTTGACCTTAGAACAACCATGCTGGTAAGCTGATTCTTAGACTTTGAAATACATTAGAAATGATTATACATATGTGCAAAGGACTTCATTCGCTTTTTTCAGGTTGTAAAAATAACATGTATCTAACAATTCTGAACAAAAGGGCTAAAACAACTCGATTTTTTCAAGACTAAAATTAATGGGAGATAATCATGTGTGTCGTAATCGATAAGTGTTCTAACGGAGAATAAATCCTTTAAACCTTGGCGTTAAACATTGATTTATTTCAGTACATATGTGAGCGGAATTTCCAGAGAGTTTGTGGCAAAAGTCTGTTCACAGGACTCAGAGCGACTACACATTTTGGACGGCCACAGTTTGAGGAATTCTTAAAGTCGCTTCATTTTGAACACCCAAAAGTGAGTAATGAACAAAATAGCGTCTTGTTTCAATAGGCATGTTACTTAGTTAGTGCGAGATTTCTACCAGTGTGAAACTACAGTGGCTGTCTTCTGTCCGTTAGTCTTTCAGACAGCTTAGTGGTCAGTCTGTTCATTTTTTCTAGCTCTTTCAATCTTTATGTTCCTAGTTAGTTATAAAGAAACTGTATTAATTTTCATGAAATAGCAGATATGTGAGACAATCCGAATAACTCTTTTCTGTAGATTTTGGAGATTTGTCTTACTTTTCGACCACGACGCTTTAGTTAACTGATAATTTTAGGTTCATTATCAAAAATATTCTGTAAAGGAAAAGGCCTGACACACCTTCGGCATTTCTGATAAACAATATCTATTCTTTGTCTTCGGTAGGACTCATTATAAAAAAATAATTTCGTAAAACTTTTAGTTGTTAACAGCAAAATTCGCTGTTGTTACCTGCAGTATTTGTAAATATATCTCTCAATGACATAACGACAGACATTTTTGTTGATAATAATGGCCAGTAAAATAACAGTGTAAAATGTTATGCTATTATAATTTATATAATAAAGAGCATTATTCCATTAGCAGTATCTTCAAAACAAGGCACATTCTAATTTGGACACATTTTGAGAAATATATCTCAATATTTAAAGTTTGTTCACTCCGAATACTGCTGACATTTTTGCCCGTTTAAAAATAACGGTTTGGTAGTTTTCCGTTATGAATTCGGATAAATGATAAAATAATTTTGCGTTACCATTGATGATGCTTCTAACAGTTTCAAGGACACGAATGTATTTAACCTCTTATCGTATTATTTTTCTTTCAGGTCAACAAAGTGGGCGTGTTTAGTTGCGGTCCTCCACCAATGACATTGAATGTTGATCACGCCTGCTCAGCAATGAACAAATATGAAGGCTACCCGACATACGCTCACCATTTCGAAAACTTTTAGATGCATAATTTTACTTCATTATTCAACAAATTCATGTGGATAATTAAACGACTACAACGAAAAAAAAAATAACAACAAGAAAAACTAGCAATAACCACGAATTTTAATCACCTACAGCTATTTATACAAATATTGGCTATTTATACAAACATTCCCTATTTATACAAACGTTGGCTATTTATACAAACATTTGCTACTTATACAAACATTCATATTTGGCACATCAATATTACGACTACGAGGTACCAGAGGATTGTAAATGGGGCGGTCCGGTAGACCGTATCTGTTTGTATTTCGATATAACGATTTGACACTGAGATGCTTTTCATGACGGCAAAACCTCCAATGAAGTCTTAAGCCATTTGTTACTTTCATTTACAATTTGAAAGAAAATATCACCAATATTACGACTACGAGGTACTAGAGGATTGTAAATGGGGCGGTCCGGTAGACCGTATCTGTTTCATGTATTTCTTTTAATGATTTCCTGGGCTGCGACGTTACACGTTGTTGAATCATTGTTTTGTACCAAGCCTGGCAACAAGACCTGTCATTTTAGAAGACTTATGACATGCATGTCTCACTCTGTTGCTATATATGTTACTTAGATTTTCGGTTTTGTAATTGTTAAGTGATAAAAACTCTGAAAACTCTTTAAAAAATTGTTGTCAGGCGACAGTATCTTATATACTTAGAACATTATGTAGACCTCGCTCAAAAATGATAAAACCCTTTATTTCAAAACAACTTTTATAAATGTATATTGGCTTTTGTATATTATATATTATAATTCTTTTTATACAAAAGGTCTTTTTATCATGTTACTTAACAATATGTTTTTTTCTGATTTCAGAAAACAGTTTGTTTAAGAATAATAATCAGAATGATGGGTTTTATTTTAATTTGACTGGCTACACGGGGAACAAAGGCACTCGGAATAATAATTTGCAGAAATTTACTTATTTGTTTTATTATTTTGAACAAATTTAAGCTAAGAGTTAATGTCTCAAAATTTCAGCTTTCGACATACGTAGAATAGGTACGATACAATATCATGTTGAACGCTAAAATGTGTATTCCTAAAATGACGTCACATTCCTTAATCTGGCTTGTGATTGTATCTAGGATTCTGTTGGCAGTATACTTGTATGCTAGATTTTATGTGTCTTAATGTTACCTATTTCATTGTAAAATTCTGTACCTTTTCAATGTATCAATTCTTTTAAAAACCATTTGAGATTGCACTTCATCAGGAAACATCACTTTTATATAAGACAATAAATGTCTCCAAAACCACGCAGTTGCCATGTTGAATCAACATCTAGGATAACAATATTTAACTTCAGCTTTATATTTGAAGCAGATTAGAACATTGTCAGTTTTTTCTGATTTTTCAGTAGGAGAACAGATGTATAAATGTCTTTTTCCCGTGTCTTCGGTCATTTTTGTTTTACTAGAATAGATGGGAGCCCGTGCCAGCATGGGTTTGAAGTACTAAATGTTCTCTATATTGTAACTACAAAGATGCATGTTATTAATGCTTTGTATTAGCATTTGCTTGTGATTATGTGTGATCAGTTATGTGTACAATTAAGAATTTGTTCTCTTAAAGCAGACCTTCCGAAGTCCTCCGTGGTTAGCGTGCAACCTTCAGCGGTCAGAGTGTCATTGTGAAAATTTTAATAATGTTCGAGAAATTTGAAAGTTTGTGATGCTGTTTTACAAATTCCTTCACTTATAGTATTGATGGTATTGATAGACGTAATACACACAGATTGTTAAAATCAAATTCTAAGTCAATCACCATCTGTAAACGAGCTGCTTTAAGAATGTGCTTATGAATTTTCGTATGAAGCACATATTGGGGTATCATGCTTTTTTAAGAAGAATACATGAAAGGGTCTTGGCGAATTTATTTTGGAGCATGTTTTTAAGCAAAATAAATAAATAATGTCTATACTTTTTTTCTACCACATCAGTGAAGATTTGCATTCGATTTAAATACAAGAACAAGCTAACGTTAGAATCAAACAAACAATTTTCGGAGTTTTCTGTGTTTACATTTAGTTTTTTAGAAGAAAACACACCGAACATTTTGTTGATTTTTGCAAATCTGTGCAAATACCAAGAAGCTTTGTCAAAGTTATCTCAACTTGATATTCCCATATATACGTGCTTCACTGACATACAACAGAATTGTTCAAATTTGACAGTTTTTTTTCTACAAATAGGTAAATTCGTTTTTTTATTTGTGTAGATTTACTGTATAATTGTTAACGTTACAATTATTTAGATGAGAAAAAAAAAAACTAATAAAATGTTAGTTTATATATTTTACAATCTCATTGTTCCATGTGAAATTTTAGGTAATTGTTTTAAACTAAATAATCATTTGTTCAAATACACACTTATAAATGAAATATTTTGGAAATTCTTGACATTTAAGCTTTAACATACAACTCTATGATATTTATTGTTGTATGTGCAACATACTATGCGTTTGTTCCCACTAGAATATTATATATGCATAACTTTTATTTTTGTAAAAAATATACCTTGTCTGTTTTTTTATTCTTTTTTTTGTTCTCAGTTATTCTGCTTTATTTATCAGAAAAAAGCATTAAGTAAAATGTGCGATTGTTAGTAGATTTTATTAACAATTTAAGAATCACTTTTGTTTCTATATAATGAACTATCAAAAATTATACTATATTTAAATTGTTTATCAATATTTTGTTGATATCTGTCCCCTAATATTTGGTCTTTTTAAGAGTTTCCAAACTGTAGTATTAGAAGTGTTTAAACAGAAAAATAACTTATTTATACATACACAAACATTAAAAATACAAGTTTCAATGTGTCACAAATTTAGGAATAATTATAGCCCACATATCAACACTAACAAGATGTGTCCATACATGTTTTATTATGACACGCAATACAAAATTGCTTCCGACAAAAACTTCCGGTGAATCAAAGTGTTTAGATTTTGAATCAACTATGGGATAAACAGGGGGAGGGAACAATGGAAAACATTTTTGCAGGGTATGCTATACTAATTTTCTACCAGATATTTTTATGGACGACTTTTTAATCTATCTCCCGAATGAAGTTTTATGCCAAAACAAAACGTTATAAGAGTTTTAACAGTTTTAAAGCATTATTTTCGATCATAGAAGCACTCCGTGATATCAACAATACTTCATGTATACCACCAATTTACATAGTGGTTATATGCCTCTAGAAAATGTAACACGTGCTTCAGCATGAGGGGGATTTATGCTAAGTGCTTGATGCGTAACAGCAGTGTGACATATACAAAGAGACGCACACTTTGCTGTTCCTGCTATTTAGAAATAGTTTGAAAATTGATTTAAGTGATCTAGATTAACTTTAAGGGAAACAAACTCCCAAAATTAATCACAAATTGATAAAAGATGTGATTCAGCCACAATTTCTAAACGTTCCCCGAAAACTGTGTTCTTTGATTTGGGTATGGTCTGGTAAGGAGACGATGTTACGATACTACAAACTGCATAAAAGTATTGATGCAATATTAACAAACTTGGCATCCCGTTCGTTTTTAAACCTAGAGAGTTGTGTTTTCCTTAGAAAAATGACCAAGCAATGAGTGAATAAACGAGGCTTTATGGTCCGTCGACAGCTGTGCTAATCTAAAATAAATCTATGTTATATATTGGAAAGGGATACAAATGTTAACATACGTGTCGAATTCTAAAATTATCTTTGTTAGACTTGTCAAAAATGCAAGCAATTAAAGTTATAATAGTGTTTAGATGAACACGATGCTTCTTAGTCAAAATAATTGTTTATGATGAAAACACATGTCCAAAAAGCATGTCATTTAAAAGTAAAACTGGACAACGCATAGATTTTTTAAAAACAATATTCAGCTTTCTCAAAGGAGTAAACATTTTTTTCTCAATGACTATTCATGTAAAAAGATTGGGAACGTTTCTTTTTTTCTACGTTTACACACCAGTGTAATTTTTTATACTCAGTGCCCGCCAAGGTAAATTTCAACCAGATATTTGTATTTAAATTAAGCATGCTGCTATCATCATGCCAAGTGGCGTATTTTCTTCTTCGTGTCTCAAATGTTCTTGCAATGTTTGTATAGATAAACTGATTTCAAACATTTGCGGATAAAGAGTTCAAGTATATTGTTTAAAAATTGTGTTTCGCTTGCAAAGATAAAAGATACTGAAATAACAAAATTTACATAAGTGTTACAAGCAGTCTTCTTACGAGCATCTAACAAGCATTGAACATTCGTTATATTTGTAATAAATATAGATCAGCCCAGGTTCTCGAGCCTACCCGCGTTACCGTAGCCTGGTTCCCCGTCTACTTTACTGCGATTACGTACCAAACTCCACACAGCGGTTACTTCCCTTCCATACTGACTGCCGACCGGCCTGTCACGTAATGATGGTCGTAAGTAAACAAACAAAATGTTAAACTTTTAAGTTACTTTTTAAAAATTCATTACACCCAGGCATGTTTAATCGATGCATTTCCAATTGTAACAAAAAAAGAGAAATGATTTCTTAAAAAAGTTCATAGACTACTATTGCATGTATATATTGCTAAAATCCAGCCAAGGTTAACGCGTGTCGGTAGAGATCTTTCCAAAGAATGAAGGGGAGATCACTGCGAGGAGATTAAGTATCAATCGTAACAACTCGGCCTTTTCCGACAACTTCGTATAAAGACCTCGTATGTAAGTGTATGAATACACCAAATGGTAATTCGCCGCGGCTTTAATAAAAAAATATAAACAAACATGGTTGAATTCAAGCAGTGTTTGTCTTATGCATTAGAAAAAATGAAAATAAATTTTAATTTAAAGCATGAACAGGTTAAAGCTTTAAGAAATGTTTTCAATCAAGCAGACACCATTTGTTTTATAAAATAGTCCAATATGGCGCCTACCATATTACTTCCGGTGACTTATTGAAGTCGCCCGAGGTGTTCCGATTGGATTAAGTATATGTAGTAGCAGGGGCAGGTAACCCACGTTAAATTTGTATCGGTTGATACATCATCAAGTTGGTGAAATCGTGTGTGTTTCCTGTAAATTTGTAGATAAGGGGTTTGAATAATAAGATATTTGTTGTAAGCACAGTTGTAATACACGTGTTAGTCCTGTAATTGAGTACATTTGTAAGACTGGGTCTTAAACTACATCCCTCCGTTCGTATAATCAACACATTTATCAAGATTGCTGCCTCCTTAACGTTTTTGTTCAATGTTCTTGATTTTTGCCTCGTTATATAGAGGTTTCGAATAATGTGCAGACAGAAAATACTTACTCAACAATGTTCAACTTGTAACCCCTGTGACAGGAAATTAATAAGTACTTAACATGATAGGCGCAGTCTTCATTAACACAGTTTATATCTTTGTTAAACAATGGACGTAGATGATGTGAATACATTTTTGGTAAGTATTTACTATTTCATACATAACGTATAGTTGATTGTTCTAATAAACTGAAAATAATAAATTCAATACGTATTTTAGCTATTTTTGTGACTATGACAGCATTCTATAGCACATGGTCAGCCCCTATTGATTTAAGTTAATATTCTAGAATAAAACAGTCGAAACCATTTCAGAATTTACCAATGCTGTAATAACGGCAGCCATTACCGTTTTTCAATACAATCATGGTTTAAAACGGCAGGGTTCATAGAGAGTAAAGAAAGATTATTCGATCCTTAAAACTGTACATTACGTCATAAAAGTCTTTTGAAAATTTGAAAAAAAAAATCAAATGTTATCCAGTTTCACGGCAGATACAACGGGAGGTGAATCTGGATAGTCCCTCCGTATATCTGTTACTTTACTGAAACGGTTCAAACTTCATGGCTTCTAGATCGCTGATACGGAGTTTGTATAAAAACTTTTTTACTATCACCGTAAAAAAATGAATAGCAATGACTTAATCTGTAACAAAGAATGAGGTCCAATATTTTAGCTTTCCTGTTACTTTTTCAATCTGTATCTTACTACTTTCAATACGATTTCTGTAAAATTATTTGGTAAACATTGCAGAATAACGACCGACAAAAGCCTAAAGGAAAGAAATGGAGGAAAGAAAGGATGACGGGAAGGGTTCTAGGGAACTATGTTATTGGCGGTCGGATTGGACAGGGTGGAACTGCGGTCGTCTACCAAGCAGAGTGCCATGCGAAGAGAAATGCGTGCAAGATATCTGATGGAAAATTTATGGAAGGTCTCTTGAAAGAATATGACATTTTGAGATCACTCGAACATTCAAACATTATAAAAGTCTTCGACTGCATAGCCTGCAATAGGATTGTTGCAATGGCAGTGGAACATCTACCGACTGGCGACCTACACGATTACGTCATTCGAAACTGGCCGGTTCAATCCGAGATAAGGCGAAAGTTTGCAAGACAAATAGTCTCTGCTGTTGAACACATGCACCAAAGAGGTATAGCTCACTGCGATCTTAAACTTGAAAATATGTTGATTGATAGGGCTGGTGACATAAAAATTATAGACTTTGGCTCGGCTCTACGTGTTTCAGAAGCAACGTATGACGATTTTGCTTACATAGCCACGACACCAGAATATTTGCCACCCGAGATTTTCTGCGCGACAGCAGACGACACTTATGATATTCGCGCCATCGACGAATGGAGTGTCGGCATTGTTCTTTTCATTATGCTTACAGGCCGTTTTCCGTTTGGCGAGGTTGAACAGTCGAAAATAGCCAAATACATAAAGAAAATGCGATCTGTTAAGTCATTTGAACTACGAAAAAGCGAGGAACGTTTCTTGTACTTTGAACATGAATACCTAGAAATCGTACGTGGGTTACTTGCATTCAAACCAGACAATCGTCTGCCAGTGTCAAAAGTTCTCACAATGGCATATTTCTCGAAAGGAATGAACATTGAAGAAATTGAGAAAGAAATCGACGATGACTTTAACTCAATTTTTGATGAAATTTTAGATTAGATTCCTTATCACTGTGAAACTTTTGAAGAAGGAGAGAAACGGACATATTTTAATGTCCACTTTTCCCAGAACAGTTATAGGTTTTTCAGCCTAACGGATTCGGTAGTTCGTGAAACAGTCTTATATTTGAAATGGATACTATCTTTTCATTTTATTTTGTAAGAAAATCAACTCTTTAAGGAAAACTGTTGAAAAGTAATGACGAAATTTTGCTATTAGTTGATAAAATGTGACATGATGTATAACTGATGACAACATATGTCCGTACACTCTGTGGACGTTACAACATATTTTTTGTTGTTGTTAAGTTATGGAAGAAATATTTGTTCATTTTGCTTACATCCATCGTCTTCATCAACTGTATGAAAATAAATGCCACGACACCAAATACTTTACACGTCTGTGTTTTATAACACTTTTTAATTATGAAATGTCTTCTGACTGAATGTTGTCACGTTTCCTTCGTAACAGCGATCTGAAGCTCAAACCTTTACCTATTTCATCTGAACAGCTGTACAAGATTTGCTCTGTTCAGTTTTATCCTGCTTTAACAAAAATACCTAATTACCTTTTTTTTGAGGGGATGGGGGCGAGAAGGCTGAAAATTCATTACCTGAATAGACGAATAGAGAATCGTGGAATGATATATTACTATGTTGTGTTAACAATATTTACAACCTTAATACTGTTTTACCTTTGGCTTCTGAGAATATTATCTAGCAAACACTGACAGGGAAATATCTCTATTACAGATACAGTTGTAGCGAAATGAGTGTCAGATCCTTATATGTTTTCAGTTAAAATTGTACAGTTTCAAGTGTTATAAGTCCAAAGTATAAACGTGTTTTAGATGTGTATTGTTATCTTCCTGTGTATCATAAGGTTATGTCCTTCCTCATTTCCCCACGAAAAGGCCAGTCGCCTACGTGCTGCATAAGCGCGTTTGAAATCTGTGTGGTAGAGACGATCACTCGGAACGTTTCGGCAATTTTATTTACTCGATGTGAACGAAGTTTCCCGAAACTTTCCGAGTAGTAACGACTAACGGATGGCAATTCAAAAGAAGTTATTGGTGAAGCAATATTTAAGCACAGCTTCCGGATGGTAAATCGAAATGATTTGAGACTCAGACAGTGAGGCATTTATACTCAAGTGTCTCTCATAAACAAAGTGGAACTTAAAGTGGTAAATTAGTAGGCCTTTTCAACTATAAAATCTTGATGATACAAGTAATGAAACGTTTGTAGATACAAGGTGACTCCATTTTTCATAAGAAAGTTTTATATATGAAGATCAAGTGAGTTTTCGTTTGACAATACAGTGATTGTGATCAGCTGATGCACCTTTAACCATTAACATTGCAGAAGAACGGAACTGACTGAACCGAACTGACTGACCTGAATTGAACTGAACTGACATTGCAGCTAAACATATATATTTAAAATATTGAAGCCTTCAAAATTACATGAGCTACAGTAATCTGAATTGCCTTAAGTATGTCTTCAAACTATCGATATATTAGTTTATCTGTTTTATGGACTGTGATTAAAGAATTATGGCCTGATCCACGTTTTGCAAAACACAAGTATTCTCAAGACCATGATCGGAAAACGAAACCAGACCGGATCGAAACATAATCCAAGTAGGAACAAATAACCAGTCTGATATACCAATCTTCTATACCACAGTGACAGATTATGCAATTTAGAAAAGACACTGCCCAGACTCATTGTTTATAATGGAATAGAGTCAGCTTGTGCTTAGCTATTTCATGTATTCATATAACCGGTCCTCATAAATATACTTTACCATACTTGCATGGACTAAATTTTGATATAAATTTAAACTCCGACTTTTAACCGTTATATATATATATATATATATATATATATATATATATATATATATATATATATATATATATATATATATATATATATATATATATTTTGCAAAATGTTTTCGTTTCTATTTCTGTATTGTAAAAGACACATTTGCATTCTGTTATCATAAATTGGTATTATATTATTGATATTTGTATTATTTATCGTATATTGTATAGTTGAATGCTGAGATTTGTTTTTGATTTGAAGATCTACTTGACTGGCTGAAGGACACCAAAATAGCAGCCCATCATATGACAATGATCTCTTTTATCAGGTAATTTCAGAATAAGTAGCTCTAGAAAAAAAATCGGCTTGTTTCTCTTTTAGCTATAATCAGCTTGCAAACATTACGGACACATGAAAGTTGCCATGTTATTTTCCCTTAACCAATGAAATCCCTCGGATCAAAATCGACACGTTCCGGAATGAAATTATAGAATATAAATGTTAAACGTATACAAAAAATGAGTTCAAATTTCAGTAGTAATGAATCAAATTTGAAATACAAATGGAATTTTTAATTATAAAAATAAAAAGAAAATATACCAGAACAATTTTGCTATAGATCTACAAATAAATTAGTATAGAATATAAAAATGACATATGCAGTACTAAAGGATAGTTGTAATAGAAACGAAAATTCTCAAACACAAACTTTATTGAATACATATCAAGACATAATAAAATTTTAAGGAGCAATAATAATCAATCTTTTTTACAATACAAATGAAACAAGTAACAAAGGAAATGTCAATATCGACTTTGCAACAAGTTCACGTGCTATACTCAAATCAACCTAACATGATAACTGATATCTATAACGTCTCGATTTCGTCTATTTTGTACATATCCATATATTTTCCTTCTTGTGGTCGAATTTCATTCTACGTGATTTGAAATAAAGAGAATTCTAGGAATAATCCTCAATAAAATTAGGCTGTCATGTAAACACTGTAAAGCATTTGTGCGATATCGAAAAAACAAAGCTATGAAAGGAAAGAAAAAAGATAACGTAATTGCATTTTGACGACAGATTTACATAAATCTTAGAGTATCTGAATAGTAGATTAAATTCATCACCAACGGACGGGAAAAACAATGATGCAAAATAATGATGATAAATAATCTATGCACCCCTCTGGTTCAGGATGTATGACAGGTTGTTAAAAGTTCGAGATCTTTTATTTCAACAAATTCGTATTTTAAATGAGTACAAATATGTGCATTGCAATTCAATCATTGATTAAATTAACAAAAATGTATTTGCATTTTCGGTCGTGCTCTATAACATTGGAAAATTCCAAACTAATTAACATATATAGTTCATTACATTCATATTATAAAGTACAAATGCAAATATTTGCATAAATGTAATGTTTAAATTTGGTGAAAAAAAGAGGATTCAGACTTTTTACCATACATCATTTCACTTCAGCTTGTGGAAGAACTTGACCACAGAAAAAAATACTATTAAAAAAACTATCTTAAGTTTACTGCTGTTTATTTTAAGTTACGATCTTTTTCTTCCTTCCATCAGTTACACAATAAAGCTTTCCTTATTACAAGGGTATAACGAAAATGCCTCGCATTCTCAAATACTTCCATTTGACATAACAAGCTAATTTCCGCTTTCCTGCATTAATACAATGCCTTTAGAAGTTATTGAGACTTGTTTGAGCTCTGAAGTACATCTGGACAAGCAGAAGCTTCTTATATTGGAGTAAGTTTACTAAAGTAACCTACCGAGTGTATAGAAAATAAAAAAGAAAAAAAGGAAAACAAATTCGACCGAAAACTGTTGAATTTAAACAAGCAGTTGAGCTATTAAGCGTATGGTGTTATTTTTGTCAAGACTAAGTTTGTATGAAATTATTTAAGCTTTTTATATGTAAAGCAGCTAGGTTACTGAATAAAATTATTTGTCTAACCTAGAATAGGCCAAATAATTCGGTTATCTATGGATTCATTTCCCATGAAGAGTCGCAGAATGACGACAATTTACTGTCCTGTACTAATAATTATAACGTTTTCATCAGATTTAAAAGACTAACGTTTATGTCACTCTTTCAGTTTGGATTTTGTTCGGTCGAACTTAAACGTTTCAATACTTTGCATAGCTTCTACACGAAATATTTCGGTTTTTATGCACTAAGACTTCATATAATTTGTCAGTCGTAGTCTTCTGAGCACATTTAGAGCGAATTTCATGTATGTAAGTTGTGCACGTTCAAAATTTTGATTGATGCTGATGATTCTAACTATTTGATATTTCAGTACTGTAGCTGTGACTGGACACATATTCAACATAAATAAACCTAACAAACGTTGTGCTTAACCTGTACTAAATACATAAAACTCATTTCGTTGCTTGAGAACTTGTATGCAATTTTGTTACCACAATCCTCTCGTTATTTGTTAAGTCACCATCTTCAAAACTGCAAAATTCTAGATATCAAGTTTTATTAATTTGATGTAATTAGTCATTCTAACTGATATTTGCAGCCATGCAGCTGGTATTCAACAAATTCATGAAATAAAACTAAAACAACTTACACAGGAGACAAAAAAGAAATGCAGAAAGTTTCAGTACAAAGAAAATTTGAGCAAAATAACATAATTCTTTTTCAAGAAAAGATCATCATTTCTGATGTTATGTCCTGTCACCACTTGGTTCTTTAGAAAATAAATGTTTGAAACATTGAAATAGCTTTATTTTAATGGTCTGTAAAAAGCTATCTGCTAGTTAAGACAGAGCTAATTCATTTCCCTGATGTCTGGGCAATTGTTTCGCCAGCAAAAAATATCTCGTAAAATTTTTAACTTTTAATCAGATTTCTTGAAAATATCTGAATCATGTGTACAGGAATCCTCTACTTCAATTAAGATTATCATAAGCGGGCAACTGTATTTAAAGCGATTAATGATATTAATACAATAACGAATGCTATATGAAAATCAACTTTGAAACGGAAGAATGTGGAACGAAAACCTTCTCACGAATTTTCAGCTCATCTTGTATCCATCAGCGTCATGTCGAGCTACAGAAATAATTATCACAGTCATTTTTTATTTATTTTGAAGTCTCCTTTGCATGTGCTTGGTTGAGATAGTCAGCAAATATGGATGATATAGAGGATATTTGTTTGTTTTTGTAGAAGATGAGAATTTATTTCATCGAGTGAACACCATATGTGATATTTTCACGAGTGGTGCGCCACTCGTGAAAATATCAACATATGGTGTTCACGAGATGAAATAAATTCCCATCTTCCACTAAAAAACAAACAAATTTTCTTTTTATTTTATGCCAACACGTCAAAAATGGGTATTTTATGACATTTTTAATCAGGGCCTTCAATAAATTCCCCATGGTGAGCCCCAAATCAGTTAATGCGTACTTTGGTTACTCCGCACAAAAAAAGTGCAGACAATCTCAAATACATATGATAACTTTACTTCTGCTGAAATAAACTGAATACACTTTCATCAAATAACATTTATTTTTCTCTACACAGTTTATCAATATTTATTGAATTTTAGCCATACATACTTTAATTATAAAAGCGGATTAATACCGAGTAATATTCAATCAATTGAATTGAAAGTCGGCCATATTGGATATTGTCCATGTGAGTTATGTAAACAAATCAGACATTTTAAATAATTTATGGCGAATTTCATCAGTGTTCACAACTAGTTAGGCTCAGGAATTCAATATTATAATTGGATTTAAGAAGGTAAATAAATTTCACTCGCTGTCACAGTCTGAAATACAGCGGATTCTCCTGTATTTACGTGGTGGGGAAATTCCTGAAGTTTCATCAAGCAGTAGTTCCGGCACAAACAGTGTATTATCAAAATGGTAATTTCACTGATTCAAAACAGTGGATTATCATTTTTATCTCACTGATATTTCCCTATATTTCATCGGTAGGCATAAAATAAAAATCATTCGTCTCCTAGGACAGAAGAAAATTTAATTATGACGCCTGCAGTAGTTTTTAATTCATAACTAGTAAAAATGACTGATTATTAGATAGATAAAAATGTCTGTAATTGTCTGCGGTGTAATTGTTACTTGCATTGTTGGAAACGGTTCAAATATTTGTCTTCTTTATAGGAAACACGCCAATATAAACAAACAATTTGGTCAAGTCAGTTTGCCGGACAAGATGGCGTTTTTCACAAAAGATGCAAAAAGATCAATTGAAATGTACACTTGATTTGGGTCAAATTTTAAAGGTACATAATAAGTGTAAGTTTTGTTGTAAAAATAGAATTTGAAAATTTGAATAAAGAAGAATAAATTATTTAGTGCCATTCCGGCTTAATAAAAGACAATTCACTGGATAAATTATTCAATGGTATAACATTTTGAGAAACAAATAATTTTTTCAAGATATTTTCTTTTACAAAGCAGAAGTGAAATAATAGTGAATTTATTTTTCAATTAAAGTTTTAACTTAAGGTTAAAAATTAATTTAGGTTTAAATTTTCAATACGTGTCCTAAAAATGGCGTTTGGTGCATTACACTTTGCATGTGACAATATGAATTTCACTGCTTAATATTGTAACAGAAAAACTACAACAATACCTGTGTTGCTATTGATGAGTAATAGGATGCAGAGGAACTGCGTGTCTGTTCTCCGGTTGCTGTATTTTACAAAATTAATAACAATGAATTTATAATTGTTCACAGATATTCGCAGTTCCCTGCTTGGTAGTATTTTGCATACATTGCAGTTGACGTTATTATGTAAATAAGTACAAATTGTAAAGATATAAATTACACGATTATAAGGTTATTATTAAACTTGTAAATGTATAACATAGTCATATGTAGATTTTATCACAGTTACAGCAGAAACTGAAGAACATCTTGCTTCTTAAGTTAAAGAGATCTCAACAATATAGAGATATTTCTTTTTTTGCCACGTTGTTGCCCAATTTAGTTGATACAGCTAGCCGATTTTGATCGAAGGGTACAATTAACTAGAAAGGATTCTTTAGAAATTAAACTAGCACATTGAAACAATTCCTTTTATTGAAACGTAATGAAGTTTCGTCAGATTTCAGCCATCTTTCAAATTTGGCTGTTTCGTTAAATTTCTTGTTAACTTAATCTCAGTTTCCAGTAAGTTGACATATCAGCAAATGATACTCACAGAAATGTAATAAAATTAAGCAAGGATTAGTGGTCTACTGTCACACACAAAACTTGTTGTCCAGGGGTCGCGAGTTCGATCTTCCGCTCGTGTACTTAAAACTACTAACAGCCTCTCGGATAAGAGGCTAAACAAAGGTCCCGCATGTTATACACTGAGCATGTAAAGGAACGCGGACTGGGACTTATATATCCACCACAAACTAAAATAACTTAAATCTCAATGGGGGCGCCGGTCATAAAATTATGGGCAACCGGTATCGACAATAAAAAATCTTCAAATATAAAGAGAGAAAAATGTAATCTGTCGTTTTACTCAATATAACCGCAAGATAAGAAACGTGTAACAAAATTCCTTAAGAACAGATAAATAAAAAAAAATGACCATATTTGGATTGTCTTATGCTACAATGCACTTTTGTATATAATTGTATATATTTTGTTAGTGGACCATAATGAAAATTGGTTCGCCAATTATGTTATCCACTTTAAATAAAGACGTTACTTACTTACTTACTTACTTACTTACAACCACAATATCAAACTCAACGTTTTTATCTACTATATTTCTTGAATAGCGTTTGCTAGCGCAATACGTATACAAGACATGCCCACGGGCAGAATGCCGAGCCCGCTCGTCATTAAGCTTCAGATCAAGGAGAAAGATGTATACATAGGTGAGATGTGCGCAACACACCCTCTTTAAACCAAAGGCAAAATCTTGACATTGCATCATCTTAGGTGACCTTGACCTCTGGCCCGGTGACCTGGTTCATGTGCATGACATGAAGTCTCATGATGAACATTTGTGCCTAAAAAAATTCAATTCATGTTATTTGAAAATTCCTCCATGCACGAAGAAGTTATGGCATGGACAAGTTTGGACGCACGCACGCACACACAAACACTGAACAGCCATTTTGACCACCCAGCGCAAGCGGGCTCGACAAAAATCCTTTGACTACTAAGCAAGATACAGCGGGGACAAACAATTTTCATATTTTTATTTGACCTTCGACCTCTTGTGACCTTGACCTTCATTTTGCGCAAGACAACTCAACTCACCATGGAGAACATTTGTTATAAGTTATATTAAAATCAATCCATGTATATAGAAAGTATACTCACAAATGAATGTTTTAATTTGTTATTTGACCTTTGACCCTGAACTAAGACCTTGACCTTTAACACCGACACCTGAATTTTTCGCGCGACACTCCGCCTCACTATGGAAATAATTTTTCCCGAGTTATGTTAAAATCCATCCATGCATGTAGAAGTTACGCTCCGGACACGGGTTTTGCGCTGACCCACAAGTGTGACCTTGACGTTTGAGCGGCGGACCTGGGTTTTGTGTGAGACACACCACCCCATCATGGTGAACATTTATACCAAATTATTTTGTAATCCTTCAAAGAATGAGCAAGAAATAGACCGGACAAATCTAGACGGACGCACGGACGCACATACACCGAACTATACGCCAAAAGTGGCGACTAAGTCGAGCTCACCGCAAGCGGGCTCGACAAAAACGAATTGAGTAGAACTTTTTTGTTCATCCAGAAAAAAATGTTAAAGTATGGAAGCTGGTTTAAGTTAATTAAATTTTACAGGGATAGATGATTGATGAAGACGCCTTTCAAATTATATTTATTGATTGCGCCTAATTGTTCCAATTATCTGCAAGTTGATGATTTGCTCTGTCAGTCTTCAGATAAAACTCTTTTTTTTCAAAACAAGAAAATCTCTTACAGAGGGTAATAACAAACATAAAATTGCCTTTCAATCTTTAATATTTTGACACTTTAAATCAATCCAGGGAAATATATCATTTGCAAAAATGTCCATTTTTTTCTTTTTTATATTTCATACTTTAGGAAATCATTTAAATGTTCAAATAGTGGCTCAAAAACTTTGAACTTTGAATTATAATTTTTTCTTGATTGTAGTTTAAGGAAGATTAATAATATTTTCCATTTGTATCCTTTGTATTGAGAAAAAAGAAACGTCTTTGTCAAAGTCAATATTTGTGACAATGACCTAGAACTGATAAGTTTGGTTTACTGGTATGCTTGATTATCGCGCTGGACAAAGGTCGATCACATTTGTTCACCTTTACGCACTAAGTGCGCAGTGTGCTCAGAGTTGGTATTCACGATACAAGATAACACTTAAACAGATTCTTCTTAAGACCAACAAATCTAAGAGAAGCAGCATCAAGTAAGTTAAACAAAGCGAATTTTGCAGTGTAAAATACCATCTTCACTTTCCGTTTTGCAGAAACGCTATTTTTTATTTCGCATTGTTATCAAATGACTGTCGTTCGTAAAAAGAAATTCAAACTTTTCTCAACGTTCACTGTTATCATGAAATAGTTTTTTAACGTCTTTCTTAAGAAAAAAACACAATAAGAGGAGGAAAAAATGTTTCTGTACACAAGATCTGATATCCTTTATTAAAATTAAATTTTCAGATTTACAAATCATCATCTTAAAAAATGAATAAAATAGAAGTCAACCATCGACATGACAAATAATATACACTTGAATGTCACTTTCAGCAATACACTTCACTATAACTCCTTGGAGAACAGACATACACATTACCCTACAGTGTGACTAAATATTCAAGTATTGTCACACAATATAACACAGACATATTCTTGTTTATTTAGACACTTAACTTTCAACATGATTACCTCATACCCTTGAATCAAGCAACCACCTTAACACCAAATCATTCAAGTCTTTTTTTTTCGCATCTTTGATAGAGATTCGCTTTTCATATTCTGAATTGCCCTTAAGCTGCAAAGTTTTACTTCACTCTCAAAGGAGTGAATCTTTTTCCAACTTCCAAAAGCATTTTGTGTGTTGTATCAACACAATAACTGATCATATTGCTCGATTACGTTTATTTTGCCCAAGAGACTTTCTCTAGTGCCATAATGAGAACCACATTACAGACCTTATGTAAGCTTTTTCACTCAAGGTTGATGTTAGGTTCTATTTCATGACAGCCTCGCGAACCTAAATATCATATGTATTGCCTGCAACTTGCACGACTTTAATCGATTTTTTCTTCACGGTCGTTATGCACTTCTGGAAGTTCATTTTTTTCTTCTTGTTTTAAAGCAACATCTCTATCGTTTGGAAAATAGGTGACCCTTCTCCAGATTATAATGGTCAATGCGTTGCTACGACGTATTGAGATTCATACATATATGAGGCGATTGTTAGTATGGCCGTGTCCTTTATGCCAACTGCAGCCATCATTGAAAAGGACAAGGCGTATTACTTCGATAATATATGTCTGCTCAGAATTGTTCTTTCAAGACACGTGCTTATTTCTGATGACCGCCTCTGTGTTGTCGATTCAGTCCATATTTGCATAATTCCGTTGCCTGTTTTAAGGTTGCAAACATCAAAATTGTATCTATATCAGGAATGGCACAGAGGGTCTTGTGTAGCCATCTATTTTATTATTGACTGTTCTCGTCTATGAAATGTTTATCATTAGCACACCAGGTTTTTCTTAAATGCATTTTCCCCTTTTTCTTGATTAGAAGGTCTGTTACTATCAGATATTTCAGCTTCATTTAAAGTTCTAACTGGTCACACTTCAATCACGTATCTCTATGTGGTATACCAAAAACTCTTTTTATAATAAGAACTGAAGACGTCCAATTACAGCTATATAACTTTTCTTTTTGTGATATTTTCTGTTTCAGCTAAAACTTCACGAGTTTAGCTGGCACATGTTTACTAAGATATAGAAGCCACATTTTCTTGACTTTCATGTTTTCAGGATGATAATATCTATTAGGATTGTCTAATCTAGAAAACTGTGATTGTCTGCTTGGGAATGTCAATATTATCTTTGAACATAACTCTTCCACACCACTATTTGTGCTTAAAAACATATGTCCTATTTTTGTTTTGAGAATCCAGGAAGTGTATAACATGGAAATGAACTGAAAGCTATTGAACCCAAGTTCTAAGACCTATTTTTTGTCTAAAACAATCAAAAATAAGATATAATTATGTTACTATTCAGCTACTGTCAAAAGTTTTCCATTCATTAAAGGTCCTAGCTCTATTTTTCGTAACTCTATTGTATTTACTATTTTGACATGATTTCTGGAAACCCTTCCTTTTAAATCCACACTTTTAACCACAAGGTAATCTGCAAATAAAAGCAGGGTGAGAGAACATATGATATATAATTATGATAAATGTAAAATAATGCAAAATAACGTGACAGTATATAAATATGCATGGCAATCAATTATTCCTCAGGGGACGCATTTTAAGAAAACGTTGGACAGGCTGGTATTAAAAACTAATTTGAAATTTGAAGAAATTGATTATTCTGCCATTATAAATTGAAATAGTTAGAAAACAAACCTTGGAGGTTCCCTAAATATTATTTTAAAGTTTTAGATCCCAACGCGATTTTAAATCTAACAAATGTGTTTGCATCGCATTTTCAGTGAAATTAGTGTTTTCAGTAATAGCCAACCTTCTGAATGAAAATACTATTCGTCAGTTCTTTTTATTTAAAAAGTGCAGATTGTTTAACATATCAATAAATTAGTAAGAAAGTAAAATATATGAGTTGATTCTTTTTCTTAAGTGTCTCAGCTGATTCCCTGGCTTAGTAAAGTTATGTTCGACGCATACAATAAACAATCTGAACTTTGATTGTTTATAGGAGTGCACGTGATTGAACTATACATTGTTTACAGGAGAACACGTGGTTAAACTATTCATTGTTTACAGGAGAACACGTGATTGAGCTATACATTGTTTACAGGAGAACACGTGATTGAGCTATACATTGTTTACAGGAGAACACGTGATTGAGCTATACATTGTTTACAAAAGTGTACGTGATTGAACTATACATTGTTTACAGGAGTGCACGTGATTGAGCTATACATGTTTCCAGGAGTGCACGTGATTGAGCTATACATGTTTACAGGAGTACACGTGATTGAGCTATACATTACAGGAGTGCACGTGATTGAGCTATACATTGTTTAGTTTACAGGAGTGCACGTGATTGAGCTATAAATTGTTTACAGGAGTGCACGTGATTAAGCTATACATGTTTCCAGGAGTGCACGTGATTGAGCTATACATGTTTACAGGAGTACACGTGATTGAGCTATACACTGTTTACAGGAGTGCACGTGATTGAGCTATACATTTTTTACAGGAGTGTACGTGATTGAACTATACATTGTTTACAGGAGTGCACGTGATTGAGCTATACATGTTTCCAAGAGTGCACGTGATTGAGCTATACATGTTTACAGGAGTACACGTGATTGAGCTATACATTACAGGAGTGCACGTGATTGAGCTATACATTGTTTACAGGAGAACACGTGATTGAGCTATACATTGTTTACAGGAGAACACGTGATTGAGCTATACATTGTTTACAGGAGTGCACGTGATTGCGCTATACATTGTTTACAGGAGTGCACGTGATTGAGCTATATAATTGCAGCGACATATTTAGCTTTATCCGTCAAATGACAATTGTTAGAAGCTATGCTGTTGTATTGTTTCGATTTATTAGCTTCACTGGCTAATCAAAGTTGTAGAATACATGCATTAATTAAAAATGCTGCAGATTCCACACTAAACGAATCATACAACTAAATATATACATATACATGTACTAACCGTTCTCCACCTTCTGAGAGTGTAAGCTTCGGTAACAGAAAGGTCTTTAATTATTATCATGAATGTTGTTGATAGCTTACATATGATTGTGCCGCGTACAAAATATGCTAATAAAAGTTATACGTTCTAAGCACTTTAATTATTAAAATTGCTGGTGATAATTTCAAACAGACTCAACTTCTTACAACCTAATTTGACGCGACTTTTGCTAGGTATATCTGCACACTTGAATTAGAGTAGATTATCACTGGAGTGCTAAAATGTTTCGTTATTGTAAAATACATATCACAAGCTACGCTTGTCTTACGAAGAGTAATGAAATTCAATAGTGAATTGCCTAAGTTTTATTTACAATAATAATAAAACCCTTATCATTCTGTAAATGTACAAAAACTGCGAAAGAAGAAAATATTTTGTTCGGCATGTTACATTTAAGTTCTGGAAGTTATATAAGAAACAAGTCAGATGATAACAACACACTAGAACATCAAGATCATTCAAGAGTTCAAGATGACATTTGGAAAAGGAAAACATAAGTTATGACCAGTTAGAATTTACATTTATTCCTGATTTAAACAATAATAACAAAAACGCAACTGCTTTAAGACGTCGAATAAAGCAGTATTTTAGTGGCTGTAGTGACGTCACTCTAAAGATATCACATCTAACCATTTCTTTGCTCGTTTAATACATGTGAAAATGCTACTGATTCGTCTCTAAGCGTAAGTATAAACTTTCATCCAGCATTGTATTCAATTATCACTTAATAGTTTTAAGTTCAACAATGATATTAAATATAAACTCATTTGCCTGCTCTTATTACAGGAATTTTTGTTTTTAGATAAGAAAAAATATCACTGTTATCACAAAATTTTACCAGGAAAAAATAATTGAATGCTTTGAAACAGAATAATTTGTATCACTAAGTAATTGTTGAATAAATAGTAGTTAACATAGGTAGGATGTGAAACTAGGTATTTAATATAGATTTTGCAGATTGTTTAGAACAGGCAAATGCAGATTTAGAAACTATTTTGCATGTACCACTGGTATCTTAATGTTGAAATACTTGTTCCAAAGAGATGATAATTAAAACATTATGTTATTGCGTTTTAATTTAAACGCAAGCTCGACGGACACGGAATATGAACAACCCTGCACATATATGACGCTTTTCATACTAACAATTGATTTTACCCTAGCGAAGCCGAAAGCTCGTAGTGAAATACAGTAAACACATTCCGTCAAACAAAACAAAATCTGAAACCGTAAAAGTTACAATGAAACTTGGTAGGGATTTTCCTTGCATGAAGCTCAGCTAAAGCTGTTCAAACAATCATTTCGTGTAGAACTCTGATTGCTATGACAACAGGTATGAAAAAGATGAAAAATATTCTTGTCGGAAACCAGTTGGCATAGAGCTCAGATATACAATTTGTGACACTGTGTTATAGTCCCGTACGGATTTTGTTCACACAATCAGAACAATCTGTTTAAAAACCCTTATAGCGCAGAGCTTAGATAATTGGTCGTAAGTATTGTTTAGTCTTTCTATACTAAAGTCACAGGGTGAAAAGTGATCCCGCCTACAGGGCACTAATTTTATATACTTTTAGACACATGGAAAGACTTCAAATCCTTACTTCGGAAGGAACCTCTGTGTTCACAAGTATAACTTTTGGTATAAATAATAACTTTATCTTTGATCCCCATGTGATGTTGACCTTTACCTACAGACCTACTCCAGTATTTCTGTAGCTAAAGCATTGAACTTTATTATTATTTTGCATGTTTGAACTGGGCCGACGTATTTGGCATGTTTGAACTCGGCCAAGGTTGATCTTCGGACGTATTTTGCATGTTTGAACTCGGCCGAGGTTGATCTACTGACGTTTTCGTTTTTGAATTTATATCTATAGCATTTGGACCAAATTTACATTTTTTATGTAGATTCATACTTAAACTTTTCTTTAGCCTACTGACCTATTTCTTGTTTTCTAAACTAAAATATTTACATTTGAACTGTATGTATCATAGTGTATGCAAATTTTATCTTTAACTTTGACTATGGCATTGAACTTACAATCTACTTATACTGTTTTAGCAGCTACTCCCATGGAATACATAATGGAACTTGTATATAGTGTATGTGTAGAGACTGTGGCTGACATTGACTGTGACCATTTTTTTTTCTTGGTCTCGCTCCAAGGGTCACCAACTATTTAGCCGCAAATAATATTATTTATTTAATATTCAAGAAGTATGAAATCTGGTCAAGTGACAGAGGTTAAGGTCAAGATTATGAACTTGCCATTTAGTGAACATAATTAAAAATATCTTCATTGTCCTTACTGTTTAGGACAATAACACTTGAGAGAATAATAGAGCGACATTATTGCCCTCTTGTTATTTTTTACATAGAAGTGTTTATGCAAAATGTTGATGGTGCTATAGTCCAGTTATTAATATCACTGACGTAGTGGTCAGTTAGCAACGAAACTAGTGATTTGGCAATAATTATGTTCTACAAAAATAGCTACAAATACAGCTAATAGAAAAAAAAGCCTTCCATTCCCTGCTTTAAATGTCATCTGAATCAATATTCGATATTGTTTTCTTCTTGCTAATAAGTTCTTTCAATTCCATTCCTATCGTTTTCCACTGACTTGGGTATGAAATTGAATTTGTTTCGGTTTTTTTTTCATTCTTCATGAGATACAGACTTGTTTTATGTTGGAAATTGTTACCCCTAAACGACAAAACACGGATTTTATTATACAGTTCTTTATTTACACGAGTAAATATAGCTTTTACTATATATCATTGATACGCATTTAACTGAGACGAAACCTTGTTGCTTAAGTAGTCAATATTTTCATATTTTCATATTCTAGAGTGAATAATATCTGAAGTTGCACTAATCATATATATTTTCTTAATCAATATTTCTGGTCATAAACATAAAAAATAAAACAATTAAATGAGTGTTCTGCTTCCATCCTTTGGAACACAAATTACATGATATCTCTTCCCTTTTGCTAGGAGCAAGGTCGAACAAATTTGTTCATTCGTTCATTCACAATGTCATTCATTCGTTCGTTCGTTCACTCGCTCATTTATCTCTTCTTTGTTTTTTGTTTTCTCTGTTTCTTCCATTTTTCCTTCTTTCTTTGTTAAACCAAATTCATTCATTCATTTATTTATTCATTCATTTACAATATCATTCATTCGTTCGTTCCTTCTTCCTTCTCACTCCCCATTCTCCCTCCCTTCGTTCGTTCCTTCATTATTTGTCTTATTTTCATTTGCATACTTCTTTTTAGACGTGTGAGACGGTTCACGCCATGAGTTCTTTCTTCTCCTGAAAAAATGCAATTTCTTTCCTTTTTTCGGTGTGTGTGTTTGCGGGGCGGGGGGAGGGGGGGGGGAGTATGCGGTTCGATCCCAGTACAAGCACCCAATCTGGAGTATTTTATGCCGAACACAAATGCGATACAAACAAAATATAAAAGTAAATTGAATGACCACACAACCACTCCTAATTATTATATTGTCACAATATTTATGAGTTTGCTTAATTAAATACTAATTTTTTATTTTCATTTCCAATGCGTATTTTCTGTTCCACTGCTCACGCTAGAGTGAGGTCGGACATACCGTAACTTATGCAGTCTACTCTTACCTTTTTGATGATTGATGCCGTTGAATAATTACGAAAAAAATAGTTAGATCACAAAACTGGCTAAAAAAAACAACTTAATATACTTCAAGTTCTGGCGGGTAATAGGACCTAATTATAAATTATTTGAAATTTATTTCCATTCCGTATTTTCTTTGCCAAAGCTTTTCCATATTTCTTTTGCGTGTCTGTATTTTCGAGTGTACACTGTTAAAAATATCTTAAAAAATATTGAAGTAGACTTAATGCCTACATAACCATTCCTTAATAAGTTAGCTTTATTAAACTTTTCCATTTCCATTGCGTATTTTCTGTTCCATTGCGTTCAATTGTTCCATTGCGTATTTTATTCTGAAAAATGGCGGTACCCTATTCGCTGAAAAAAATCAAAACACAGAAGGATGAAATGCAATACTTTCATAGTTTTCGTGAAGATGAAAGAAATAAACGTCTAATAGAGTATTTGAGGTTCCTCACAGGAAACTTAAGAGTGGGGTCAGACGGGTTGAAAGTGTCTTTCCTCCGTGTCCTGTCAACAAATGCCGTGATTAACGAGAGCTTCTCAAATGCAAAAGTGGAAGTTGATGTCATGAAAAACGAGAAAGGTTATGAAGTAATAGCACCTATTTCTCTATTTTTCTTACATGGACTTTATGTATTGAATGCGTTCTTGGACAAAGATGATCCGAGAATCCCAGAGGATGTGGTAAAACGCCGAGCACTACGAGAATTGTTGCAGTTTCTTACTAAAGGTAAATATTAACTGATTAAGGGGGTTACACTGAACACCGAAATCTACTTTGGACTGAAATCTACCGAATTCTACTTTGCAGGACCGAAATCTACTCAGTACAGCCAAGATATGGCATTATTTCTTAATGTTTGAGTATTTTATGATAGATTACATTATAAACAACTTATATTTCAAATTTCAATTGAAAAGTTTACTTACTAAAAAAGTTATGTTAATAAATGTAAAAATTATTGAAATTGGTGAGCGTGAAAATATTACATTGTGACAATCACTATAAAAAGGTAGTTTTGAAGTAAACAATGCAGATCCATGTAGAATTTATTAATAAAACTAACATATCAAGTAAATATAATTGTTCACGAAAACACGAAATGTAATATCCAGGTCACACCACGAGGGGGAACTCTCAACATGGCCCATTATTTTTTTTTAATTTAAAAAAAATCTACGAAAATGATCAAAAAATAAATTTAATTCAAATAAATAGATAAGGAATGAACCCGATTTCGATTATTTTTACAGATTTAAAACATTAAACATCAAAGTGTACGAAATAACTATACGAAATGCTCAATACATCAAAAAGATAGAATGCCTAAAAAATAACTGTTATTATTGAAAGACATGAAGCTTTGCAAAAAGAAAGACATAAGAAATTGATATAACAAACATTGATTAAAATGAACAATTTAAAGGTAAAAGCAAACGGAAAATTCTTGTTAAGTTAAAAACAAATCAAAATACAAATGCTAAAAATATTAAATATAATAAATGCAATATAAGGCATATGATTAAGAAATATAAGTACAGTTTATGAATAAAAAGCAGACTAATAAATTTAACATTTTGAGCATATTGCCAATATAAGTTTAGGACACATGTAATTATATGGAGATAAAAATTTGTAAAAGCATACATACATACACAGAAGATAAGTACACTCAAAAAGCAATTCCTAAAAAGTAATCTTGATCAATACACATAGTGGCCATCAATACAGAGCAAAAGTACATCAAATAAAAAGGCTGGATGGTAAATCTTTAAGAATTAATTCATCTAAAATGTACAGAATGAAACAACAAATAAGAAGTCAAGAAATGTACACATAAAAAGTAAACAAATTTAGAACTAGAATAAAAATACAGATTGTTGAAAATATAAAATACATAGTTTATATTTTACTAAGTTAGTGCGTGTGTGTGTAGAAGACATAAATTCAATAAATATAAGTGTTTCAGTATTTATATATACATAATATACATTTTTTTTTAGTGTCATAACACTTTCTGTGTGTAATTAACTCTAACGCTGTTAATAAATTAATCTCATTAAAAGGTGGTGTCTTTCACTACCAGTGAGTGCCAAAGAAGCTGCTTTGACTAAACAGTTCCCATCACCAACAGTAAGTATCGGATCATACGCAACACTCATATAAGGCTGAAACATGTTCAATATTTTCACAGCCTCTTCATCCCTATCAAAAGTCCTATCAAAAGTCTCATTACAATTGTGAACAGTCCATTCGACACTGTATGTTTCGAGAATTTTTTGTTCCGACTTTGCCTGACTGGTAAAAGCATTACGCCGATTTCACAACATAGCAGAACGGAGTCTGAAAGATAAATGCCACAAGCTACAGCACAAACCTTAATGAAAAACATACAGTGTTCAAAATTCAACGAAATGTTTGATAGATTATTAGCTTTCAAGCCAAGGTAAGTTATACTTGGACCAGTTTGGACTACAAACTATTCAAATTGTATAGACGCCATGTAAACAGGAAGTTGAAGCACTACTTAAAGAAAGATTTCGTACAAGTAGGAAAGAGACTTATTTTCCCACGCCACTATGACGCAGACCTCGTTCACAGTGGATTTAAGGAGGGAGGGATGAATATCTTCAAACACAAGGTGCAGAAAGCTTTTCGTTACACGTTATTATGTATAATTTAGTATTTATCGAATGTCATGAAAAATAAATAATATATGTATATAACACTTGTTGTCTTCTAATACAGCGTATATATTTTATTAACTTAATATCGGTCCTTACTGAAAACGCACCAGAAGTGACTTTCGTGTGCACTGTTGTCACGTGACTTAGACTTAGAACGTATACCAGTAGGACACTTAAATAGCTTTTGTGTAATCATTAATTAAAATCATATTCAGCGAAGATGGTTTTTATACATTTTAATATGTATTTAACATATCAGATACTTTTTTTGAGAATATTTTTCTACTTCAGCAGTATGAATTACAACGAAGTCAGACCAAGACTTAAGGTCTTCTTCATTTAAATTTGCACATTCGGCATGAACCCAGTTTTTACAATTTGAGCAATGTATGCTGCCATTTAGACATTCTTTAAAACAAACAACACAAGGAAACTCCATGATATTGAGGGTTAGAAGATCGAATTTAAATAAGTTTTGGGGATATTACTCGCGATTTATGAGTAAATTAAAATAAAGGGTTTGCATCACGTCTTAATACATCAAAACAACTTTGAAAAGTTTGAAAAGAAGAAGGAAATTATCAAATTATAAATATTTACCTACTCATCATTATCAAATTACAAAACTGTATGATAAAAGAAAACTAAACTGTAACACATGCAGGTAAGATGCACGTGAAAAACGCGGGACATAGTGCATGGCGGCTTCAGTTTGATAAAAAGATTAAATGTGCGAAAACATTATAATTTTGCTTATCGCAATGTTCCTTTTTAAATGCATTTCTTTAATCATTGATTTCGTGACAATTTAATTTGATACCTATACATGTAACTGTTCATTATAACATAATTATTATTTGTTTAATGTACACATCACTGAATCCATTTTGGTTATAATTTGTCAGTTTTTATAAATATTTATAAATATCTTCATAAAATTTATAAATATGTTCATTAAAGACAAAATAAAAAAGGACAAGCTCTTTTTCCATAAAATTTTATTTTCAAAATCAAACTTTACAACTAGATCTATGTAGTCGCCAGAATAAGTCATTGTGATTTCCATACATTCATTGTTCTCACGCTCAGACACCGCCTGTAACATAATAATATAAAATTGGTTCAAACTAAAAAAATACAAAACTTACAATATTGAAATTTTGAATGTATATTCATATATATTAACTAATTAATAATATCCAAAAAAAGTAATAAATAATGCCATATCTTGGCATTACTGTGTAGATTTCGGTCCTGCAAAGTAGAATTCGGTAGATTTCGGTCCAAAGTAGATTTCGGTGTTCAGTGTAACCGAAATAAGGCAGTGTCTAGGGTAGTCTCTACTCCTAATAATTGTACTCAAAAAGTTGAATATTGTGCTATTTTTTTTATGGTCGATATCCGCCTTCAGAGTAAAGGCAGCATCTATAGCCCAGGAAACCTTGCCGCAGTAGGATATTGATGTATTTTCTGACTGGCAATATCCTCTGGACTGGTCGCACTATTGAGACTTATATCTGAGTGTCTAGCCCCCTCACATTAACTAGCTAGCAAGAGACATGGCAGTGATTTTTATTCTCTTTTTCAAACGCAACCGTTCTCAGTAAAATTCAGTAAAAGAATAATAATAGTCATGGGATATATCACAACTAACATTGTTTATAGAAACACATTTACCTATCCATTTTATTTGCCAGTTATCGAGACAATTGTAAACATCAAAACATTTGATTAACAGTCGGCAACACGCTTTTGTAAACTGAAAATGTGTGAACACAATCACAAGACTTCACAACTAATTTATCCAATATGTATGCCTGTAACTGGTCCTAACAGAAATGAATCGAGGCGAATCTGTTAAATTGTTGTTTATTGATAATTTGTTGGCATTTGACAATATCCCATCTTGTCATTTGTTAACCTCCATCACTCGCAAAATTGTCTCAATGCGTTTCATTGGTTTACCAATTTTTCTGACCAATGAAAATAGGTTTTTGAAGTAGGTGGAGGGTGGACAATTTTGACACTTTGAAAACAATTACAGTGTTTAACCAAATGGGGGCAACTTTGTATTTGCTTTTCTAAGCAAACTGGACGAAATGGAGAGAGATTAGGCGATTATTTCGCCCAAGTCGCCTAGAAACGTGATCCCTAGGTGGTCTAGGTATACGGATCTGTATCCCTAAACAATACTTGAAAGACTGTCTATGGATACGGACCTTCTTTTACAATATAATTAAGCATTTATTTACTTTCGAGTGAACCCTGTTTACTTGATTTTGGCACTTTTTTGTATTAAACTGACTGAAATTACCTAAGAGTGACGATTATTTTCAAGTTATATTCTGCTACTTTTTCTGATGAGATTATTTGAGTAATTTGAAATAAGATTTTCTGCTTATAATTAGGAAATGAGAAACATACCATTGTCATCTCGAGTAAATTTTATGAATAGACAGCGTTCAGTTACAGCAAAACCTAAATCTGCATGACAAATGGCCATTTCTGTATATTATGTTATAGCTTTTACATACTTTTATTTCCTTTTTTTTTTTTTTTTTTTTTTTACTTTCTGATGACCGAATGCAAAAAGAATTGAAACAGGCATTTTAGGTTCAGCTACATCCAGGCCATACATTTTTTACTTTTTTTTTTTAGAGCCAAAACGACAGAATGAGTTATAAAAATGTATATACTAACATTTCTTTTATGATTCTAGCTAGTACTAATATTGTCATTTCTATAGTGCCTGCTGGACGACAGTGATATTTCTCAGTTGGCATTATTCGGATTCATTCAGATTTTTCAGTCCAATGAATATAAATTTTAATCTTCTTCGCTCAAAACAAATTTTGTTGAAATAAAAAATAAGCAAGATGGTGAAAGAATAAACTAAAGCTGCACAATCGCTTCATTTAGTAGCAATATAAACAGCTTTAAATAAGTTAAAAGAAGGTCCATATCCCTAGACATTTCTACTAGTACATTTTTTCTCTAGGGATATGGATCCGTTTCTTCCTTGTCAGCTACATGTATTCCTTGACACTTTATCAAAGAATAAATCAGGTTTTATTTAAAACAAGGTTGTTGAACAAGATGTTTTTGTCAATTATCAGAATTATTAATTGAAAGCATTGTTTCAACTTTCAAAAAGAGAGCAGTGCTTTCAAAATGTTACACAACACAAGCTTGTATTTTAAACAGTCTGTGGTCTTTTTCTTTCATGGTTTTTCATTTGTTGATTTACTGATGATGAATATAATGTATATACATGTATTTAAGGTGATACATTGTATATATATCTATATATAATAAACTTGTATGAAAAGCAATGATGTAATGAACATGTAAGGTCTCGATCATGACTTATATTACAATGAATTACAGTTTTAAAGATGGCATTTAATGCGTGTTACTGCACATAATATTTTTTGTTTTGTTTTGGTCTTTTTATAATGATTTTTACTGATATCGCCGAGTCCCATTCGGTCAAATGTGTGTATGACCACCGCACTTGAATGATGTTATTCCTGAAACAAAATTCACACAATATAAGGAAGGATGTAACTTCGAAATGTGCTAAAGTTATACAAAGTAACATGGAACTTGAGCATCATAGCGAGGTTTAGCAGACCTATAATGGCAGATGGGTCATGTGACCTTCATAATGGTGGCGGTCAGTTTATCAATTATGGAACGGTCTATTAATATAAATTACACTGGGTGCAAAATTGATTGAATTAAGTGGGTGTTATCACTGGCACAATTCAGATCTTCAAGGTGATACTGTCGGCAAATTGACCAGAATTCCATGTTTCCAGTTTATGTGGCATATATATATACACAATAGAAGCATGCTAAAAGTTGCATCAGTTTGAAGGCAATTCAGTAAATTAATAGCATGAAAACTTACACATGGACTTCCACCCAAACTGTCAAGGGTCAAAGTCACAATTGTATGACATAAGAAAACAGTTAAAGACCAAAACACTTTTCCTTATCACCTACCTTCCTGAAAAGTTAAGCATGGACTTAACTGCAAGTGTTATCCCTACTGATTTCAGGGTCAAACCATCAAAGGTCAAGGTCACAGTGTTTCAACATAAGAAAACAGTTTCTAGACCATAGCTTGCTTTTCTTATCATCTACCTCTAGAAGACTGACACATGCACGTCAACTCAATCAGGGATGATCCCTATTGATTTTTGAGTCAGAAGGTCAAAGATTAAGCTCACAGTGCTTCAACATTTAAGAAAATGGTTTCTATACCATAACTTGCTTCCTTATTTATAATCTACCTCCAGAAAACTTACACATAGACTTCAACAAATCAGGGATGATGCCTTTTGATTTTGGAGTCAAAAGGTAAAAGATCAAGATCACAGTTCCATGACAAAAGAAAAGTGTTTCGAGACAATGACTTGCTTTCTTTATTTTCTACCTGCATAAAAACTTACACAGATCTTTACACTTGATCTAGGATGGTCCATATTGATTTCAGGGTTAAACCTTGTTTACAATACAACTGTTCAATATGTATTACATGTAGTTATAGAATATTATCGAGGACTTTACCGGCTGGTATCAGCGAATGGGGCGACAACAAGGGTCAATTATGGGAAATTAATCAAGACGGAACGTCGAGATTAATTTCCATGATTGACCAGTATTGTCGCCCCATTCGCTGATACCAGCCGGTAAAGTCCTCGATAATATTCTATAACTGATTTATCGCATGACCATCACAGCTTTTCTTTTAAGATGAACGCTGTCTCGTGATTTTTCCACTATGTTTTTATTTTTAACATTTTTAGGTCTATACCCCCATTAGGTACCTCTGCTGTTTTCAAGCCAAAGTAACTGTGAACTCCTGGGAAAATGAACCAATCACGTTCATGATAAAATGATAAACTGGGCATGCGCGAGAAAGTGTACCGATACCTCATTTAGAGCACACCAAAGTGTTATTTTACCAGAATTTAGAGAACGCCTATCTTCAAACAAAAACTGTGGTGGTCATACGATAATGATGCATTGAATGCACATTGGGAGCATTTGAAAAATGATAAACTGATTTGTGATTCACATCTGGTGTGTCACACTGAAACATGGACTGACTTTTCCAAATTGCCACCTCTTTCTCACCAAACAGCAATTACATGTAGCAGCACCAAGAGTTGCCAATGAGGAATGAACCTCTCAGCTTACATGTACCTACATCATGACCCCCTGTGCCTTAGAAACTACATCCCTCCTTCTCTTCAAACTGAACATTAAATCCTTACCCAGGCAATACCAGACAATAAAATGTGTGTGGTTTTAGTTTATAATAATCCAAAACTTCTCACTAGCGACTTCCTACAAGAAATAGAGAAAGCAATATTTACTCTCCCTATTGGATTGCCTGCATTCTTAGAGATTTCGACATTAATTTATTGGTTGATGATTCATGATGATTCATGAAAGACTTCTGACTTACCAGAGATTTTTGCATTTTATGCAGACATCAACACATACATCATACCTACCTACATGTACTACAATGACCCAGACTCAGAAAATTTTCAAATCTCAATTGGTCCTGTTCCCACACTTCAAATGGCTTCCCAAACAAAGTGGAATATGGGGGAGGTATTAATCACTCCTGTGATAATTCTAGTAGGAAAGAAATTCACTACACAATCTATTTTACATAAAAGTGTTTATCAGTTGTCTGGCATGAGGTCAGTCTGGTATAACTTATACTTGTGAGAATTTTACCCTTTCTCTATATATATCAAAGTTTCATTTCTTTTCATAGATCATACCTGCCTTTCTGAGTACAGAGGAAAATCAGAATTAGAGTGGAAATTGGCACTTCGATTTGCACAACATCTTTTGATACCCCTTGTGCCTCAAAAAAAGTTTGTCATAGATTCCTTCAGTGGTTTGAAACTTCATTTGTGTTGCACAGTTGAACATCCATTATCAGGAGAAGTAGGAGATACAACATTTGGTAAGTTGCATCTTTTTAGCTCACCTGATCGTCTTTTTCTGTTGACCAACATGCATTTTTCATCATCAACAATTTACCTATTCTACACTTAAAAGATCATATAATGATATAGGGAGCATATAGCCAGTGACTTGTCTGTTCATCTGTCCAGTTTGTCCAGAATATAACTTAAAAACCAATGAATGTATTTTCTTTAAACTTCATGCATTATTAGAGGACATTAAAGGTCAGTGCAGTGCACAAGAATTGTAACTCATCTTGTCCAGTTTTCTCATGATGTCCCCATGCATACTACATTTTGCTTGTCCAGAACTATTAAAGGCATTGTGTTATTTGACACATTTATAGAGGGAAGTTGCAAGAAGTGCAGGGTTCAAGAACTATAAGTGCTAGCTCAAGTGAGCCATAAGAATCACATAATGTCCGGTGTCTGTTGTTTTAATGTCCACAATTGCCTTTGAATGACATCAATCCTCTGTTTAAAGTAAAGGAATTAAGTGAACATACATGTACATGTAGTTTTGGATGACTTCAAGTTTGCTGTACTTAAGTATAGGAAAAACATGGAAAATCTTCTTGTCAGTGACAATAACTATAAGTCCTAGAACTGGTATGATGCAGTGTCAAGTGAACCTCTACCAAAAAAGCTAAAAATAGATAAAATTAAAACGACGTCTCCTCCTAAACAAGAAGGCTTTTTTTTCACCAAATATCAGTTAAACGTTCCTTACATAGTCCTCTAATTAAAGTGCTCTCATGGTTCTGCTCTCTTGCACAAAATTGTTGCCAGAGCTAAAATTTTTTAAAACAACAGTATCTCAACCATAAGAAATGATTGTAAAACAGATAAACGTTATTTTGAGCATGCAGGCTAAAATAGATTTTTGTACTTTTCTCTATAAAGTCTTGTATTATTGACCAGTATCTTAGATATTTGGTACATGTATGTACATGTAGGTAACTTGCAAGGACCTCTACATTTGGTTTAGGTTTGAGGTCACTTGAGTCAAGGTCATCTACAATGTATGTTAAAAATAGATATTTCTACTTTCTGTCATAGACCCTATATTTCCTGACTGATATTTTAGATATTTGGTATTTAGATACCTTGCATGAACCTCTACCTTTAACATGGGCCAAAGTCACTGAGGCTAAAAGTAGAATTTTCTACTTAACATCATAGAGCCTTTAAATGTATTTATTGACCGAAACTTAGATATTTTGTGTGTAGGTTCCTAATATTAACCTCTACCTTTAGGTTACATGTAGGTTTGAGTCACTGGGTCATGGTCAAGGTCACTAAGGCTTATAATAGATATTTCTACTTGCTGTCATAGAACCTTTTTTTATTAAAATATATTTAAGATATTTGGTATATACATGTAGGCTTCTTTCATGAACATCTACCATTCACTGTAGTCAAGGTAAAAGTCACCAAAGTTAAAAATATATTTTTTTACCTTTTGTCATAGAGCCTTCATTTAATGACTGATGTCTGACATATTTAATATGGACTTTGCACTGACCTCTACCTCAGGGCGGGGTTTAAGGTCACTAGCAGGGCTCCCAAAAACCGAAAATTTGTCGGTTTTGACCGAATTTTATCTCTATTATTTCATTAAGGGCTTAATAGTAATTGTAGTGGCTAGCTGCAGCACAAAGCACACTTTAAAATATCAGTGACTAGTTTGACGTTGTAAAATTAGCTCTAATTCTACTTTCGCTTTGAAAAACACATAATAACACTGTCATAACTCAAATTGTTCTTTGCCCTTAAATCGTTTTGGTCTCCGGGGTGGGGGGGGGGGTGGAGATCTAGGACCGATTGAGATTTCAAAATTTTAGGAGCCCTGGTCACTAGGGTCAATCACAAAATTTAAAAATAGATTAACATTTTTCTTCCTTACATCATAGTGTTATTCTGGCATTCTATTCAATTTCAACCAAACTTTCACAAAACATTTAAGAACAGTAGATGATCTTCCTATTCCTGAACCAACCTGATCCTATCATGGGTTCCAGAGGTATGGCAAAAATAGGCTTATTTTGCCATATCTGCATTTAATACAGTGGCTTCACAGCTTTGATAATCTTACAAACCACTGGTCAGATTTCAGAATTATCTAACACAACTATAATTTTGATCAATGGGACACAGGTGAGCAATACAGGGCCATGGTCCTCTTGTTTGTTAGCTCACCAGTGCACAGCATAATTAAGGTGAGCTAATTTGATCTGTTGTAAGTCCTGCATCAACATTTTATTTCAAATGACATCTCCTCTTAAAGTTGAACTGCAAGGCTTAAAGGCCCAATAAAAACAAATGCTACTTTTTATTAGCTTACCTGTCACATTGTGACAGATTGAGCTTTTGTGATCGCCTTTTGTATGTCCGTCTGTCCACAATTAGTTCGTTTACCCTCTAGTGGTCACATTTTTACCTCAATTGTCATGAAACTTGGTCAGGATTTTGTCTCATTAATTTCTCGTATGAGTTTGAACATACATGTAGGTAATCTGGGTCGAAAAATTAGGTCACAGAGCCCAAATATAGAAAAACCTTGTTAACACTCTAGAGGCTACTTTTTCAGTCCAAATATCCTGGAAATTAGTCGGAAAAGTTGTATCAATGATTTCTAGCTCAAGTTCGAATATGCATCATCTAGGTTCAAAAACTAGGTCACAGAGCCCAAATATTGAAAAACCTTGTTAACACTCTAGAGGTTACATTTTCAGTCCAAATAATCTGGAAATTTGTCAGAAAGGTTGCTTCTATGATTTCTAGGTCAAGTTCGAATATGGGTCATCTGGGATCAAAAACTAGGTCACAATACCCAAATATGGAAAAACCTTGTTAATACTCTAAAGGTAACATTTTCAGTTCAAATAACCCGGAAATCTGTCAGAAAGATTGCTTCAGTGATTTCTAGCTCTGTTTCGAATATGGGTTATCTGGGGTCAAAAACTAGGTCACAGAGCCCAAAAGTAGGAAAACCTTGTTAATGCTCTAGAGGTTACATTTTCAGTCCCAATGTCATTAGTATTTGTCAGAATAGTTGTTTCGATGATTTCTAGCTCAAATTTGGATATGGGTCATCCGGGATCAAAAACTAGGTCACAGAGCCCAGATATGGAAAAACCTTGTTATCACTCCAGAAGTGACATTTTCAGTCCAAATAAACTGGAAATTTGTCAGACAGGTTGTTTTGATGATTTCTAGCTCAAGTTTGAATATGAATCATCTTGGGTCAAAAACTAGGTCACAGAGCCCAAATATGGAAAAACCTTGTTAACACTCTAGAGGTAAGATTTTTATTTCCAAATAACCTGGAAATTTGTAAGAAAGGTTGCTTGTACATGTATGATTTATAGCTCAATTTCGAATATAGGTCATCTGGAGTCAAAGAACTAGGTCACAGAGCCTAAATATCGAAAAACTTTGTAAACACTCTAGAGGCTACATGAACATTTTCAGTCCAAATGTCCTGGAAATTTGTCAGAAAGGTTGTTTTGATGATTTGTAGCTCAAGTTTGGATATGGGTCATCTGGGGTCAAAAACTAGGTCACAGAGCCAAAAAGTAGAAAAACCTTGTTGAAATTTGTTATCTAGTCATCATGAATTGAGGTGTTTTTTTCAAAAATGTTCACCATCATGAGACTGACCATTAGATACATAATCCAGGTCCATATATGCAAGGTCAAGGTCACTAGAGATGATGAAATATCGAGATTTTGTCCAGAGCATATCTTCTACATGCATGGAGGGATTTTAGTATTACTTGATACTAAAGTTCACCATCATAAAATGTAGTGTTGCACGCAAGAACCAGCTCTCTAGGTCAACAGTCAAGATCACACCTAGAGGTCAGAATAAAAATGGCGTTTTTGCGTGTTAATGATTTTTGTGTCGCCTGCTACACAGTAGCTGCGACATGCTACAAAGTAGCCATGACATATAGGGATCACTTCTCCATCGTCTTTCTGTCTGTCCGTCCATCACAAAACTTGTCTGGACTACTCCTCAAAAACTACTGGTGCAATTTCATCCAAACTTTACAGGAATGATCAGTGTTGTTGTGCATATCATTGGCATTTTCCAGTTTAATGATTTTTGTCTGAGTTATGGCCCTTTAATGATTTTTATTTTTAAAGTTTGTCTGGAATACTTTATTAGTCAAGTTGAAATAGTGTACATCCACATAACACAACCACTGTGTATCCATGTCTTCTCTTTGTTTGTGCAAACCCTAATACAAAGCTCAAAACCATTACAAAAGACATTAGTTCTGCACTGAAAGGTATTACTGGGTTGGTCATTGTGATGGGAGATGTCAACTGTGAAGGACAGATGAAACAGCAGTAAGAAACACACATGGAAACATATGGGCTGCAGCAAAAAATTCACATGCCTACAACTAACAACAGCATCACCTTGGATCTGGTCTTCACTGATATACATGTACAAGAAACCAATTTCGGTATACTTGAAACATACTTCAGCTACCACAAAACTGTGTTTCTAACTGTGCCCACCCATGGAACATAATGGTATCCTTCTAAAGTACAATGTTCAGCATCATCAGTTGGGTAATTCTTACTTACTCAACATTACAGAAAACACTCAAACATCCATACAGTCAGTTTACATTTCCAGCAAACTGTCCAATCACCCCTCAATACAACTGCTTAATTGGCAATCATCAGGCAACACTGTGATTACTGATAACTCTTGTTTTCATTACATGCAGTCAAAATTTTATATAAATAAAGACAATGAGCATTATTTGCCTTAAAATCCCATTATTCATAAAAAATAGTAATTTTGTAAAATTCCAGATAGACCTCCCAGTTTGCAGGAATGTAGAACATAAATAATACTCAAATGCTTTATATCTGATCCTAGCTAACATGTTGCAACTATGCAATGTAAAAGGAGCTTTAGGGTATAAGATGGATGTGAAAATACCATATTTTTTACGCCCCTGAAATGAGGCATAGTTTTTGAACTGTCCATCCGTCATTCCGTCCCAAAAACATTGGTCATAACTTCCTTATTAGTAAGTGGATTTACTTTATACTTTGACACAACACCCCTTTGGACAACATCTTCCCACTGACCTATATTTATTTCACCTCGACTCCTGAATGACCTTCCTTATTAGTAAGCTACCAGACTGTGACCAGTGCCATGTTTTGGGGGCATTTATGTCTGTGACACATTCCTTGTTCTGCCTTACATCATAGTGTAATACTCCCACTAGATTCATTTTCGTCTAAACATTCACATATACATTTATTAACAATAGATCTGCTTTCTTTTCCTGAACCAAACAGATACCATCATGGGTTCCAGAAGTATAGGAGTCAAAAGTGATAAATGGGCCATCATGGCCCTCTTTGTTCATCTAGTAAAAAAATTTACGCCATCATTCATTGTGTAGAGAATTATGTCTCCCCCCAAAAATGGGGAAGACATATTGTTTTTGGCCCGGTTGTCTGTCCGTCCGTCTGTCCATCTGTCTGTCCGTCACAAAATCATGTCCGCTCTGTATCTTGCAAAGCCCTTGAAGGATTTTTATGAAACTTGGGTCAGATCAAGGCGACGTGCAGAACCCATTTCTAGTTCTTTTATGAATATAGTATATTAAGCGCATCAAAATTAAATGGCACCATGTCTCAGTGGGTAAATTTGCTGGCTAAAATGTTACTGATTTTAGTGTAATTTGTTCAAATCCTGTTTTGAATAAAAGTTTTTTCTTTTGTTTTCAAAGTGTATAGAAAATAAAATTGTGTATTTTGAATGATACTTTGACCTGGCTTTAATTTCAAAGCAAAATATTTTCAAGCTAAAATCTGTGTGTCAGTACCTTCAAGCTAAAATCTTTAAGTCAGTACCTATAGTAGGGTGGAGGTACATGTACAATAATCTGATCTTTTTTCCCCACATATGGCTTTATAGAAAGCTTTATATAAATCTGTTTTTGTTTTTTTCAGGCTGTACTGAAGGCTGGCATGGATCCGCAAATATAATGATACTGGACAAAGAAGTACCTGTAACAGTTGTTGGAGCTCAGGAAAGGTCTGATTCTGCATCAGTGTTCTCAGAGTCATCAATCGACATAAACAGAGATGAAAAGTTATCTTCAAATGGGGAGCAACAAGTGATGGCACAGACTATTGTGTTTTCTTTCTTGCATCACAAACACAATGTTAACAGTTCAAACAGTTTTTTGGTTCCAGGAATAGGGCTATGTTCAGAAAAGTTAATTTTATATATGTATGACTGTGTAGATGATGTACTTCTTGGAGCACTGCCATTGGATATTTTTTCAGATTATGGACCTAGTGTCCTGAATATTAAAGCCGTTGTTGTTCTTTGGCTATTGTTAAATTATAGTGTTTTTGGGAATTGTGTCCCAGATAATTTAAAACAATACAAGTCGGGATTTCATAAGAAGTTAGGTGAAAAGATACTTGACATGTATATGACCAAAGTTGAAAAGCCATGCCATGTAAAATCTTCAGAGAAAAATGAAAAATCTGACTGGTCTAACGTCGTTTGTTGTTTAGATGCTTTTGAATATTTTCCTAAGTATGTTACTGATACAAAAAGTATTTCACTTTCAAAACATTGAGTCAGATGTTGGTCTTAATATGCCACATTTGCATCGAAGTATGTATTAACCATAACCTGCTAAATTTCTGAGATGGACTGATCCATCTTTCAATTTGGATGGTACTATTTATCACTTGAAAATTTACTGACTGAACAGAAAACAGTGCAGATCATGGTCAGACTACATGGATGTGCAGGCTGTTCATGGTTTGCACTGGTTGCAAAGACAAAAACAACTGCTGCTAACAGAGTAAGGGTTATGTTAGCTGTCATGCTCCCTGTGCAATTTGTCACCACTATGCCTGAACATATTTCTGTCATTCTGACATTTTCAAGTGTATGGCTGTAAAGGTATACAAGTTACTGACTAGATTTTGTAAGTAGAATGATACATCATATTACTTAAGTGGAGTTAAAATGTAGTGTCATAACTGTTGTGTGAAGTATATCTCCTTGTGTGGAGGAATTGTCTTCAAACTTTATCTACAGTAACATTATGACAAGGAGTGCAGTGCACAGGGGACAATGTCATAGATCTGCATCTGGAGTTCTTTTTAGTTATGTCTGTTACAATATTTTACACACAAAATAGTGTTTCTAAAAAGCATGCTATAAACTTTAAACATCATAGTACAAACATCTCACAGTTTGATGCAAAGGAGTCATATCTATTAAGTTATTGTCCCTTGCTAATTTTATGAAACCCCACCCTCCCCCTTTGAAGAATGGGGGATATATTTCTTTGCATTAAGTGGATCTGTCAGTAGGCTTGATGTCTAGGCAATTAATCCCAAGTGTTTAGCTCCCCTAAGCAGGAAGTGCTTATGGTGAGCTATTGTAATGGCCTGTTGTCCTGTGTCTGTGCGTTGTCAACATTTTCTTTAAACAACATCTTCCACCGAATCAGTCAAAATTGATCAAACTTTGCAGAGATGTTCCTTGCATGTAGCTCTTTCAAAGTTAAAGAATTTCATTCCATACAGAATTCTTGTTGCTATGGCAACAAGAATAAAATGTCTTTAAATCTTCTTGTCTAAAATCACATTGCCAAGACTCTTAAACCCAATGTGTAGCATCCTCTAGTGGACTTCTACTAAGATAGTTAAAGCTATGTCCCTTGAGTCACTATTAACCCTGGAGTCCAGATGTGGTAGATCTCTTTCAAGATTCTTCAATGTTGACCCCAGGGTCAACATTGGTCCAGCCCCCTGGAGGTCATTGTTTTTTAAGTAGCTATATATTTAAAACTGTTTAAAATAGTTTTTGCTGAAACCACATTGAGTTTAGATATCTTGTGTGCAGGAGGTCTCCAGCAAGATTGTTCAAATATTGAGCCAAGACTACCTTATGGGGTCATTTTGTTTTATTAAGCCATATACTAGTTCAGGAAAAAACATTAAAATCCTTCTCTGAATCCTTATGGCTTTGCGTCGTAGCTTTATCCTAGGGAACCTCTATGAAGATTCTTTGGATAACATCCCTTGTGTCAAAATTGCCTTCCCCCTCCCCCAGTTCCTTTAACTGGTATAAAATATCTGGTCAAAAACTGTAATCCCTAGAATGTAGCATCTTTTCTTGTGGACCTCTACCAAGAATTTTAAAATAAAGCCATTAGAGTCAAATTTGGCACCTTTCAGTCCAGGGTTCATAAGACTTGCAATGTACAGGGTAGGAAAAATATTTAGAAACTACAAGGCCTAAATCTAAGTTACAGAGTTTGTGTCTTTGTGTTGTGGTCCTCCACAAAAATTGTTCAGATCATGGCCCTTGTGTTAGTTGGCCCTGCCCTAGGGGTCTGTTTTCTCATTACAGACATACAAAGGAAAACTAAATTCTCTTAATAATTTTGGAAGGAACCTTCATATCCACATATGTAGCCGTGATCTTTGTTTGACCTTTACCTTGACCTTCTTCTGTAGTTTTGCAGCTACATAATAGAAATTTTATCCTTTCATATAATTCTGCATGCAGACAATTTTGACCCAAGCCAATCTTAAGCTTGAGCTACTGACCTTCCATCTGTTTCGAGCTCTCCTAAACATGAATTGAGTTGTTAGGATGTGTGAATTGTCCACTGTAAATCATCAGTTGTCAACTGTTTCGTTTAAAAGACATTGTCTAAGCCATAGGGCCAATTTCAACCAATCCTCAAAAGTATTTTCATTACTTTCAAATTCCTTAAAATTAAATGATTCCATGCAGAATTATCGTTGACATGACATGGGAAAGCAATTTTCTCTTGGCAAATCTTCTCGGAAACCAGTTGCTGGATTTCGAAGTAGTTTTACAGATATGTTCTTTAGGTGAATCTTAATTAGATTCCTTTAAGCCATGTTGGTTTATAAAAAAAATCATGAAAATCTCCGCAGAAATTCTTTGCCCAATTTCAAAATATATACATATTACATATAAATGTTCTTTAGATGGCCCTTATCAAATTTGTCCTGTTCACTGTATCACTACATGTATATGGAAAATGTAAAAAGAATTCTCCTTAGAAACTGTTAACTTGATTTGAAAATAATTTGAAATGATTGTGAAACATATCTAGTCTGTTAAAAAAAAAACAACTGCTAGGAATGTTACTTGTTAGCTCACCTGATTGAAGGTCAGTTGTAGCATTTAGTATGCTATTTTGTCTGTTGTCCATCCTTTGTCCACAATTGACTTTAAACAAGTTCATCTCCTCCTATACCACTGGGTCAGTTGCAATTAAACTGCTTGTATGGTCCTCTTTCAAAGTTATATTAAAATGGATTTCCGTGGAGAAATCTGGTTGCCATGGCAACTGAAAGGAAATACGTTAGAAATCTTCTTGTCTGAAACCACAAGTCCTAGTGCTTAGATATTTGGTTGATAACGTCATCTATTGGACCTCTAACAAAATTATATCAATCATGGCCCTGGGGTCAAATTTGGCTCCAACCCAGGGGTCACTTCTTTTTATATAGACTTAAATAGGAAAAACTTTAAAAATCATCTTGTCAGAAACCATTAAGCCTAGAGTTAAGATGTTTGGTGTGTATATAAGTTAGTGACCTCTACCATGTTTTTTACAAAACATGGCCCCTGGATCAAAAGTGGCCTGGCCCCAGTGGTCTCTTGATCTTACATAGAGTTATAAAAGAAAAAAATCTAAAAATTTTATCTTCTTGTCTGAAACCACAAGGCCTAGAGCTTACATATTTGATTGATAGCATCATGTAGTGGACCTCTACCAAAGTAATATCAATCATGGCTGTGGGGTCAGAACTGGCCCGAGCCCAGGGGTCTTTTGATTTTATAGAGACATATACGAAGAACTTGAAACAAATCTTCTTGACAGGAACCATTTGACCTAGGATTTAGATATTTTGTTTAAAACATTGTTTACTGGACCTCTGCCAAGTTTATACAAATCATGAACCCTGGATCAAAATTGGCACTGCCCCAATGGTCTCTTAAATTTACATTGAGTTATATAGGGAAAAGCTTTAAAGAAAGTGAAAGGCCTTGTTGAGCTTAGATACATCCATTTCAGCATTGCCTAGCTAAATAGATTGGCTTTGGGAGATCTTGGCCCTCACAAGGGTACCGCCCCCGCCCCCTCCAAAAAACAACATTGGATGGGGTAGGAAGGTACTTAACCTTCATCCGTCTTTGTCATTGACCTTCATGTGACCTACTGACCTACTCCCTTGTTTTTTTTAAGCCACCTTATTGAAATTTTAAATATTTGTATAAATTTGCATGCAGACTTAAATTTTGACCTTGGTTTACCTTGACCTACTGACCTACTTCCTTGTTTTTGAAGATATATGTTTGAAATTTTAGCTATTTGTATAAGTTTGCATACATACTTCAAATTTGACTTCTGTTTACCTTGAACTATTGACCTTCTTTCTTGGTTTAAAAATGTGTTTTGATATCTAATGTGGTATTGGAACTGTCTGACATTTGACACATCCCTTAGGTGCCACCCCCTCCTCCACTACACCAGTTTTTTTGGTAATTTCTTTATAGGTGAGCAACCCAGGACCAACTGGTCCTCTTGTTTTTACAAGAACAGCAAATTTTTATTTAGCATACAAACACTCTGCTTTTAGCCCCACATTAAGAATGTATATGATAAAGAAAAAATGACAATTAGAGGAGCTGGAACAAAATTGTCAGAGCATATTTTTGATGTTTAGTTGAGTAATTATGTTGAGTAATACTATAATATAGTAGTTCTATGTTAAGGGAATCTTACTTTCACTTTAACTGTTTGTTTAGCAAAGGAGACTGCCTAGTACAGATAAATGTATGATATTCGATAGTTACTTTTCATACATGATATTGTTAAATATGTCTTAAACTTTAAGCTGGTTGGATTAAAAATAATTTTGAACAAAATTAATGTTCCTTGGGTGATTTTCTGATATTTATTTGAACTACATACATAATTTTGCTTGCATGCTCAGGTGAGCTTTTAGGATTGATGAGTCATCCATTGTCCACAATTGTTTCAAAGGTCATCTCTTCTGACATCTGCCTGGAATGTTTCTTGCATGAAGCTCCATCAAAGTTGTTTAAAAAATTCTATTCCAGGCAGAACTCAGGTTGCAAAGGCAGCCAAAAGATGTTTTAAAAGTTTTCTTGTCAAATGCTACTGGACTCTGAGCCTTAAGATATGGTTTGAAGCAATGTCGTGTGGACCTCTACCAGGATTCATCAGATAGTGGGTATAAAATTGGTCCTGCAGGAGGGGTCACATGTTCAAAATAGAAATATAGAGGGAAAACTTAAAAAAAACATCTTCTCTGAATCCACAAGGCCCAAGCTTCTAAAATTTTGCACAAAGCATTGTCTAGTGGACCTCTAGCTATTTTGTTTTCATATTATGTCCCTTGGGTCAAAATTGACCCCACCCCGGGGTCAGTAGTTTAATATTGAGTTGCATTGGAAAAACTTTGAAAACCTTCTTTTCTGATTCTGTATACTTTGATCTGGGATATGTTGTGTGTAGCATTGTCTGGTGGACATATACCAAGTTTGTTCTAACTATGTCCCGAGAGTTAAATTTTACCCTGCCTCGAGTGTCGTATTTGTGTATAAAATTAAATTTTCGAAAATGTTCTTGTCTTTAATCTTTAACTATATGCCCTTGACCTTAGATATTTTGATTAGTAGCATTGTCATGTGGACCTTTACCAAGTTTATTCAAATTATGTCACTGCAGTCAAAACTGGCCCAGCTGGAGGGACTACATGTCTTATAGAGAAATATACCTAATCTTCTTCTCTAAAACCACAGGACCCGAAGTTCTAAAATGTTGTACAAATTATTGTCTAGTGGATATCTACCAAGACTGTTCAAATTATAAATTGATCGCACGACAGCGGTCACTTTTATTATGTTGAGTTGTATAGGAAAAGTTTTGAAAATCTACTTGTCTGAAACTGTACGTCCTATAGCCTAGATATTTTGTATGTTGCATTGTCTGGTGGACCTCTGGCAATTATGTCCCATAGTGTTAAAATTGGCCCTGCCCCAGGGCTCCTTTTATGAGGAAAATAAAACTACAATTATAACTAAATATTATAACTATACAAAATTTGACTAGAGTTTGTACATTCTCTTCCCTTTTGCTAGCAGTATGGTCAAACAGGAATAAAAAAAAGAAAGACAAAGACAATTGATGTCTGTCTGACGTTCATCTGGAATCACTTTTTGAAGTTTCAGTTAAGAGAATAAAAAGTAAGATACAACATTAAATATACTAATGGAAAAAAAAGAATATTACAATATTTCTAAGAGCTCTGTGTACATATTTGAAATATAAATCGACAGAAAGTCGAACAATGAAAACATATATTTATTTAATGGTGCTTCTTTACTTTATACAGTTGAATAAATCAAACATGTTATAAATGTATGTAACTCAGTCTCAAATAATATATTTACACGAAGAAACAAATGGTTTTTTTGTTGTAATAAAAATATTAAACACTATTTAAGCTATCAGTTTTCCAGTCACAAGGTAGACCTATAGAAGGATATCCATATCGTGTTGAAATGCTTCAAGAAACAATTTTTGATCAAATGAACATACCTTATACGTGAACAATACACCATTTTTACCTTTTCTTATATCACAAAGAATATCATAGTAATTATAAACGTGCTGTATAATCTTCATGGAAAAAGGGCAACATAATATGAATACATCTACCTTATAATAACGTGGTTTCGGTATACTTCTAGAATGATAAAAATAAATATGATAAAATGTTCATAAGAAAGCAATGTAACGTATGAAATACCAGAAGGAAATTATGTTTATGTTGTCATCCTCAAAGAAGTTCCGGACGGTTCTTGCAGTGTGTGCTCGAGCATTATCTCGCACTAAACGGAAAGTTGCACCAGCATATGGTCTAACAATTGATTCTAGGATCTCGTCCCGATTTCTCAGGGCCCTCAGACAACCTCCTGGAATCACATAAAGTTCTGTGCGTCCGTCAATGGATATCGCTGCCCACACCATAACTGACTTACCGCGAAACCTGTCACAGGGAATAATGTTACATTCCGCATACCTCTCTCTTCGGCGACGCCACACCCTCACACGCCTGTCACAGGTCGAAACACGGAAGCGGCTCACGTCTGTGAAGAGCACAGATCGCCATTGGCACAGCTGCCAAGTGACGTGTTCCTGGGCAAACTTTAAGCGAGCTCTTCGGAGAGCTACAATCAGAATTGGTCCTCTGGCAGGTTTTCGATCATCCAAACCATCTTCATGAAGACGATTTCGGACAGTTTGAGTGGACACACGAACCCCTGTAGCTTGCCGGAAGTCAATTTCAATGCCAGTAGCAGTACACTGACGATTTCTGAGGGCCAATGTTCTAAGATATCGTTCCTGACGAGGTGTTGTAATGCGGTGACGACCTTGCCCAGGTCTCCTTGTGAATTCTCCAGTCTCCTGATAACGACTTCACAACCTGGCAACAACGATACGTGAAACGTCTAGAACGGTGGCCACCTCACGTTGCGTAAATCCATTTTCGATCATCTGAACCGCCCGAGCAACATCCGTAGTTTCTAAATGACGTCGCACACCCTGGACCGTTGTCAAAAGAGCAGATACAGTAAAAAGTTGCACTAGAACATTCATTTTGTCAAATGTGCTATCTTGAACGAACTGTACACATGGAAAAGTCTACATCTTATTCGGGGGTTACACAACAAAAAGAAAAACAAAATACCCATGCTTTGTATATGTATTGTAAAGTGCACGTGTTTCTTGAGGATATTGACCGTCGATACCTACAAACGAAATTTGTAGCGAATATCTAGTATGGTGGGCAATTTACGCCATAACATATTTGCGCTCCTTTAATTAATTTGACCAGTGTATTTGGTACACATGTATAATAGCATAACATACAGATGGTGTTTGAATTTGGCTATTACTATTACTATTTTTTTTAACTTAGTTATGTCCGCTTTTCAGACCGTTTCAAGATGATAACTCCTTAAAAAGGCGATGGATTGAAATAATTTTGGTACATCGGTGTAACATTATGAAATACAGGTGGAGTTGGAATTTCGCTTCAGACCGGTAACTTTACACCACTTACTTATGATTCCTTTCTTTCTTCAATTTTGCACAACAACAACAAAGTCAGTTAATATGTAGTACCATGAATCTTATCTAGTTACAAGAAACACATATCTTTTTGTCTAACGGTTTATCTAGTTACAATTTGTGTTTAACATAATATCTTATTAAGGGGTTAACTTGATATAATTCGCATTACTAAATATTTGCAAATAAGAAACGCAGTAACAAGTAACACGAACGCTAACTAGTTAGCCAGTTAAAATAACTAGCAAAACGAATTTTATATAGTTAATCTGATATTCAGTTAGTTATTAAATAGTAACTCAAATTTTATCTAGGTATCCTATTAGCAAAACATGATATACAAATTAAGTTAACTGTTGGCAGTTCTAGACACTATCAGGGCTATCATTTTTGTTAAAATATTTATCTTACGGTAAAAGTTTTCTCAAATATCAACTTGTTAAATTTTAATTTATCTTGAAAATTATGTTACTAACACGACTCGTATGCTAACTCTGAACTTGTAATCTTACGACAGAATATGCCACCATAGTTTTGCTATCAGTTTTTTTCAGGGACAGTGTCGTTACATAGAGAAATACATACAGAGAGACAACATCAGATCGAATGAACATTCATAATTCTTTTCAGTACGTATCCGAATACCACTTATTGTTTGTACTTATACTAATATCACAAACAATATTACAATCCTTGAAAACGTGCTGTATAATCTCAAAGGACGAAAAGGCAAACATAAAATTAAATAAATCTTCTTTATAATACATGATTTTTTCTTCACGCAAAAATGATAATAAAAATTTGATAACTGTTGTAATGGGTTAGAATAAAAATCCAATAAAAAAGTGTTGTCACAATCGGACAAAAGAAATGGCCGCTACATTTTTTTAGATATAAAGTCGAACTCTAAATTACAATTCTTGTCCATGCGCTGTAAAATATTAATAGACACAATAGCAAACATAAAATGAATTACCATTTTTATAATACCAAGTTTATGTTTCTCTAGACAAAATAACTTAAAGCAAATATGATGACAGCTGTAATTGGGTAACAATGAAAGTCATGCAGTGAAAAATTATTCTATTACATGTATAACTATTGTCACAATGGAGCATAAGTAATGGATTCTACATTTTTTCAGACATAGAATCGAATATCGTTACTTGACAAACATTTGCTTAACAATATATTTAGCTATTAGTTTTCCAGCCATATCATGTTGAAATGCTTCAAAAGACAGTATCAGATCAAATGGACATTCATAATACTTTTCCATACGTGTTCTAATACGTGAAAGATACAGCAGTTTGTACTTATACTGGTATCACATAGAACAATTCTTGTTAACGCGCTGCTTAATCGTAATGGATGAAATGGCAAATATAAAATAACATATTCTACATAACAATAGTACATATTTTCTGATTCTCTCAAAAGTTATAAAGGCAATTATAAAAATAGCTGCAATTGGGTAACAATGAAACTCGCAGAATTAAAAAAAAGTATGCAACTGCAATCAGAGGTCTGCATAGAATTAAATTATTTGAATAACTTTGGAAGAGCTTCGAAGTCATGCCAGAAATATCTCTGTCAAGTTTTATCACCTTTGACCCGGTGGTATAGGAGAGGTAAAAATAAACGACGCTCACCGCACGACGAACACCAGACACAGGATTGTCTAAAAAATCTCGCTTTGAGCACATAGTGGAGCTGGAAACACTTTCTCCCTTTATTAGCACAACTGATTTTTTCCCCTCTATCTTGTAGTGCTTGAGTTCCCAATAATGAAGAGATAAATACTGTTATCATTGTCAAAGAGTATCACTGTTAACAGTTTTATAAACTGAAAATACATCACGCTCATTATATGAAACCAGATTCATTGTATATGTAACCCTTATGTTTGATTTAATGATATAACGGGTGTATTTTGTGGATAAATAATAAACTCATACACAACATATACACACCAAGAACAAATTACGAATTATTTTAGTAGTTTCGCTGAGTGAGCCATTTTATATCTAAAATTGATGTAATAAAATGTGTAAATGTATACGAATCTAATAATGACTCAAGGATTTTAAGTCGAACTGAAAATAAATAGATAAAGAAAACCATTTTCTAGAAATGTATTATCAACAGTCATACTAATATCAATTTAATATTTAAATAATCTGTTTGTTTTCAGTCTACGATTTTGAAACGAGCATTACAGATATAGTGCCATTTTGGAACCGGTCAGTGAAATAATTCAATATGTGCTATATTAAATTTAATTTCTGTCGTATTCTTTACATTTGAATAAAGTCTACCTGTAACAGCCCTGTAATGAAGAACGACAAATCGTGTTAATTTCGACTATCCGTACAAATCATAGACAGTACTTGAATAAAGTGGACTTATACCTGACCTGACGTAAGGTCGAAAAAATGTTGTACATACAGACGAATCTTTTGAACGCTAATTGGTTTTCATAAATAAGCAGTTCTGTTAATAAAGCTTTCAATTTCAAGTATGCTGTGCAAAGATCATGATTTAAAAATCTATCATGTAGTACAGAAGTCATCAAAATTGTCAGAATTTATGTCCTTTTTTGATAATATATTAGTCTGTTCGACCTTTAGACGAAAAGAAACATTTGAAACCACAAGACTTGGTATATGCAATTGTCAATAGACCACTAATAATTGCTTAAAAAAACTTTTAGGTGATGATCGTTCCCATTCCTGGGTCAGTTATCTAAATTACGTTTAATGAAAACTTTACTGGAGTCCCAAGGCTGTGAGTGCTGTAAATGTGCATGTAACTTTATTGACTTTTACACATATTAATGTATTACTACCCGCCATAAGGTCGCAGCGCTTCTTTAGTTCATAAAGATGTAGAAAATAGTCCTGTCTGAAATCACAAGGCCTAATGATTTTATATTTGGCTGGTAGTACAACCAATACATCAGCAATTTCTAAATATTATTATCTGAATACTCTTTCATGTCTCCATTGGAGAGTTTCTCGACGCATTCAATTTATGGAATACCTTGACAATATATTTACCTTTGTCTCTACCAAACAGTAATCACAAACCAAATGTGTACCCCTCGGAAGGTCTCGCGACTACCCACATGACCGTAGAAAATTTGCATTTACATAATTGTATCGTCCAGCTAGTAAAGCCGATGTTGTTAATTAACGATTGGAGTTGCGTTTACTGTTTGAACTTTGGTAATACATTTTAGAAGCATAGCTCTAACACATGTTAATCCTGATATATTAGTATATTAAAATTTGTACGTGAAATGTAATCTTTAAAACATTTATATTGCCTACTAAATTTGAGTGTGTGTGTTGTTCATTTTAGGGGATTAATGATGCATGAACGACCTGATGCATACTATCGCGACGTAAAAGATATGAACAAATATGTATTTTGTTTTAAATCTGTTAAGTCCTATATTTCAAGTCATAAAATACTATGTCTTAATAGACCATGTCTAAACGAAAAATTATTCTGAATTGACTTAAAAGACGTGTTTTGTTTTTCTGTGGATATAAAACAGTTGTAAATACTTCACATGCTGCCCTTTCTGGTATGATAAAACTAGGACAAACTTAAAATCACGTAGGGTCAGAAAAGCAACGTAAAATCAAACATATCTAGCAGAATAGTTTTCTTATTTTTTTTAAAAAATTAAACTGTATGAAATAATTAATTAAAAAATAACATCTAATCTGAAGACAAAGAAAACGAAAATGTCTGATGATAAACTGGCACATGTAGAGAATATCATAACAAAGTTACAAGACAATCTATCCAACATGATACTAAAATTAAATATATGACGTTTAATTGTTTGCAAATGCTTTATATTATCAGTGATATTATGGAATGTCTTTAACTGTTCAGATATGAACATTTTTTATGTTAGTTGTAATTGCCAGTTTATTTTTTCCTCGAACCTGCCATTTTTCAATATCTATAGCTGTAGTGGTTATATATGATTAACAAGAAAAAACGACAACAAGTTGAATACATGTAAATTCATAATTAAGGGAATAATGGTGTTTCTCAAATTTCCATCGAATGCTTCGGTCATTTATCGTCAAGGCAGTTATACGGAACAAAAATGTACCCTTTACTTTAATCGTTTTCTTGAACTAGATGTAAATATTTCGGAAAATGTCCGTGCCGAATTATAAAATCTTTCTGATTAATATGGTCAAGACAAATCTTAACGCTATTTTTGGAGAATTGAAATGAATTTAAGAAGCACAGCATATACTAGGTCTTGAAATTGAACATGCCATTTTGTCTGCAAATCAAAACAAGAAAGAGGCTGTTCCAATTTTTTACGAGAAAACTGACCAAACAAACTTAATATTTGAGAGAATTAAATGCACTAGCTACTGAATAAATTTTGCAAATTCCATCGTCTACAAAACAACTTAAGATTAATTTTGCAACAAATGCTCCTTTATTCATTTCTCTACGTACTACGTATAGTCTTGTTTATTGAAAACGGATTTATTTTTGTATAAAACATGAGCAAATGTTTTTTTTTCTTTTTAAATGCCTGAAGATGCGTATTATGCCATGGTCCTGGGCGTCCGTCCGTCCGTTAGCAATTCCTGAGGATAACTTGAGAACTGTTTTGCCTACAGTCTTTTTATTTCATACCCATAATAAGTGCATGACCCCATGTGATTTGGGGTCATTAGCTCAAAGATCAAGGTCACAGTGACCTTAACATTGAAAACCATTTCCGTCATGTAACTTGACAATCATTTGTTATAAATACTTAAGATTTTATATCATGATTGCGCACAGTGAGTGGATGACCCTGTTTAGTTTGGGATCAGTACGTCAAAAGTCAAGGTCACAGTGACCTAAATAGTTAGAATCATTTACACTGTTACTAGACAACTATTTGTCATAGTGACATTAAAATTAATATAATGGTGGCACACATAGATTGAATGATCCGTATTGATTTTGGGGTCAGTAGATCAAAGGTCAAGGTCACAGTGACCTAAGCACTGAAAAATAATTCCGCTGTAACATTTCATAACCATTTCTCATAGAGAATTCAAACTTCATATGATGATTGATTACACTGAGAAAATGACCCCCATACATTTTAGGATCAGTAGGTCAGATGTCAAGGTCACAATGACCTAAACACTGAAAAACATTTCTGCTGTATAACTTGGCAACTAATTCCCATACAGACTTCAAACTTCTTAGGATGATTGCCATCATTGATTACATGACCATATACTGTTTGGGGTAAGTACATAAAAGGTCAAGGTGACAATCAGTAAACAATCAATATTTCTGCACTATAACTTGATAACCATGCATCACATCATAACTTCTTAAAGACTGACATTCATATAAATTATGAAACCTAAAATTCAGATATGATAAAGATCTATAAAACTCAAAATAAAATTATAAAATGTAAAAATAAAACTATTATGAATCAAAACAAAAAAATCAAAATTTAAAGCAAACATTTGATTCCAAAGCCTAAGGTTTCCTCCCTTATATCACAAATGCATCATACTTAGAAACAAAACCATTCGGCTCCGCCCAGCAGTGCTCTTGTTATTTGATAATAACACACATGTCTATCAACAAATGGTGAATAAAAAACAAAAAAAACAAAAAAAAAAAAAAAAAACAAAACAAAAAAAAACACACACACACAAAACAAAAAAACTAAGACATTATGACACCATTTGATGACAAAACCACAAGTCCCGATACATATGATTACCACAATATTTGATTATATTAGCGTCGTATTTTTTGCCATAAAGTTTTATGATGTTTTGTTTATTTGTGGCTTTCCTTTTCGCAAACGTCTTTGATCTGAACACATAAAATTATTAATGAATTAATGGTAATGAATCAAAGAATCACACACAGGGTTGGTATAAATCGCCCCGAGACAATAAAGTAATGAAATCTCCACACAGTAGCCGTTAAGAATTCATTACTTCTGGGTGTTTTTGTTTGCATGTTGGTGCATTGATATATTGTGTTTCTTCGTGATGAATATATATTAATCAATTAGACAATGATCTGTAAAAACGAACTTCATATCGCACACTCCATATAGACCCCCTTTGTTGCTTTTATTCAACATTATCAGTGTGTCTGTATTATGTGCATGTTTATGTTAGCGACACTAGCTTATTCATATTGATACAACTGAAATACAATATTGATAGGTATAATCAAATTCCAGATTCTTTGTTGTTATATTTACTGAGCAGCTCTGATATTTGTTGCAAAGTGGGCATAAAGCTGTTCTCAAGAATAAGAACTGGAGGATGAAAACTAACAAGAAATAAATGTTTACTTTTAAAGTCAGTTAGTGTACAAATGTTTATACCGCAATCTTTTCCAATTTTTTTATTTAGAGGATGTTTTACCATTTCTAGATGTTTAAAGTTCATTTTATTTATTCTATCTCTTTGTTAAACCGTACACAGTTTGTCCCAGAAATGAACCAAAAAAGAAAACTTTGAAGAAAAGGAAACGAATGCATCAAATATGCTGAAACCTCTGTATGAATTTTCTATAGACACTCATTATTCACTGTTATTAAATTAGTCAGGCAAACAGTAGCTTAATCACTTTTGAAAGTTGTATTTGCGAGTACATTGCGGGGAATTCTGTCAAATCCGATGATAAATTTATAATCGCAGGAGGATATTGGAATGATTCTTAACCGTTTTCAACGCTTATTAAATTTCAAATGATGGAAGTGTTTGATTGAGAAGCTTATTTTTTTAATCTTTAAAGCTGGTTTGAAAATGTTGTTGTCCAAAGCAACACAACACCTGAAACGGAAAAGCATTTTCAATTGTTTAACTTCTGTTTGATTCAAGTACAAAAATCTTGTATGTATAAATATATATATAACTAACACGAGCACAAACACAGGTACTAGGATCGTAACTAGGACCTTGGACATGTTGTTCAAAAATTAACGGAAGACAAGATACACATAAGAAAATATAGAACAAAAATTAATAGAGTAAGTATGGTTAAAAAATATGATCTAGTTGATGTATGGCGTAAAACACCAACAAAAGAAAGCGTTCACATGGCGATTTAATAATAACCCACCAATTATGAGTAGGCTTTTTTCTTATATCTGAAAACCTTGTCAATTTCGTAAAATTATGCGAAATAAAACATGGATTCAAAACTGATCATTCTGTAGTTCATTTAAAAATCAGTTTAGCTAAATTAAATAGAGGACCTAGTTACTTCAAATAAATAATAGTATGCTACTGGAAGAAAGTTTTCAAATTCTTGTTAGAAAATCAATTAAGGAAACATCGGATGGAAATAAAGATGCTAATCCAAATACCTTATGGGGATTAATAAAGAGGGAATATAAGAAATGAAGTGATAAGATATTCAACACATATGAAGAAGAAAAGCAGCAATGAACTGGAACAAATTTTAATTAAAGAAATAGAAGAAACCAAACTAAAAGGAATAAACAACTCAGACAGCAACACAGTATTACTTAGACAACCACTATCTTAAAAAGAAGAACTAAATCAAATATATGAAACAAAAACACATGGAATATTGTTAAGATCAAAAGCAATACAAATAAAAGGGAATGAAAAACAAACTCAAAATATTTCTCAAATCTAGAAAAAAGAAAAGCAGAGAAAAGGAATATAACAAAGCTAATGATATATAATAATGAAATTACAAATCGAAAAAGAATTCTAGACGAGGAAGTAAAATTGTATAAGAAACTATATGAATTAAAGAAACAAGAGCAAACTTCAATGGACTTTTTGCAGATAATGGAAACAAATTTAATGAAAATGAGACAAAGTCCTGCGAAGTGTTATTAACAGAATATGACTGTTTAAATACACTACTTGAAATGCAAAATGGTAAATCGCCAGGGTCAGACGGATTATCCACGGAATGCTATAAAAAATTTGGCAAGATCTAAAAATGCTCTACTTAAAATCTATAATTTTTCCTTATGCGAATGGAGAACTTACTCAACAACAAAAGCAAGACATTATTTCTTCATTACCAAAAAGATGGAAAAGATCTAAATATATTATCAAAATGGCGTCCTGTCAGCTTACTCAACATAGATTATAGAATTTATCAAATGGGTACGCCTATTTTACAAAAATATAGATGGATTAATAATAAATAATGGTTATTAATCAGATAGTTTTCTCTATAAAATATGTAAGGCAAGGATGTCCCTTATCTTCGTCCATCTTTATTATCTGCATGGAGCTTCTCTTCAGAAAAATAAGAAATGATAAAACTATAACAGGCATCAAAATAAAAAAAAAATATAGAAATTAAACAAAGGTTATTTGCAGTCGACGATGCCACATATTTTGATAGTGGGTCAAAATCTTCTTTTGAAAGACTTAGTCATACAATAAATGAATTCGGTAAATTTTCCAGCTTAAATCTAAATACAACAAAATCAATTGTTTTAAAAGTAGGTACACTTAAAAACAAAAATATAAAATTTGCCGAAAATGAGCCATTCATGTGGACATCTGAAAGTGCAAAAACATTAGGAATTACTTTTCGTACTGATAGAAAAAGAAACAATGAGCTAAATTTGGAACCCAACTAAAAGACTTCAAGAAGTGCTTAAGACAACTATGGCAGCATAGAAAACCTATGCGTTACCAAAACTGGTATATCAATTTTCTGTCTTACCAAACATCTGAATCAAAAATCAAAGATAAAAGCAAAACAATATTTATATTTATATGGGAAAAACAGATAAAATAAAAAGATATGTTATAAAAAGAGATTATGAATTAGGCGGTCTAAAACTCACTGATATAGAAAGTTTCATGTGTTCGCGAAAAGCCTCTTGGGTATGTAGACTAATTTCAAATAAAAATGACGGTCAATGGAAAGTTTTCACGAAATACTATTAAATAAAATAGGCAAGGAAATTCCTTTTGAATGTGATATGGGTAAAAAAAGAAGTAAATAAACTTCTTAAGAGATATACTCACGTCATGATTTGCAATAAATGGATGCTATAACAAAAAAAAATAAGAAGAATAACTCACATATAATATGGAATAATAAAAAAACATAACAAAATTAGGTAAAACAACATTTTGCGAAAGCTGGTATGAAACAGGAATTAAAATTCATAGAACACTTAATATCTGATTTTAGAAAAGGCAATTAATATACATTTAATAAATTCAAAAGAGTTTATGGAATTCAAGACACTGACTTCTTAAAATACAATTCATTGATAAATATTATACCTAACAAGCTGAAGCAAGGAATCAATCAGGATATATTAAAAAATACAAAAACAGGATCACTGGAAGTCAAACTTGAAAATTGCAAAATTATTTATCAATTCTTCTATAAAATCAAAATAGAAAGTTATAAAGAAGTAACTTCTGAAAGGAAATGGAATCAAACTTTCAACACAAATATACAGGATCGGAAAAAAATATAGCAAAATATATACAACAACAGACAATACTTTAAGGAACTTTAAATTTCAATATCAAATGAGACTTATTCCTACTAATAGATTTCTTCTAACATGCAAATTAGCGCCACCTATTTATGCGACTTCTGCGATATGAATGTAGAAAGTTTAGAACACCTGTTTTGGGAATGCCATCATATACAAAGCTTTTGGCTAGAAATAAGCAAATTTCTTAAATTAAAAACTATCAAGTTTAATTTCAGTTTAGAGAATATTTGTTTCGGAATCTTAGATAACAAATTAAAAAAAATGATACATCTGCCGTGAATTTCATAATTATGTTAGGCAAATACTATATTTTTAAAAAGAAATGGAAAATGTTTCCTAAATTTGAAAGATTCAAACACTCCCTCAAATACAGAATAAAAGTAGAAAAAAATAACAATGATAACTAATAAACTCCAAAAATATGAAATAAAATGGAAACGGTTTTCGAATTAACAAATGCTTATCATTCAAATAGAAACATAGTAACTCAAACAGTAAATGGAAATGGTCTTCTCTTTGGCTTTTTCTTTTTTCTGACTTTTTTATACCAGACATCTTTTTACTTTCTACTTTAAAGGGTTAGTTATTTATTATGATATCTATACACTGACAAGGAGAAAACCAGTTATAATGACTTTCGGTCACAATATTTGTATTGATGATTTTTAGAACGAGTTCGTATATGGCTCATCTAAGGACAAAACTAGGTCACTGGTTTAAATCCAAGTCAAACCTTGTAAACGCTCTTGAAGTCACATTTTAAAGCCAGTCATCAAGAGTTTTAGTGGAAATGTTTTTGTTGATGATTTCTAGGTCACGATTGAATATGGGTCAACTGAGGTCAAAACTAGGTCACTGGCTAAGATCAAAATACAATTTTGTAAACACTCTAGAAGCCACGTTCTAAATTCAGATATCATGGTTTTCAGTCAAAGTGTTTGTCGTGGTGATTTATAGGTAAAGTTTTGACATGGGTCATCACAAGTCATTGCTGGAAAAGTACTCTAATAAGCGATGCAGGGCCATCATGTCACTGGAATGCAAGATTCCAGATTTGTATAACAACAACGTGTAATATGTATATTATTTATTCATTGCACTCCTCAGAATTATTGATTATATCAAATATATTGGTTTAAGCAAATGTAGACTATTTGTCAGTCTATTCTCGCAGAAATGGTATTTCCTGAAATGGATGCGGAAAACTTTTGTAATCTCTTGAATGTAAAGCCTAGAAAACAGTTAAGAAAACTGTGCTCCGTAAGACAAAAAAAACACCGACAGACATAAATATTCTTCTGATCATAATAAATTTTGTATTTCTTGAATCTTATCTGAGAACATTGTTTTGAGCATGAGAACAAAGATGATTCTGCGCTAATGCTTCCTGGCATTATAACTACAAGGTGACAAAAACAAAATCGAACTTAAGAATCCTAATTAATAATGACGTCTGTATGGTGCCATCATATTCAAGAGGCAATTATATTTACGATTGTGATACACTAGTTCATCACGGAGACATACTTGTCGCGAACAACACTATCGGCACCAATACTAAGGTCAGAATGTCTGACTGTCCAAATGATATAAGTAACCACAATATGAATTTTTATCTACTCTTAAACTTAAAGTTTCATCAGTGGTTTTTAGTAGCAATGTACATCAGACCATCCAAGATCAGGATATCTATAATAAGATAACATTTTGGTGCACAGTCTATCATATTAATGGTGCAATGCAAGGCTATAAATACAACCACTGTGTTTGAACTCATTCCTATTCGTTTGCGAAGAAGGAATTAGGCTGTGTTACACAGCGACGGATACAGAATTCGAAGTTCAAATATTAAATGTCTGGCTACATGTCATCTGTAACATGACTAATATTCTTTGTGATTAAAATGATTGTTTTCATATGCGACAAATCATTACAGTTACAATAAATCTACCGAAAATAAAAAAGCGTGTAATTATTCACTGCCACCGAAGGCTCCGTAAATCTAATTTCAAATTTACAAGTCCCAGAACGACACTAAATCTGAAATTATGAGAAGTTTAATTATCTCGGTTTGTTGTACAGTTTCGGTAAATTAAAGGATGTATAACGGTCAGATAAGAACAAAATATTGCGATTTTATTGCTTGTTTGCTAATAGCAGTTTTCTTTCATCTGCTTTTTATAACGTTTCAGGTTTAAATGATTAAACAGCACAATTATTTTGTAAAGGTAGATATCAGTATACTATAAATATTAATCGAGTGTTGTTTCATCAACCGCCGTAGAATAATTCTGCGGAAAAGAATAAATGATGAGATAAAAAGGCAATAACTCTAAAAATACGAAATGGAGATGAAATTTCCTTTCTCATCCACTACATTTTTTATTATGTCGTGTGCCTACTCATCAATGTTTAAGAATCTATTAAAAAGGCATTGAAATTATCGTCCGGGCAAAATATTGAATACAAAAATAGTAATTTTATTTATAATTTTGAAGTTTTAGTGTGTATATTTATAGTCCGGACACACATTAAATAGAAGGCCATAGTTCTGAAAATATTTAACAGGGATTTATCTTTCTTACGCACTGCACTTTTTTTCGTAGATACGAAAAAAATGGTGCTTATATTTATACATAATTTCTATAGACCGCTTAAATAAATACACTTTGTAATTACAAAACAAACTTCTCAACATCTGATGAGATCAAAGGTTAAATCGACCTATTTCTTTGAGAGTCTATTGTTATTGTTTGTAATTAAAATTGCTAAAATTAAAACACATTATTATACATGCATAACAGTGTGGCCGCTGGCAGAAAACGTAAAGTAAACGTTAAATTAACGTGTAATTTAGAAGGATTTTCGAAGAAGGCGTCATGAAATGACCGTTGACAGAAGGTGACCGTCGATATAAGGTGACCGTAAGCGACAATGAATAATGAAAGAAAAACATAAATTGATTTCAAGCGAGGGTCACAAATGCACAGCTTTCTCAAATTTTGCCTCATTCAGTTTAACACGCCTACACGTACTCCCCAACCCACCTTCCCCACCGCCAACATATCATCCGCTACGATTGAATCACCATCCCATCAATCGACCAATGTGACACTACAAATGTCTCCTGATATTACAATGCCCAAACGAGATAATCGCCTGGTTAATATAAGTGATTGTGACTATTCACATGTTTCGGCTAAAGTTCAGACAATTAGCAATTCACAGGACTAACAATAACCCGGAGACGGATATAATTACCTGTAGCTCGCTGTTAGAGCAAAATAATTTATCAGTAAATATTGACATGGAAATACTTTTAATGTATGCGGGTTTGTTGCAAATCTAACTGTCCAGATTCATTGCATTTTTGTAAAAACTATAAACAATGACCGTCAATGAAAAGATTCCAATTGTTTAAAGTTAAATAAACAGTACTGTCAGAGCACTTGGGTTTTGACACTCTCTTGATTTAGAAATTTTCAGGTATATTTCAAACCATTCAATACTTTTAAAGGCACAGGTCATTGCTGCACAGTTTCAGCTGAAAACCATAAATGTGTAAAACAAAAGTAACAAGTCTAGAAACTGATATGACCACCATTTGCATCAATGACTGCCAGACAGGCCGGGTAAAAAGCTGGCCAGGGAAGAACAGCCACTTCGTTGTTAAGCGAATGGAAGTCTGGCGCGCCTATAGCGTTGTCATGCTTAAAAGTTCTGACGTCAGCGTGAACGGTCAAACTTTGTCATGGAACCTCTATTTAATACTGGATTTTCTGGTACACAACGAATTTATTCCTTAGCGTAGAGGCATCATTAATCAGTCTAAGTCTTCCAAACCCATTAAGTGCAAATTTTATGTAAGTTTCGAAAAAAGTGGTGTACGTACAAACCTCTGATTGTTGCTGAAGATTCTAACAATTCAATATTTCAGTAATGTAGAAGTTACTGAACACATATTCAAAATTTATAAACCTGGCAATACTGAATACATAAAACTCTGTCGTTGCTTGAGAATTTGTATGCAATTATTATATAAAACAAAGAACTAAATATTAAAAAAATAAAAATTAAATTAAAATTTCCCTTGTTAGGTTGTTGCCACATTGAGTTGATACAGCTAGACGATTTTGATAATTCATGACAATTTGCTTGAAAGATTTCTTTAGCAATTAGTTTTGTACATTCATACCCTTTATTGAATCGTTATTAAAGTAAAAGCGTGGAAAATTGTTAAAGTTAAAAGGTACCGAAAGTAAAATAATAATAATAATAAAAGTAATTTTAACTATCTCGTGAAGTTATTTATATTCCGAATGATGAAAGGCAGATCTTTTGTCTGCAAATGCAATTAAAATGATTTTTTTTGGGCGGCACCATTGTTGAAGAAATACACAATGAGATTAACCGAGACTCTCATTTCATTTCGTGACGTCATAGTTTCATTTCTTGATATTGGTGATAGTACAATTTCAATCCTGCCGAAGTGCACGATATGCCTTCGAATGAGAATTAAGTATATAATGTCGATGAAAGGTACTGCAAATACAAATTTCGGATTGATTAACAGTCTACTCTCGTAGGCTCTTTTCAGGCTTCATCCAGAATAACGCTGGTTGTCAATGGTTTTGTTTTACAATATATAACGCAAATTTGACTAAAAAGTTTGGCTTTTTTTTAAATCATAAAACATTTATTTTTTTTCTCAGTATTGTAATTTTATTTGATTAATTCTTTCAGATTTAAAGTTGATTTAGAGACGTTAATATAATAAATTCAAAGTCATAATAAATTTGCCTTGTGTTCCGGCGAATTAAAATCAGCATCATAAAATGAGTGTAAGTGACTGTTATTATTACATTCACTGCATTCTTTACTATCAATCCAAGTTAAAATAAAGCAGATCTTACTTCCTTATTTCAAATAAAATTAAAAATACACAGCCGAATCTCTTTTAAAATGACATTTAATTCCTAATAAAATTTCCAAGAGTTAAAGTACTTTATCCTTAGCTTACAGGACGGCAATTATAAACACGCAATTATCATAATGTGATAACATAATAGCCTGTGACATATCCGTGTATGGATAAGCCACTTTTAATTCTCGTTTGATCTTCGAAGACCCATTATTCTTGGTTGGTTTCAAATTGACCTCATTTGCCTGTGATGAAAAAAATGTCGCAGGCTTTATAATAACCTGCCAGATAATAATGATACTAATTTACTGCTTTAGAACAAACTCACCCAAGTTAATGCCTATTATAATTACACTGAATTTAGTGATTCGCATAATAAATCTGTGAAGTGAAGACAATTTCGGCGGAACCAATGCGTACGAATTATATATTTATGACAAATACAAAACAAGCCATCAATTTATTTAGCATATTTTCATGCAATAAATAGGCATTCTCCCGATAATCTTACCTATTGTAGTCGTTATTAGAAATTACTTCGTCACAGCCTAAAACTAATGGTCACGTTATCGGTCCGCCGATAACTGAAAAATCACTACATTTGGTTAAGCGTTTCTAAGTAAATATTCTTTCAATATTCGTAACATTTTCAAAACATAACAATACATACGCAGACTTTATTATGGTGTCGGTTGAATTTGTGACTTTCGTTTTCCTTTAATCAAATTTAATAGTATAAATGATTGATGAAGACGCCTTTCAAATTATATTTATTGATTACGCTTAATTGTTCAAGTTATCTGCAAATTGCTGATTTGCTTTGTCAGTCTTCAGATAAAAACGCAACTTTTTTTCAAACAAGAAAATCTCTAACAGACGGTAGTAACATACATAAATTTGCTTTTAAATCTTTAACATTGTAACACTTTATGTCAGACTAGAGAAGTTAATCATTTGTAACATTAAATAATTTTCTCTCTTTTTTATATTTCAGGAAAAACATGTTAAAAATGGCCCAAAACATTGAAATTTGAGCTATAATTTTGCTTGACTGTAGTTGGAGGAATATTAATATTTTTACCATTCGCCTCCTTTTCATTGCGAGAAAATGTTTTTGTCTGTCAAATTCTATATTTGTGACAAAGTTTCAAGAAATATAACTAGCTCTTATTACATCGGAAAAGGCAGACCTGTAGTGACTTTAATGGCGGCTTTGTCTGAATATCAAACCTCACAGTTTTTGCCTGTTCATCTTACGGATATTACGACTTACTTGTCTTAAGGCGTACGCAAGTAATATCTTCATAAACTTTCAATGCAGTATGGCACACAATTATTACTTCACTTCTAAAATTATATTAAATCTACAGTTATTTGCTTGCTCTACAATTTAAACGATTTTAGAGGAAGTTTTTTTATATTATTTTTTATTATGTTGTGTCTACTTGCCATTTTTGGATTTACTTAAAATGAAATTGTGTACTGACATTTTTACATTACCATCTGAATTGGTCAGTAATAGCGATCAATCTCCAAATGATATTTAATTTATATTAACATTTATTAACACATTCGGGAAATTTAGAAAGTTTATTATATATCATAATCAGTTGATCAGCTAAAAATCTACATAAAAAGCCAATCTCTACTGTGACCTTTTCTCAGTCCTTTTTATCGTTAAGAAAGATTTATTGACACAATCAGACGGGTGTAAACAAATATCAAACATCTACTTTAACTATTTAGAAAACAAGAAAGATTTTACTCTGAAACAATAAGCATAAACTTAACTTGCAAATAACTTGCTATAGTTCCTCGTCTGCAGAGCTATGGTCGTTATTCATGGATCCACAACATGACTCTTAAATCTTAAAACAAAAGATTTCACCCACAAACCTTACTACGTGCTCTTTTGTTGAATACTTGTTTGTGGTGAAAATATAAGTGCACTTCTTTGTTAAATCATGCAAATGTTATGCGTTAGGGATCCATCAATTGTTCTTATATGTTTACGTTTTGTGGTCCTTTAAAGTAAGGACGTATACCATCTATATCAGGTTTCGCATGTTCAGAATACTTTTGAATTTTCTTTCTCATCGATGAATACTGTTGATTCCCGTTAACGTAAATTTGAAAAGTCAAAGCCTTTCAATATAAAAAAACATTCACTGACTGTGACAATTTTCATTTTCTTGAAATGAAATTAAAAACTGGTCCTGCTCCTTAGCTACTTATCCGACTAATATTCACGAAGTATAGGATCTGGTCAAGTGACAAAGGTTACATTCAAGTAAACGGACTTGCCAACAAGTGAACATAATAAAGAATATCTTAATATGCTGTACTTCAGTTAAAAGTTCTTAACCTAACTGTTTAGAGATATTGAATTTGAGAGAATAATAAAGGGACATCATGACCCTCTTGTCATTGTTTCCATAAAAGTGTTTATGCAAAATGTTTTATGCTGTTATAGTCCCTGAACTTAATACCATTGACGTAGTAGCCATTCAGCAATGAAACTATGTTCTATACATACAGCTACGAATACAGCTATAAAAGGTAAGCCTTCCAGCTCCTCCTCATTTTAATACTCCTTTTTTGTTAATAGTTAACCTACCATCAAGGCATCTTTCAATTCTATTCGTGTCGCTTTCTTTGGGTATAAAATGGAGTTTGTATAATTTTTGAAGTTCTTTATGAGCTACAGACTGGTTTTGTATTGGAAGTTGTTACCCCTAAGGGACAACACACACCCACATTTTATTAGACATTTCTTTGTTTACGATAGTAAATTTGTATTAGGCCGGACAACAACCCGTCATAAACAGCGGCGTACGAAGCTTTAGGAGTCAAAGTAACGATTGATTGCATGCTAGGTTGTTGACATTGTTCCGTTCATTTAATCGGTTTAGTCATTTTAAAGTTGCTTACAATACGCGTTTTCTAAAAGGAGGCGAAAATCAATTCAAGAAAAATCACTTTCGTGCATCTTGAAGTATCTTCTAGAAATATTAGATTTCAAATGATACAGATGCACGACTTTCAAGGAAAACGCTGAAAATAAAGTGAATATTCAGAAATCATGTAAATTTGAGATAACAAGGACTAATTTCACTTTTAATAAAGATATAAATCTTAAATAAGTCCAAAATAGTTGTGAGTTTGATTTATAACTTGGCCAGTCGTCAGGATTTTTACCATATTTAACTTGACTCAGTTGGAGTGAAGTTTTTTAACTTAGTACTACGGTAGTTAATGTTTTAAAGTAAAATGACTGGTAGTCTTTTTTTATTTTTCCTGTGTCTACACATTACTGCAATTTGATTTTGTTTTAATACTGAAGGTCACTATGACCACTATCATAACTCTTACAGGCCTCAAATATCGTAGAAATATATTCTACAGAAATGTAACTTTGCGTTGCTTTTTAAACTTAAAGTTAATTAATTATGTTCAATAAAACCATTTAGTCACTCGGAGACAAATCGTTATATACAATGAACAACGGCGGTTATACAACCAACCAATATGCAAACCATCAAATCTGAAGGTAGAATTTTACAAGGTTTTCATTGGATATTTGCTTTACAACCTTTTCTTTACACTTACAATTTCAACCCCTGATAAACAAAATTGCACTGTCTGAAATAAAAGATATAAAATATATGGATGTGATTTTTATGATAGTCTAATGGGAAACAATATAATGTATAATCAGCTAGATGTAGAGACACTTACGTATTTCGTTCCAAACATTTAAATTTAATGCATTTTTTAACAAATAGTAATGGACATTAGAGAATTCAATGTAACAACGGCAAAAAGAGCAACAACTAAGTACATCCGACGCCAAGCAACGCTATCAGGTTTATTTCAGTTGTAATTAGCACTATATCCTTTTCAATTCTAACCGTTACTGGTGATTAATGAAACTGATTATGTTACAGTTAATCTATTTTCTGAAACTCTGGATCGAATTTTAATAATATAATTCATGCTATAAATGCAAGTACTTGTATATGAGCCGATTATTAGCGGTTAGTGCGGTCTGTTCATTAATATTAGTGTGAAGTCATGATTTCAGTTTAACTGACACAGCCCCTCACGTGAACAAATGCAGACAGGTATTAATCCATATTACTGTGGTATTGGTTGTATATTGAAACAATCTTTTATGCTTTAATATTTTGTATGTTTGACAGTATTCTACAGTAATGCTTGAAATATATATTGTAATATATTACATGTTAATACGCTTTTGATTAAAGCTGTGATTAAAAAATGTTTTGGTTTAATTGATGAAACCTCTGATTTTATAGTCGTTTGCAGTTTATAATGACATTACTTAGGATGTGATAAGGATAAAATATATTGTTTGAAAGAATAAAAAACAATTTGCATCATTATCATTTTACAGCAAAATAAGATAATGTAAGATTACATCACTTGCAAGCAAAAAATTGTTTATGAGTTCCAGTTATTCTCTAATTAATCAAAAACAGTTGTAAAAAACACGGACTGTCTACCTCGTGCAGTTGTAGTACAGAAAATAAGAAAGTTGAACAGCTTTTAAGGTAAAAAAATATTGCATTTAAGATTCAAGTCCATACTGCTTGCCTAGAAATTGTCGATAAGCGTTAGTGATTTAACGAATTACGCACCTGATGTTCACAAATTAGCCAGCAAGGGACCAAAGAAAAAAAAGTTTTTGCTAAAACAAGCGCTTAATTTGCTTTGTGAATTCAAAGCAGCTCGTTCACAAATGTCATTGAATAAGAATTCGATTTTAACTATCTATGTGTGTTACCTGTATCAATACGCATATACAGACGCTTTGTCACCCAATGCAACATTTCATGATGGTAAAAAGATGGTTAGTTTCTCTATCATAGGCTATAACGTTTCGAACGGTATGAAACCTATATCACGTTATATCTAAAGAATTTATGTTTCAGTATTACCGTAAAATGTTTAAGATTTATAGTCATAAGTATATCTTTAAAGATTTCAATTATTGTGACAGAAATTGATACAAATTTTATCAAAGATAAAAAGTTGTAGAAGATTATAAATTGGTATATATCTGTAGTCCCTGACCTTTGCAAGAAACATTACAACGAGATTTTTAAGAATAAATAAGATGCTAGATAGAAGAACTTTCACGACGAATTTGTTTTTCAACATATCTGAGTACGAAATGTAATATGATCTTGTCGAAAAACTACAACATGTTTCCTTTAATGTCTCTTACGATGAAACTTTAATCCTATCTGTATACAGAAATTAAAATTGTGAATATTTTTTAGCCTTCCAATTGGACGAAAAAATGTAAGAAAAACAATTTGGAGATCCATGACCAAGTTATCAGATGTTGCATCAGATGTTCGTTTTTATACAAGGTCGCAGTACTGTCTTTAACAGTTTAATCTGTTTCAAATGTCTGCAGAAATAATGACAGATATATTTTCTTGCGTACTCGTTTGAGACTGTATTGTTGCGTTTGCACATAAAACGAATAAATGTTACAAGCTTAGTTGAATAATATCTTGTCTAGACATAACTTGAGAACGAATTTAACCTTTACCTGCGAATGATTACGCCTAGGTCACACTGAGATACCACCAACAAGTGTAAGTTTATTTCATATTTTATATCTTCCCGATATAATATTTGTAGATCAACATTCCATGGTTAGCCATCTAAGACTGTAAATTATTTAGTTTCTCACAAAGTTTATCTTGTCTGAAACCACAAGACTTAGTGGCATAAAGCTTTCCCCAGCTGACACAGAACAACATCTAGTTGTGAACGTATGTAGAGTTTACTAAAAGTGTGCGCTTTAAAGGTTAGCCCTGCCAAAACGAGTTTTACAATTCACTTAGGAATGGAAAAGCATCTCAAGACCAAAAGCATTCATATTTGACGAGCCTTCATTTATTCTTATACAATTGTCATAAGACCTGTTAAAATTGCTATAACAACTTTTGGGTGATGATTATTCGCATTCCGTGGTCAGTAATTTAAATTATTTTTAAGGAATGCCTGTTTAATAAATCTTGATCGAGTCACTAGGTTGAGAGTGCTGAAAACGTGTTTATTGCTTTTTTAGTGAATCTATACTTTTATTAGTGCACTGCTACTACCCTGGACTCATTATTGGTCTACAGGCCACAAGTTTATATAACAAAAAGAGCATCGCAGAACAGATGCAGTACACGCCCGTCAGTCTAGGCTCCGAACTGATGATACCATACATTTCACATGGCAGTGCACAGATGTTTGTAATTCATGAAATTTGGCAAAAATACCTTTACAACTCTCTGTGGAAATGACACCGAAAGGCTGTTTTCAGTTGGTATCAATATACCATAAAATATCTATATACCAAAAATGTTTGAAGGGTGGAGATAATTAAAAAAAATGAGACCTGACAGAGATATATTTCTTGCACTTCTATTTATTACCACATATCTTTTATTTTAATTTTCAAGCAATCCCTTTCATAATAATCGAGTTATCCTTTAAACGAACATTCGTTATATAACCAAAGAGACGTAGATAACTCTAAACTGGATAAGGTAGAGTTATGCTTCTTGGGCTCACTCAAAACATGGATAAGGAAGAATTATGATTTTTGGCACTACACTTGTCATTGTCGCCAGCTATCTATTATTCAGTTTAACATCAATTTACTTCACATACAGTAAATTTGCGATGACTCGAAATCGCATGGGAGATCGTCTTTTTGTCGAGCCATCGCATCTGTCGAGTCATGTACTTTGTACTTTCGTTTTCAATTCGGCGTCGTGATTATAACACATTGTGAAACTTGCTCATACAGCAAGGAACAATATATCTGAAAAACGTCCGAGCCAAACAAAGAATAAATAAACTGCGATTATTTGCCGTGTTTGTCACTCGTCAATACTGACAATAATTAAAATGTGAATGTTGAACGGACATGCTAATCAAAGTTATGCTCCATGCAAAAAAAAAAAAAAAAAAAATAAAGAGGGAAGATAATTTAAAAGCGGGACCAGGTAGAGTTATGGTTCTTTTGCATTGCACGAAAGCTGCACAGCGAGATTGAATTCAGTCAGCCAATTAGTAACAGAGTTATGGTCCGGACAAATTATGAACACCGCCCGCCAGCCCCGGGTTTCCCATAATACGGTCGTCTTTCGAAGGGGCTATACAAATGTAGCAAACATCCCTGTCTACAAACACAAGACCTAAGATATTTATATTTGGCTTGTAGCATACATCAACAATTGTTATCTGGCGTATTATTGTCCAGCTGCGGGAGATATTGAGGCTAGATGATGTATTTGCATAGGTTTACATATAAAAGGTGTGAAAAATATTTTCTGGAACAACACTGTCAGTAATAACTTTTGCGTGGAGTCGTTTCATAGCCATCCCTAACCAGGATTAATAGTTTGCCTTCTTATTTTGACTTATCCTGCTTCTTTTAAGTTGAAATTTAATCTCCATAGCAGTGCTCTTGTCGTCTTATGCTTCCTATCATTTTGTGTAATTTCAAAATATAATCTGTAAACAATAAATGTTTAGAGTAAACATAAAAGTTACGATTTTTGGGGGGGGGGATAGATTAGTTATTAAAAGTTCACATGTTGTCCTTTCTGGTACGAAAATGTGTGACAAGTTTCTAGTTCTTTTTTTAAACTATATGCAGAGTTTAATGCAGAAATGATACAAAGAAAAGAAAATGTCCGGCACATGTAGAGAATAATACCAAAATAACAAGCAAACCTTCCCAGCATGATACTAAATCTAAACGTGTGTGACGTTTAATTATTTGCAAATGCTTTACATCTTAAGGAAAGTCTTTTATTGTTCAGATACAAAAAATATTGTGTTTGCAGTAATTGCAAGTTTATTTGTTCTTGCAGCCTGTTATTTTTCAATATTTATAGCTGTAGCGGTTGTACATGATTAACAAGAGAAAACGTTAACACGTTGAACCCATGTGTATTCATGATTAAGTGAAAAATGGTCTTCCTCAGAAATTTCCAGAAAATGCTTTAGTCATCATGGGGAAGACAGTTGTACGGAACACAATGTGTCCTTTACCTTAATCATTTTCATAGATTAGTAGATAGTTAATATTTCGTAACCTGTCAAAGTATTTAATGTTTCTGATGAATATGGTCATGACAAATAATAACATTATTTTTTGTATAGCATATACTAGGTTCAGAAAATGCACGTGTCATTTTGTCTGCCTAGCAAAAGAAGGAAATGATCTTTACCAATTTTTGACTGGAGATTGACCAGAAAATTTTGATATTTAAGAGAATGGATCAAAATGCAGAACACTAATAACTAAACGAACCTTGCAAATTATATCGTCTACAAGACAATTTAAGATTAATAATAACTAAGCGAACCTTGCAAATTATATCGTCTACAAGACAATTTAAGATTAATAATAACTAAACGAACCTTGCAAATTATATCGTCTACAAGACAATTTAAGATTAATAATAACTAAACGAACCTTGCAAATTATATCGTCTACAAGACAATTTAAGATTAATTTTGCAACAAAATTACATTTTTTAATGTTTATTTGAGGAAAAAGTTGATTTATATTTCCATAATATCTCTTTAAATTTATCCAGAATGTACTTTTTTACTGTAGCGTTGTCCTGTTGTTGTTCTTGAATTCATCCCTGTACGTATTACATAATAGTCTTATTATATGAAAACTTGTTTACGAGAGATTAAGCTCGTAACAGATATCATTATTATTTTTTTTTTGTAATCATCAGCAAAGATTTTTTTCTCTTTAATTAAATGTATTTACTAATAGAATACATGTAAGATTCTACCCCCAAAAAACCCCTTAAACAAAACAAAACAAAAACATGTTTAAAACTAAGAGAACACACAAGAGTCACACACAAGGTTGGTATAAACAGTCCCGGGACAATAAAGTTACGAAATCTCCACACAGTAGCCGTTAAACATTTATTATTTCTGGGTGTTTTTGCTGGCATGGTGGTGCATTGATATATATTGTGTTTCTTCTTCTCTAGATATTACTACACTAGACAAAGATCATTTTAAACGAACTTTATATCGCACATTTCACCTGAATCCCCTTAACTTGCTTTCGTTCAACATAATCAATGTCTACATTCTTTGCATCTTTATGTCAGTAAAACTAGCACAATCATATTGGTACTACTGAAATATATATATAATCATATTCCAGTTTCTTAATATTTTACATATACTGCAAAGTGGGCAATTTATAAATTATATAAAACTATTCTCCAGAATTAGAGATTTGTTCGCAGTTTCGAGAACTGCAAAATGAAAACTATCAAGGGATACATATTTTCTTTTTATGTAAGTAAGTGCGAAAATGTTGATAACTCAATCGTTTTCCGATTTTGTATTTAGAGTATTTTTCAACTTTTCTAGATGTACAGATTTCATTTTATCTATTTTACCTTTGTATGTTAGGCCGCATAGTGTTTACTACTACAGTTCTGCTTTGAAGCGAAACAGAAGGGAGCAACTTATTTAACAATGACAATGTTAAGTACAGAAATACAAAGTTCTGAAATAAAAATTTACAGGCAAGGTTTTTGCAATTCATCACTGTTCATTAAGAACACAAATTCTCGTTGTGTTATTCAGTTGTATATAACCTGATTAAGTAGTCCAAGAATATCCTGCAGACACAACCTTAAGGCTGTAAAGTAGACTCGGTATTGCGAACTGACCTTAATTCAGCTGGCTTTTGTAATTCCTTTAAAGACTTCTGTTATAACATTTCGAAAAATAGTAGACATGTTGTTAAGATAAATACGAAGCTGGCGGCTATCATCGTTCTTAGTTTCGGAAATGAGGCAAGAAAGGAAAGACTTTGAAGAAAAGGGAAACTTTTTTTTATTAAATATGCTTAGACTTTGAAGAAAAGGGAAACTTTTTTTATATAACGTAATATGCTTAGATCTCTGTATGAATTTTCTATGGACACTTATCATTCACTGTTATTAAATTGATACGCAGAATAGCAGCTTAATCGCTTTTGAAAGTTATATTTGCGAGTACATTGAGGAGAATTCTGTGAAATTCGATGATAAATTCGTAATCGCGGGAGGATATTGGAAAGATTGCTTAACCGTTTTTAATCACTTTTAAAAGTTATATTTGCGAGTACATTGAGGAGAATTCTGTGAAATTCGATGATAAATTCATAATCGCGGGAGGATATTGGAAAGATTGCTTAACCGTTTTTAATGCTTATTAAATTTGAAAAAATGGTGAAAGTGTATGGTGAAAGTGTATGGAAGGGATTGTACGCCAGTTCAGCTGTTATGCTTTATGACATTATAATGTGCTATTTATTCTGTATACTGATTTTTATCATTGCATTTTTGTTCTTTCTCACATATGCTATTAATTATTGTAATACAATTCTAAAACTGAAATGCCTTATGACATTTCTATTTATGTTTTACTTTATCAAATTTTGAATTACTATTAAATTGTTATTGTAGTTTTGCTTATTGTATTTCATTCGTAATAATTATTGAGGCATTTTGAAATACATTGTTGTTATTTGTTATGAACGTATTTTTGTGCGATTTTGAAAATAGGAATGCTTCTCCTAAAGATATTCTTGATATTGTACAATTAAATACATAGTGGATATTCAAGTTTTTTCTATAAATACGGGATTTATTTTCATCGAGTGGTATGAAAATAAATATTTCACGACTGGCGATAGCCACGGGTGTAATATGATAATTTTCATACCACGAGATGAAAATAAATCCCGTATTTATAGAAAATACTTGAATTTTCTGTTTATTATATACTTTTCTCTTTTTTTGACCTGAAGATTCGAAAGAATTCCCCTTTAATTTAGTGTATTGGCTGAATTTAGAAAAAAGTAGTCCGGCAAGACACCAGTGAAAATACGGAAAATATGTTTCACTGCAGTGAAAAAAAAATTTTTACAGTGAAAATACGGAAAATGAAAATACGCAATTTATTTCATCAATATTTCTCAATATTTCATTTATAAGTATATAATAAATAAAATGTTGAAATCTGCATTAACTATTCGCTTTATTGATTTTTATATATGCATTTGAAATAAACTGCTTAAGGATGTTGGAGCGTTTTCAAATTACGGCAGTTTGTTATTGATGTCGTAAAAAGAATGTATGTTTTTGATAAATTGTGTCGATAATATTCAGACATTTGGGTATGAATAACTGATTGTTTCCTGAAATGCCTCTAAATATGAAGAGATATAGTATATTTTTTCATTAACTTTTTACGACAAATAAACCACGATATACGATACATGTATCACCGAAGCGCTTTAATATAAGTTTATAACAAATAACCAAGCGCCGTTTCGACATTGAGTTCGGCGAACGCTGGTTTCTGCTTCAAGTAAATAAACATCTTGTTTCTCAAACTTCAAGTCATGTCTGATTTAGATAAAGTAAGAAACAGATTCCGAAACAAACACGGGAGATTTAAGAAGAGGTCAGCAACGCGTGCGAATGACGATCAGCGTAGTATGCATAATGAGCCGTTGCGTTCTATGACTGTGGATGATCATAATTATGTGAGCAAAGACATAATTCCCTCGGTAGAAGACTTTTTTCAGTCTGAGTACGAATGTTTGACCACTGATGAAGGCTGGCAAACAGGAAGAAAAATTGTTGAGCTCGACACTTTGGCAGAAGGACTAAAGTCTTGTTTTGCCTGTGCCAGTCCACTCCATTTACACAATACAGTGTCTAGCAAAAACTATGGCCTTGCAAGTGTCCTTGACATTGTCTGTGAAAAGTGCAGCCAGTTAAATAGTATTCACACAGGTCGTAAACATGGCAAGATCTACGACATGAATACAAAACTTGCAATAGGTAAGTAGATTCGTCTTTCCAAATTTTATGATTCAAATAGTTTTTATGCATCATTTTGACAGCTGAGATTTATAATTCACCTCATGTAGATTTTTGTTTGATTTAATATATTCTCATGTCAACAGTACCTATCACTGCTTCACTTTGTAAGGCCTAAAAAAAAAATACTTCTGTTTCGGGTTACCCGACCGACCGTTTTTTTTTACCCCCGACCGCGATTTTTTTTGATGGATTGATGATCCGACAACGATATTTTTCAATAGACGTTCCGGTGCCGATGTTATTATTCGTTCGTGAATAATACGTTGCTAATGGTAACTCGATCAAATGGCAGACTATTCTCGTGTCTTCAAGTGGAAAGATGTTGCAAGTGAAAGAAAATCGGCGAATTGCGGAAAATTTGCGCGTACGGATATACGCCGGAATCGGCCTGTAATTCATAAATAAATTGAATTTAATTCATACAAAGTTATTTTTCATTACTCTTCATCTGAAATAAAATATTAAACAAAGGAATTTGAAGTATCTTCAAGTGGAAAGATGTTGCAAGAGAAAGAAAATCGGCGAGTTGCGGAAAATTTGCGCGTACGGATATACGCCGGAATCAGCTTGTATTTTATAAATAAATTGAAATTAAGTCATACAAAGTTTTTTTTCATTACTCTACATCTGAAAAAAAATATTTACTAAAGGAATTTGAAGTATCTTCGAGTGGAAAGATAATGCAAGAGAAAAAAAAGTTGGCGAGTTGCGGAAAAATTGCGTCTAGGGATATACGCCGGAAGCGGCCTGTATTTCATAAATAAATTGAATGTAAGTCATACAAAGTTATTTTTCTTTACTTTAAATTTGAAATAAAATATTTACTAAAGGTATTTGAAGTTTCTTCGAGTGGAAAAATGTTGAAAGAGAAAAAATATCGGCGTGTTCTACAGTTAAGCGTCAACCTGGAACAAACATTCGTCGGTATTTCAAAGACAGTCTTGTGAGATAGAGATGTCATATCACGTTGATTATAAGGAACAATTAGCAGCCGCTTATCGGTATTTTAATTTGTTAATTCCACACCTTGTTGTCGGAACAGTGCCGTTACAAACAACATACACCAAGCTGAAGTATTAAATGATGAATACCATATATGTTACTAAAATACAAGTTATATATGAAATACATGTCGATTCCGGTGTATATTCTTATGCGCAAATTTTCCGCAACTCGCCGATTTCCTTTCTCTTGTCAAATCTTTCCATTCGAAGATACTTCAAATTCCTTTGGTTAATATGTTATTTCTGATGTAAAGTAATGAAAAGTAACTTTTGTATGAATTAAATTCAATTTATTTATGAAATACAGGCCGATTCCGGCGTATATCCGTATGCGCAAATTTCCGCAACTCGCCGACTTTTTTTCCCATTAGAACATCTTTCCACTCGAAGAAACTTCAAATTCCTTTCGTAAATATTTTATATCTGATGTAAAGAAATGAAAAATAACTTTGTATGACTTGAATTCAAATTATTTATGAAATACAGGCCGATTCTGGCGTATATCTGTACGCGCAAATTTTCCGCAACTCGCCGATTTCCTTTCTCTTGTCAAATCTTTCCATTCGAAGATACTTCAAATTCCTTTGGTTAATATGTTATTTCTGATGTAAAGTAATGGAAAGTAACTTTTGTATGAATTAAATTCAATTTATTTATGAAATACAGGCCGATTCCGGCGTATATCCGTATGCGCAAATTTCCGCAACTCGCCGATTTTTTTCCCATTGCAACATCTTTCCACTCGAAGAAACTTCAAATTCCTTTCGTAAATATTTTATATCTGATGTAAAAAAATGAAAAATAACTTTGTATGACTTGAATTCAAATTATTTATGAAATACAGGCCGATTCTGGCGTATATCCGTACGCGCAAATTTTCCGCAACTCGCCGATTTTTTTTCTCTTGCAACATCTTTCCACTCGAAGAAACTTCAAATTTCTTTGGTTGATATTTTATTTCAGATGTTAATTAAATTACATATTAATAAACAATGTTGTATATCTTGAAAAAAGAAGTTTTATGTAAGAAATATAGGTCGATTCCGGTAATGCAAAGTCGATTCCGGTAGATTCCGGTAAAAATGGTCGATTCCGGTAAAACGTGGGACCTTTCACAGGAATACAAATAACAAACAAAAGACTGACTTTCAATCACTTTAATAGTAGTTATGAATACTTATGATGAATGCTTAACACATTTTTCTAATAAAACATGTTCATCTTTCAATATTATACAGAAAAAAAAAAATATTAAAAAAAAAAAAAAATCCCTACCTACCGACCCATATTTTTTTCAGGCCGTAACCCTAAACAGAACTATTTTTTTTTTAGGCCTAAGAGTTTATTTGATCGGTTTGACACTTTGGCAGAAAATTATCTACTAGATAATGCAAACGGTTTTTATTGCCACTTACCCAACTTTGAAATAAATTTTGATTGTATTGATGATAACCAGATGTATACAGATTACTGAATCATTCAGTAAAAAATACAGACATGTAGTTTTTTTAGCATTGTCTTCATACAAAAAAATTTTGAAATCAAATCTTGTGTCCCTTATGAAGTGTCTACGGATCAGACATATTTCACAAAATTTACATATGGATGTTATGTGCTGTAAAAATCTAGCATACATGTCTCTTGATGATTAAAAATAAACAGAAGAAAAACATGAAGTATTGTCTATTTAATATTTCATATTTTCCACATGATGATATAGTACATAGTTTGATGATTGCACTTTTTAAGTAATGATTAGTCATGACTATAACATGATAGCAAAAAAAACAAACTTACAAACAAAAAACACGTAACTAAAAATATATTATTCAGTATTTGAGTTCAAAATATTTTAGTAAATAGCAGAGATATATAATATTATATATATATAATTTTACTGCTTGACTTGGTAAACAAATTGGTGCTATGTTTTGAAAGTATTGGTTTTAGCAGTTTTGATTTGATGCAAGATCTAGATCCCCAAGTCAGGTCCTTCACTGCTGGCCATAGGTATGTATGCCATTTAACTCATTTTTCATAAAAGAAAGTTGAAGTTCATCATTCTTCATAATCATCCAATACCTGCAAAAAAAGAACACAACAGCAATACTTAGTCATTGTAAACATATATAGGCAGTATTATCTGATTAAGTCAAACTGCTTACATTATAAAATTAATAAAAGGAATGCCTACCTCTGCTACAAAACTTTTCTTCATTTCTTCAGTCTCTTTGACCTCAGCTTAGCAACCATGAAATCTCTAGACACCAAGCTGGAAAAAAAGTAATCATTGTTTCTGTATGTCTAATGAGTTACTAACAATTCTAACAATGTTTAAAGCATCAAATTCATTTCAACTAACTTTACTAACAGGAAACATGAAATAGGACTAAAGGTTATTAAGCAAGTGTACATTGCATGCACTTCACCTTACTAACAGTCCTGATAGTCTTGGCAGAATGTTAGTAAAGTTAGTATTATTATAATAATTAATTAATCTAAATTAATTAGGAAAATACATACTCTTCTTTATCATTGTTTCTGTTGTCAGACTGTGCATTGTCACCCTTTTCTGTAAGCAGTTTACAGCTATTCTTGCCTCTGATTCTGAAAATTATCAGGTGAAAGACTTTAGTAAGAAAATTAATACATATAGAAAAGCATTTGTAGTCTGTATACTAAAAGCAAAAAGAAACTAGTTCTTATAATCATGTAAAGTTATTAAGAAAAGAATTATAAAACATTAAAGGCTTAAGCACATTTCCAGTTGAAAAGCATGTTAGTGGATGAAAAACTACTCTACATACAAAAAATGCTAATTATTTGCAATTGACACAGAACAAGGATATATTGTGTTTATTTGTGAAAAAATGACAAACAAGTGTACCTGTTTCATCAGCTGTCTCCGGATATTTCTAGTTGTAGACTCTTGAGATTTCATTTGAACTGTCTTCCACATAACAATATACATATTATAAATGTATGTAAATAAATAAGATAAAATTCTGCACATATAAAAGATTACACCTTGAATGAACTGGAAAATTTTCGTCAATTTTTAATTCAAATGACATCTCCTCTGAAACCACTGGGCCAAATTGAATGAAACTTGCCAAGGATGTTCCTTGCATGAAGCTCTACCAATATTGTTCAAATGTTTCTGGTACAGTACATTGCTGGGTCACCCGAGCTAAGAATGGATTTTAAAAGTTGGGTTTTAAAAATCTTCTTCTCTGAATCTCAAAGCCAGGAGCTTAGATATTTGGTATGAAGCATCAACTAGTAGACTTCTACCAAGTTTGTTCAAATTATGTCCATGGGGTCAAAACTGACCCCACCTCGGGGGTCAGTTGATTTTACATAGAGTTATATAGGGAAAACTTGAAAATCTTTTTGTCAGAACAACAAGGCCTAGAGTTAAGATATTTGGTGTGTGGCATTGTCTAGTGTACCTGTACCAAGTTGGTAAGAAAAATGTCCCTGGGGTCTCTATTGGCCACACCTGAGGGGTCACAAGTATTAAATAGCAGTATAGAAGAAAATCTTTAAAGATTTTCTTGTCTTAATTCTTAAACCACAAAGGCTTTTTCAAGTTAGTAGCTTAGGTTAAAGGTCATGGAGGCTAAAAATAGATTTATCTACTGTACCTCATAGAGCCTTCATTTATAGACCAATATCTTTAATATTCAGTATATAGGTTTCTTGCATGGACCTCTACCCATGGGTAGGGTTTGAGATTACTGGGTCAAGGTCAAGGTTACCATAGCTTATAATAGATATTTCTACATGTACTTTCCTTCAAAGAGCCTTTATTTATTGACTGATATTTTACATAATTAAAATAATGAAATACTGCTTATCAGCAAACCTACAGCCTAAGTACTCAGATGAGTGTTCTAGAGCCATCATGGCCCTCTTGTTTTTCATTTCTTTTCACAAGGGTTTAGACAGTACTTCTTTGCGCAATATACAAATCTGGATTCAGTATGAAAGAAGCAAAGTTGTGTTTATTGTAATAAAAAGAACTAATCTGTTTTGAAAAACCTATCCTAAGTTGATAAGCTTTGAAGAGTTTTTTTTAAACATTTTTTCAGCTACGGCACATTCTGGAGTTGGTATGAGACAGATAAACAGTATTTTATCTGCACTAAACATTCCACCTGTCAACCATTCCTTGCTTGTCAGAAGGTAGGTACTGAAGGAAATTTAACCTAGTTTTTACCTTGACTATATGGAGTAAATGGAGAGCTGTCCCACTGTGTTCATTTGGGAAGCATCCATCATTTCCAATGATTTCCTTGTTTATTATAATCCAGCTTCTATTATTTAGATTGGTCAGAGGGGATGTGCAAATCACAAATACTTTTGTAATTGACCTGCTACACAGATTTTTATGAAAGATGCTTTGCAGCAGTTTGGCAATGAATCACTTTCACTGCATATATCTAGTTACATACTGTGACATTGTGTTATTCATTTAAATTATGAAATAAATCTATAATGCATTTTGGTCTAGTTGCTGTAAAACAATAGCTTGTTTATTTCAGGCAAAATGAGGCTGGACAGGCATTGGAGGATGTTGCCAAAGCCAGCACTGAGAAGTATCTGCAAGAGGAAGTAAACCTAAACTTAGAGTAAGAGTTGCTTCTTTTGTATTTGTTGTATATATAGATAGTACATAGGTGAGTGATCCAAGGCCATAATGGCTCACTTGTTTTTATAACATTTCAGCAGTCAGTGAATTTAATATGCTACTGACTTACCAAGATGATGTGAGCTTACTTTTTCTTTGATGTAGGCAGAAGAATGAAATTGAAGTCAGTGTGGATGCTGGGTGGCAGAAAAGAGGAAGTGGCAAGGCATATGACAGTTTGTCTGGTAAATACAATGTACATTGAAGTAGAAATTTTACCATATGAAAATTATGTTTGTGTTAGCACAAGAACCATGGATTTTAAATTGTCTCTCTTTGTCCAGTTTTTAACCCATCTTTTTAGATCTTCAGAGGAATGCTCATGGAAGGCTACATGTACATGGACTGCTTGATGTCTGTCTTGATTCTTGTTACAAATAAGTACATGTCATCAAATATGAATTAGTACTTTTACGCATTTTCTGAGTTGTTTCTAGCAAGTGTTTTTTGTTTCATCTGTCTGTTTTAATGTATTTGCAGGACATTGCTCAATGATTGGTGTAAAGACTGGGAAAGTCCTTTCCTATGCAGTACGCAGCAAAACATGCAGGGTCTGCAGTCATAACAAAAGGCAAGAGAAAGTTACTTGTAGAAATCATGACTGTAGAAAAAATTGGTCAGGATCTGCAAAGAGCATGGAGCCTGACATGGTTGCAGAAATGGTATCTCAAACAGCAGCTAAAGGCATTAGGGTTACAGGAATTGTTGGAGATGATGATACCACCACAGCTGCACGAATTAAACAGTCAGTTCCCCATACTGTAGAAAAAAGATCAGATAAAAATCATGTCCAGAAGAACCTCTCTAATACATTATATAGCTTGAAAAGTCATTTCCCTATATTAACAACCAGAATTATAAATTACTTAAAAAAGTTATTCAACTACTGCATTTCACAGCATAAACATGATCCTGCTGGTATAAGTCGTGGATTGGATGCTGTTGTTGGTCACATTTTTGGCAATCATGCATATTGTGATGACACATGGTGTAGGTTTATCAAAAACCCTTCTGCTAAATACTCATCACTACCATATGGAAGACCATTACAAGATAGCAATCTAAAACAGGCTTTGCAGGAAGTGTTTGCTTCATACAAAAAAATGTCAGATAAATTAAGCAAATTGGGTAGTACTCAGGCAAATGAAAGTCTAAACAAATCTATTGCTAGCAAGGCTCCAAAGCAGCTGCATCTCTCTGGCTCAGCTAATTTAAATTATAGAGTTGCTGCTGGAGTTGCACAGAAAAATCTTGGAAACAGTTACCTGACCAATGTAATGTACATGTTTGGGTTGCTTGTTTGAGTTTTATTTTACAAATTATTATTGACAGGAAACATTTGACTTCTATTTTGAAAACTTAACTGTTACTGCATTTTTTCAGAAAAATGTAATTGCCTTTGCAAATTTTGCCTTTTGTATGAAGTACTTACTCTCAGTTTCTAATTGAACAGTTATGCAGAACAAGAATATACAACGCATGTGTAAACAACTGATGAACAACTGATTCTTCAGAAATTTAGACGTGACATTAGAAGTCAGATATTTCCTGTAGTGTTTATACCCAAAAACAAAGTTGTGGGGGGGGGGGGGGGTATATAGGAGTCACCTGGTAATTGGTCGGTAGGGCTGGTAGTTGGTCGGTCTGTTGCAATATCCTTGGCCAGAGTATAACTTGAAAACTGTGCCTGAATTCAATGCAACTTCATACAATGGTCAAGCATGATGAGAAGAACTGCAGTGTTCAGGAATCATAACTCTATCTTTACTATTATCATAGTTAATGCCCTTTGCTGGTTTTCCTTGTCTAGTGCATAACTTGAAAACTAATAATTGGAATTTGATGCAACTTCATGCAATGGTCAAGCACATGACAGGAAGTGCATTATATTGGAATCATAACTCCATCTACAACATTTGCACAGTTATTGCCCTTTGTTGGTTTTCCTTGTCTGGAGCATAACTTGAAAACTATTAGTTAGAATTCAGTGCATCTTCATACAATGGTCAAGCACAGTTACAGGAAATTTAATGTACAAGAACTACAGCTATCTTTAATTGCCCTATTTCAATACTTTTACAAATATTTTCCTCAGTTCAGAAAGAGTCTTGAGGGGGTATTTATTACATGTAGTGATAGCTCTAGTTTGTTTTGTTTCTTGATCATTCATGTCTGAGTTTGTTAATTTTTCATATGCTGCATAACAAACTTTAAAGATATTTCAATGAGAACTGTAATTTTAACATAAACATTATTTATGTACTGCTGCTGGTCAGTGTTTAATGTTTATTTAAACAACATCACAATGTTTAAAAACTTGCATTAGTAAAAAAAAGTGTCAAAAAATTATTTGGTGAAAACAAACAAAAAATACTGATTTACTTATACATTGTTCAGTGGATAAACCTATTTTCACTCTCTATTAGGTGAACAAAAATCTTGGCATTTCTCCTGGAACATACACATCAAGACTGGCCATACTAAGGGATATACAACACAGAAAAAGAAAGGCAATAGCTGTCACTAGGGCGGCCAAGCAAAAAAGGATTCAGCTGAAACAGGAGCGGTAATGTTGTATTTTGTATTTTGCATTTAAAAAAAGTACCAGAATGCATTTTTAGTTTACTCAGGTCTGTGTAAAGTTGTATTTGTATTTTGCCTTTAAAAAAGGTACCAGAAAGCTGTTCTATAAAGTTGCTTGTTTCTGATAAAAAAACGTTGTGCTTCAGTGTTATTAATAAGTTGATTTACTTTTTTATGCCACCCGAAAGGAGGCATATAGTTTTTGAACTGTCCGTCAGTCCGTCTGTCCGTCCGTCCGTCAGTCAATAACTTTCTTATTAGTAAGTGGATTTACTTCATACTTGGCCACAACACCCCTTTGGAGAAGACCTTTCCACTGACCTATATTTATTTGACCTTGACCCTGAATGACCTTTTTCTTGAAGATCCAATTGTCCAAAAACTTTAACATTGCCCATAACTTCTTTATTAGTAAGTGGATTTACTTCGTACTTGGAGACAACACCCATTTGGACAAGGCCTTCCCACTGACCTAAATTTGTTGGATCTTGACCCCTGAATGACCTTTACCATGAAGATCCAACTGTCCAAAAACTTCAACATTGCCCATAACTTCCTTATTAGTAAGTGGATTTACTTCATATTTGGACACAACACCCTTTTGGACAAGGCCTTCCCACTGACCTATATTTGTTTGACCTTGACCCCCGAATATCCAATTGTCCAAAAACTAATATTTGGCCATAACTTCCAAATTAGTAAGTGGATACACTTCATACTTAAACACAACACCCCTTTGAACAAGGCCTTCCCACTGACCTATATTTGTTTGACCTTGACCCCTGAATGACCTTTACCTTGAAGATCCAATTGTCCAAAAACTTTTACATTTCCCATAACTTCCTTATTAGTAAATGGAATTACTTCGTACTTGGACACAACCCCCTTTGATGACAACTTTCCCACTGACCTATATTTATTTGACCTTGACCCCTGAATGACTGGTTCTCGGCTCAAAGGTCAAAGCACCTTTCGGGGACATTGTCATCTTACAGTGACAGCTCTTGTTTATTTACAGGTCTGCTAGAGGGTCATCATGGTCCTTTAAAATGTTTTTATGACTGACAGATTTTTAATTAAGTCAAGCTATATTGTTTCCATGAAAAGTAACTTTTAAGGTGGTTTTAATTGAATGTTGCAAACTTACAGTAATGAGAAGGAGGCAGTACTTGAAGTCCTTGAGGGGCCCACCTATGCGACAAATATTGATGAAGACAATGTTGACATTACCACCATACCTCCACCATTTCCACAACCAAGCAGAGCAGGTCTTGACTTGAATGGGAAAGAACATGTGTACTTTGATCTGGAAACAACTGGACTAGGTAAAATTTCAGGCTTGTACATCATACGCATCTTGAGCTTGATATATAACAGGGTTGTTTGATATATATGATATATAAACTGTCATTGAAATACTGCTCATGTAGGTGAATACTTGTTTAATTCTATTCATTCATGATCACAACTGATTTTGGGGTCAGAAGTTCAATGACATAATCCTTTGACACACGAAAACTATTTCTGGACCATAACTTGTTTTCCTTATTATCGACCTGTGTGAAAATTTACACATGGACATCCACCTACTAAAAGTTGATCTCTATTTATTTTGAATGGATATAAGGTAATGGTCACTGTACCTCAATGTAAAAAAAGTCAGTTTATGAACCATTACTTGCTTATTTTCCCAGTTTTTACAGCGACAATATAGTAAGATATACACAATCTTGAATGTAGAATATTTACCTTGTTAGCTCACCCGAGCACAAAGTTTGTTCACATGGCACACCTGTTTTACAATGGTTCTCGAAGAGTGAAATAGGGCCATCATGGCCCTCATGTTTCTAGTTTAAGATTAAATGGTACAGTAAGATAATTATATATATTTGTTTTATTTTTTTCAGAACGTACATCACACATAATCCAGATAGCTGCAGTACATGACTCGAGTACATTCTCCACACATGTGATTCCTAAGAGGAAGATGTCACATAAGGCAACAGAAGTGACTGGTGTGTCCATAGCTGGCCAGTCTATGTTCTACAAAGGCCAACCACTAGATTATATGTCCATACATTCAGCTTTAGACAGCTTATTTAAATTTCTGCAAGGCTGTTCAGGTTCACCAGTCATATTGGTTGGACATAACATTGAATCATATGACTGCAAAGTTCTTCTGCATGCTGTGCAGAACTGTAATAAATATCCCCAACTTCAAAAGTTTGTTTATGGTTTTATGGACACTTACAAAATTTTCAGGAAAACATATCCTGATTTGAAATCACATAAGCAGGAGGAATTAGTGAAATTTTTTCTGGGGAAAACATATATGGCTCACAGTGCACTGGAAGATGTTCTTTCACTGCAGGCATTGGTAAATTCTGTCCAGTTGGATGAAACTGTTACCAAAGAATTGTCATTTAGTTTAGAGAGAGCGATACAGTCATATGAATATTCATGTAATATCTCAGCAAACATTGTATCATTACAACCAATAATTAATAAAAAAGTTATAAGCAAGGGTACTGCTAGGTTGATTGCAGGAAGTGGCCTCAAGTTTTGCCATTTATGTGTTGTGTACAAACGTAATGGTATTGATGGTCTGCGAAGGCTGTTGTCAGAGGTGTCTAATGGTAAAGTTAGGGTTACAAAATCTGAAAGAATAATAATGGCTATTGCAGAACATCTTCATCTGATTCATAATAAATGAAATCCTCTGATATTTACAAGGGCTACTTATAATGCAGATACTGTTTATCTCCTGCAGGATGTCAGTGTCAGTGTTATTTTGTCAGTGTCTTCTATTCACTTGCTTTCCCTAAATGTACACCTTTTTAGTGGATTGTTGGACTTTGTTGAAACTGTAAAATATCATTATATCATATCTTCACTTTTTGAAGTTGTTTTTCTAGGTATATTACTATAGCCCAGATTTTATACCACAACAGAAACTGAGTTACAATATTGTTACTCTTCCTTCCCTTAAAAACAATGTTTTCCATTTTTATATGAATTGTTTGTTCAACAGAGACTGTGTGTTAAAATTCACCTTATTATACCTCATGGTTTGTATAATTGATGTCACTGGAAGCCAACATTAGATGAAAAATTACATTTAAATGTCATGAACTGTTCTCAATGCCATTTTTACCAAGCTAATTACATGGTTTTTCAAACAAAATTAAAAAATTGTTTTTAACTCAACTGAGCGAATGCTCAGGGTGAGCTATTGTGATCGCTGGATGTCCGTCTTCTGTCGTCTGTCTGTCCATCGTCTGTCTGTTCACATTTGCCTTGTGTATGCCATAGAGGCTGTATTTTTCATTGGATCTTTATGAAAATTGGTCAGAATGTTTGTCTTGATAAAATCTAGGTCGGGATTGTATATAGGTCATCTGGGATCAAAAACTAGGTCACGGGGTCAAATCTTAAAAAAGTTTGCGTATGCAATAGAAGCTGTATTTTTCATGAGATTTTCCTAATATTTTGTAAGAATGTTTGTCTTGATAAAATCTAGGTAACAATTGTATATTTGTCATCTGGAGTCAAAAACTAGGTCACGGGGTCAAATCTTAAAAAAAACCTTGTGTATGCAATAAAGGCTGTATTTTCCATTGGATTTTCCTGATATTTGGTAATAATGTATGTCATGATGAGATCTAAGTTGTAATTATATATGAGTCATCTAGGATCAAAAACTAGGTCAAGGGTTTAAAAACTTAGAAAAAGCTTGTGTATGCGATAGAAGCTGTATTTTACATCCGATTTTCCTAATATTAATTCAAGATGTTTTTCTTGATGAAATCTAGGTTGGGATTGTATATGGGTCATCTGGGGTCAAAAACTAGGTCATGGAGTCAAATATTATAAAAAAACTTGTGTATGCAATAGAAGCTATATTTTTATTATATTTTTCTTAATATTTAGTCAGAATGTTTGTCGTGATGAAATCTAGGTTGGGATTGTAAATGGGTTATCTGAGGTCAAAAACTAGGTAACAGGGTCAGATCTTAGAAAAAACTTGTGTATGCGATAGAAGCTGTATTTTCCATCCGATTTTCCTAATATTTTGTCAGCATGTTTGTCTTGATAAAATCTAAGATGGAATTGTATATGGGTCATCCAGGGTCAAAAATATGTCACAGGGCCTTTTCTTAGAAGACCTTCTGTTCAGCTTCAGCAATGAAACATTAGATAATTTTGCATGCAGATTAAATCTTTGACCGTGGATGATCTGGGCCTTGACCTACTAATGTACTTCCTGATTTTTTATGTTTCTATGCAATGATTCTCAGGTGAGCGATATAGGGACTTCTTGGCCCTCTTGTTTGTAGTTGAACAGTTGACTATGTTAGTAACCATTCGCTAGTTTTGGGTGATTAATAAAGTTCAGTTTGTCCTTTAAACTAGCCACCTCAACTTTAGCAGTTGTCATGTAATCGTCAGTTTTGTGTTGTATCTTTAGGCTTTGTTGTTGTTTATGTATTGAGATGTAACAGACAGACGTACAAACAGACAGACTGACAAATAGACAGACATAATACCCCATAGTCTTCCTGCTTTAAATTCAGGTGACATTAGGAGCATATATACAGTCTTTATTTGTTTTATTGGTTAGAGGTAATTTTAATGGTAAGAAGTGGGTGGGGTAAAGTATAGTATGCTTTTGTCAGATAGTAGCCTAATGAGAATAAAAACAGATTTATACTGTTGTTATGTGTGTAATTAGTAAGTGCAATTATTTGAATGCTATGTGCCAACTATTCAGAACAACTTCTGATTCAGATTGTAAAATGTATTGATCTGATCTATCAAAAGGTTTAATTTGTAAATAAAAGCACTGTTTATTTCTTCGGACATAGTGAAAAATTTTCCACGGTACCATATCATTTTCATTGATTAAAAATTTTGATATAGTCATTTTCTATGTCATACTTTAAGAACGTGTGTATATACATAGTCTTTTAAGGAAAAAATTTGATATTTGTTAAAACCACCCATATTCTGAAAACATTGTGTTTGACTGTTGCAATAGATACATATTGTTTTCATTGCGGAGATTAATTTTCAAAGATACTGATAAATACATGATCAGTAAACTGGTTTATAGTGTTAAATAATGTGTAAAGTTTTGAAATAAATAAATATTTATTTCATTTGTTGTATTTTAGTTGAATCACTCAAAAATAATAGAAACCTACCCCAATTCTAATGACTGAACTCGCTTAAGGCTTTGCCATTACGGTAGTATGATCATATTTGGTTTATCTCAAAAAATTCCACCGTGACCCCTACTTTTCTTTGCATATTCATTTATGATATTAAATGGTCTCTCAGCATGGTAAGTATTAAGACAATCAGAATATTCTACAAAAACGATATAAACGATCCTACATCCTTAACACTTAATAAAATCGATGAAAGCATCATTCGCAATTTAAATAGCAAACAGAATCGTCTTCATAACAATGTTGACGCATATCAGAGAGTGAAGCCGGGAACCAATTTTACGAGCGTGTATTTTTTGACGACAGAGGCCGCCTTTTTGTAATGATTTCTCCCTTTCGATGCTGATTATACAAGGAAAAAGACACTTCTTGCTGTAATTCTGAAGAATATATCTAAACAGTTACTGACCCATTTTTGTTACAGAAACACATAACGATATAAAGATTTACACAGTGACACTTGTATCGGTAAAATATTTACACAGTTAGTCACGGGGAAGATATTTTGGTTATATAATTTATTTCGAAAATGGTATCAGGTAGTTTCTTTGGCTCAGTGGTGTAGACAATCGCTCTGTGATTTACTGATCAAAAGAGGCATGAGTTCAAATCCTGGTTGAATATTTTTTTCCAGTTTTCATGGTGTATAGAAGCATAATATTATGTTTTTTCCATAGTATATTAACTTCTTTTAAATTTTAAAGAAAACAAAACAGCTAGTATGCTCTATGAGTCACTCGCTAACTTAAACCTTTGTCGTCCAGTATCTGAAGATAAAAGTTTGTTAGATATCTAATTTCTAGTATCTGTTTTTGACCGCCTAGATCTGTCTTTATAATGGCACCAATTAATATGATATGTATTTGGACAATAGTTTTGGGCAGCTATTTTGATTTAAAAAAAAAACAACAAAAGAAAGAGAAGATTTAAATGTTGCGAGATGACTGATGAAGGCAGATAATTACATGTAATGAAACATTTTATTTTTTAAACAGTGTGTTAAAGTGAAACTATTATATTTCAGATGAGTCAACAGGGAGCTCTTGAGCTCCTTCGACAGGCGGCTGCTGCCTTGGAGACGTGGAATCCTGCTACTGATACTGCAACCACTTCTATCTCCACGGCAAGGACGTTGGCTACCCCATAGTATATAATTATTATTAATGTTTCACACCTTTACACGGCAAATTTGATTTTTGAAAATGTCACGGAGTTAGAAAAATCATATACCCAGGGCCAGACACGAACATGGGCCGCCTCCTTGCAAGTCAAGAGCTCATTACCATATCACCGATATTAGTCCTGTGACAAAAGAATAAGTTAGTTAATGGCAGTTTATTTCAAATTGATTGATTGTGACAAAAGGTTGAAGCTTACAGAAAATTGAGCTGAAGTCTGTTTCCAGAGTAGGACCATTATTGGACAGATATTTCACAGATAATACATTTCCGTTATTCAGTCACGGTTACCGGGAACGTATTATTTAAAATCCGTTCCCTCTCATTAAATGGACTGTGACGCTAAAATACAAATGAACACTTTTTAAAAACTTATTTCCAAAGTTTCAATTTTTGGAAAAAAGCAGACTGTTACTAAGAAATTGATTTATTTGTAATATGTGTAGATTTCAATTTAATCCTCATAATTCATCATCTAAACCATCAAAAGAATATAATTAACTATGGCTTCATTCTATATGTTGTACGAAGACACTCATAACAAAAAAAAGTATGAAAAACTAAATTCAACTTTCAACTGACATTATATGTCCCCCCTATTTGAAAAGTTGATGAATAAAATGGTTGTAGGTGTTGACATTTTACAGTTGTTCACCTTCTACTAAAAAATGTTAGATCTATAAAAGCTGTTCAACACTTTAAGCATGAGAAATAAAGCTATTGTCAAATTAACTTCAAATTAGCATACAGAAAGAGGCGAGTGGGGTATTATAATATAACAAACACCCTAAAAATTATTCAGCGATATAACTAAATTAAGATCATGCTGCAAAACAATTGCATAAACCAAAATAGAGTACCAAAGCCAGGGCATTCGGTACAATGGCCATAACACGACGAACCGTCGATATATATCACACTTTGAATCACATACTCGAGTGTACGCATTATTCTAGTTCTGAAAAAATACTTATGATTTCGATTCAGTTAAAGCCACTGACTCACAAAATTTAGCTGAAAACTTATTTCTTTTAAATTTATGAGAAGTTTATATACTGTGGAAATACATAGTATCATGCTTCTATAAACCATTAAAACTGAGAAAAAACTAAGATTCGAACACATGCCCTTTTGGTCAGTAAATCACAGAGCGACGGTTTACACCACTGAGCCACAGAGACAAGTTACAGGGTGTTGTCACAATTAATGATATAACTAATGTATCTATACCCCGCAACTATCGGGGTATATTAATAAAGTGTGTAAAACTTTATATTGCGATATTTTTCTGCAACAAAAATTAGCCAAAAACTTAGTTTAGATATGTCCTTAACAATTACAGCTAGAATTTCTAGATGTATAAACATTCGTCTACACCGGTTAAAGAAGCGGTTGTTATTGTCACATTTTTGGCATGTTTACAAACTAAAAACTGAAATATAATATGAATGTTATCAATTTCAAAAAGAAATTTTAATTATGCCAATAATAACTACAGTACCAAAATAATTAATAGCATATGGGAGAAACAACAAAAATGCAATGATAACAAGAAATGTTTGTAAAACATACATGCCCCCCAGCAGCACCTAATTGCTTGTGGTTGGGCCAAAGCGTTCTCTAGTTATTGATCGGAAACCGTTTTTAGGATGAAAGTATCTGTGATCTTGACCTTTGACCTAATGACCTCAAAGTCAATAGGTGTCATCTACTGGTGATGACCAACCAGCATACCAAGTTTGGTGAACCTATGTCAAAGCGTTCTCTAGCTATTGATCGGAAACCGTTTTAAGGATAAAGGTCCCTGTGAGATTGACCTTTGACCTAATGACCTCAAAATCAATAGGGGTCATCTACTGGTGATGACCAACCAAACCAGCATACCAAGTTTGGTGAACCTAGGTCAAAGCGTTCTCTAGTTATTGATCGGAAACCGTTTTTAGGATGAAAGTCTCTGTGATCTTGACCTTCGACCTAATGATCTCAAAGTCAATAGGGTCATCTACTGGTGATTACCAACCAGCATACCAAGTTTGGTGAACCTAGGTCAAAGCGTTCTCTAGTTATTGATCGGAAACCGTTTTTTAGTTGAAGGTCGCTGTGATCTTGATCTTTGACCTAATGACCTCAAAATCATTAGGGGTCATCTACTTGTGATGACCAACCAGCATACCAAGTTTGGTGAACCTAGGTTAAAACGTTCTCTAGTTTTTGATCGGAAACCGTTTTTAGGATGAAGGTCTCTGTGAGCTTGACCTTTGACATAATGACCTGAAAATCAATAGGGGTCATCTTCTGGTGATAAACAACCAGCAAACTAAGTTTGGTGAACCTAGGTCAAAGCGTTCTCTAGTTACTGATCGGAAACCGTTTTTAAGATGAAAGTCTCTGTGATCTTGACCTTTGACCTAATGACCTTAAAATAAACAGGACTAATCTACTGGTGTTGACCAACCAGCATACCAAGTTTTGTGAACCTAAGTCAAAGCGTTCTCAAGTTATTGATCGGAAACCGTTTTTAGGATGAAGGTCCCTGTGAGCTTGACCTTTGACCTAATGACATCAAAATCAATAGGGATCATCAAATTGCGATGACCAACCAGCATACCAAGTTTGGTGAACCTAGGTCAAAGCGTTCTCTAGTTATTGATCAGAAACCGTTTTTAGGATGAAGGTCCATGTGAGCTTGACCTTTGACCTAATGACCTCAATGTCAATAGGGGTCATCTACTGGTGACGACCAACCAGCAAACCAAGTATGGAGCCTAGGTCAAAGCGTTCTTTAGTTATTTATCAGAAACCGTTTTTAGGATGAAAGTCTCTGTGATCTTGACCTTTGACCTAATGACCTCAAAATCAATATGGGTCATCTAATTGTGATGACCAACCAGCATACCAAGTTTGGTGAACCTAAGTGAAAGCGTTCTCTAGTTATTGATCGGAAACCTTTTAAAGGATGAAGGTCTCTGTGATCTTGACCTTTGACTTAATGACCTCAATGTCAATAGGGGTCATCTACTGGTGATGACCAACCAGCATACCAAGTTTGGTGAATCTAGGTCAAAGCGTTCTCTAGTTATTAATCAGAAACCGTTTTTAGGATGAAAGTCTCTGTGATCTTGACCTTTGACCTAATGACCTCAATGTCAATAGGGATCAGCTACTGGTGATGACCAACCAGCATACCAAGTTTGGTGAACCTAGGTCAAAGCGTTCTCTAGTTATTGATCGGAAACGAAGTGTCTACCGACGGACCGACCGACCTACCGACCGACATTTGCAAAACTATATGCCCCCTCATCTTCGATGGGGGGCATAAAAATCAGTATACAAAACAAATTGCACATAATAATGTCATAAAGCATTATAACTGAACTGAGGGACAATCCTTTCCATAAAAGTGTTTAATTAAGATACTCATTTTATTCGTTTGAAATATGTTAGCCAGTTATTACCTTTACAGCTTTTGCCATTTTTTTAAGTGCAGTCCAACGGAAACACAAAAATTAAAACTGTGAAGCACTTTGTATTGCAAATATCTAATAGGTATATATATATTACCTATTTCCCACGATCTCAAACACAGGCACAAGAATCATAACTATGACCTAATCCTATAGATAAACCATCACATTTCTGTTTTTACACTTACAAATCAATTTCTATGATATTTTTCATGAAACACGTTGTCTTATGACTTCGCATAGACTTTCATTTAGCAGACCCTGCTCAGATTTCTTGGCGCTATATTTCAGGCTTTAAGAAAGCAATCAAATATAAAGATAAGATACTACTTACGTTTATTCAAAGAGGAAGCCTCTATTTTTTTCATGAAGAATTTTAGTCACTGAAATCAACCTAAAAGTTTCCAGCAAAGTCTTCTTTCTACTCCATGTTTGTGTTCTTTGGATAACATCCGAAACATTCCAAATTGAATTTGTAAAAGTCAGCATAGCCTGCATTTTAGACATCCATTTAAGGTGGAAACTAGGATAGTCAGTACAGCATCATAATTATTTTAAACATTTACCTCATTTACATTAGAAAAAAGGAACATAAATTTCGTCTAAACTGATTCCAGTAATAATAATACAAGAAATATGTACACAGGATCATGGCTACCAGAGTGACCTACATTTAATTATGCATGCTACACATGTTTTTCTTTAGCTGAATTAAGGT